>ML779921.1:447282-464245 GCA_009831015.1 Picea engelmannii | reverse complement strand
ACCAGTTTCTGTTGTAGGAAAATCTCCCTGCGGACAGGTAGATTGCCTCAAAGAGCTAGACCCTAACTCTAAGACAGAAAGTGCTTAACATGGACACTGACTTCCTTTCAAATCTAGACAAACTAATACATGAGAAGGAAGGAGAATATAAGTACCTCTTTATTGACGTTTGTCCCTGCACGCTCCGAGTTGAGCTCCAATCTTTCGCTCCTCGATGAACCCTGTAGACAAACAAAGTACGACCACTTCCTACTCTATCGAGATTAGTCTGAAATAGGTATATCTACCAAAGAGACAAATTCATGTGAGATTAAACACAAATTAGAAATAAACCGGCCAAGCAAATTATATTAATGAGGACAAAACATTGCTTACAACCATGGATGGATTGCAGCAGTTCCGTCAAGTCCTCCTTGTCTACCCCTTGCTCAAAATATCCTATGAATGATGATAGCTTCACTGATTTCTCCCTATGAGATCATAGGTCTCTTGCCTCCAAAATATCTCTGTTCCAGCACCACTTATGAGATCATAAGTTTGGTGTGATTCTCCTTTTTCCAGTCCTCTTTCACCATTAGAAAGCTTGCTTATATAGCCTTGGAGAGGCTTTAACCACTTGAGATATCCTTGGGGAAGTTGAGGATTTGCCTCCTTCAGTTGAGGATATACCATAAGATCATGGCTGGACTAGAGATTCGAATCCAACTGCCTTCCAAGAATGAAAGGATCCTTCCCCTATTCATCTCAACAACTTAACTACTACCCAGAATAGGTAGCACTCCCTCAAAAGGACCATCAGGGCACTGTAGCGTTCCCTAGTAGGCTTTAGGGGGGCGCCAGTGCTTTTAAAATCCATATCTCTCCCTCAAAAGGGCCAGAGGATATTTATAACGCTCCCAAACAGTGCAAGGGGGAGCGCTGGCATTCCCAGAAGAGGTATAGGGGAGCGCTCCCCTCCAAAAAATCAGTTTTTGAGGTGCCTTCAGATGGAAAAAGGTTTGTAAGCCTGCTGACTCATTTCTCCTCTTCCAAATCAAATGTTTGAGGTGTTTCAAGTGTCCTTCTCATGTCATTATAGGCATGACATAGGCATCATGACAATATGCTTCCCTGACACTTGCGACACTTGTGAGCAACATGTGACACTTGCGACCTTGTGAGAAAAATGCGACACTTGCGACACTATCAAAGTGAGTATTTTTTATGTGTAATAGATTGCCCCCCAAAGTATGAAGTTAGAAGACAGGAAATGATAACTGAAATTCTTTGTAGAATTTCAAGCAAGGGTATAGACACAGAGAACCTGACAAAAGCTGCACACAAACATCCAACAAATATTATGACATGTTTCAAACCCAAGGCAGACATACCTATGCTTGGGTGATCAAGACTTGCAAGATATGGCCACCATAAAATACACTGCGTATCCATAATTGTATTGATAAAAAGGTATAGCCACCGAAAATACATTGTGGATCTATACTCTGATGACCTGAACTAATCGTAGCCATGAAGAATACACAGTGGATCTACGAAATGACAAGACATAGCCATGACCAATACAAAGTGGATCTATGTAACAGTATATGTGTCATTGTTCAAGAGAAACTCCATCGCAACATGGGCAAAGTACATATCAAAGTGATCACTCAACCCAGGGTCTTCTTACCGATCCCGATGTAGTACGAATCTAACCATGTGAATAGATGTCCTGGTGTCGAACATGACAGAAACCACTCGATTACCAGTCAATGATGTAAACCGTTAACAAGCGCGAGGGAGATCACCATTAATGTCAATGATTCCAAAGGTACTCTAGTACATTCCAACGAATGTGAATGGATGAGATGGAGTCAAACATCCGTGGAATCATCCGATCAGAGGTCAATGATGTAAACCCACTGTCAAATGTGAGGAGGCCTGCCATTAAGGCATGCAGGTCCCAAAGTACTAACTGGTTTCTAAGTCTAGTTCCTGGATAATGTGTTGAAGTCGATAGGAATAGGCTCGTCGAAGGAGGGCCTTGATGTATCCCTCATCAACGACACGAAATGGACACAGAGATGTAATTGGTAGATCAAATGAACATGGGCTAACATGCGTATTAAGACAAGATATTTGTGATGGATGAATCTAGAGGTGGATACTTCCCTTGAACACTGAGGCACAACAGAAGAACATGACATGGACCAAAACTTGATGATGCAGTGGATGGGGTGACTTGCATCGGGTGACCCAAAGGAGTGAAAGAAACTCAAAGGATTGGTTCAGTGCAGAGGTTCAGCGGGTTATAATGCGTGCAAAAGACAAAGAGCCGTGTTAAAGGGTGACTCTAAGAATTGCTTGATAATGTTCTCAAGAGACTGCTTGGTTTGCTTCTTTCAATTTTTCCCCCATCCAGATAGATGAGTACCTCTTTTTGATTTAATGAGCTCGAGGAGGATAACACATGCTCGATATAACTCACCTTCGATAAGTTCCTCTTCCTTTGTTTAACAAACCGGAAGAAGTAAGGGTTCGATCTCGTATGGGTCTGTCGATGTGTGCTTTAGCGAGTCCAAAGACAGAAAACTCGAAGGTTTTTCAGGATTATAGAGTTTGGAAAAACACTTAAAAGAGAATTCTCTCAGTTCCTTTTTCGTACAGTAGTCTGACAAGACCAAAAAAGAGATAAACTATCGCTCGACAGATGCCCTTTCGAACCTTTTAATGAGCATGAAAGGAAGCAAGATCACTCGACAATCTTTTCATATTCAGAGAGTCTAAAAAGAGTTTAAAGATGACTCCAGGGGGGTCCTTTTTCGTGTATCCATACAGGTCCGAAAAAGAGATAAAAGTCTACCCGGATGCATTCTCATGTATTTATGAGCACGAGAAAGAACAAAGACTAAGCTAGGTATGCCCCCAGCATGAAAGCTAGTGGCTTAACTCCAGAATGATCGGCGAAGGCTGGAGACATGCCCCCCAAGATTCGAGTCATTCACCGGCTCTGAGGTCAGCACCAATTTCTCTAGTAGATGAGAAAAAGGAGGAGGGTGGATGAAAAGAAGGTTCAAGAGAGGTGACTGTTTCATTTTTTAACGAGCTTGACACAGGAAAAGAACTATGCTCAGGGCCTCTGTTTCATTTTTTAACGAGCTTGCCATAGAGAAGAGAAACTATGCTCGTGGTTGCTTCTTGATCATGGCTTCCGAGAGAATAATGCTCTGGAAGGGTACCATGTTAATGGATAAAACGTGGTCATGGCCTCCAGGAGATCTTCGCTGGATGGAAGATAATCACTCAGGAAGGAACACATAACGAGGGTCATGACAAGGGTAAGGAGATCAGGCTCCAATAGCCCTACCGAAGAAATCACCATGTCCACTACCGGATCCAAATTGTCAGAAGTTGAGGTCATGGGAGACAACGCCACATAATTGACATGCGACGAGGGTGATACTGTCTGCATATAAGAACCACTGAGGGAGGTAACCTAGTTAGGGCCGATGAATGAAAGTTGATCAACAATCACAATTCTTCCGTCGTGAGGGAAAGATATCACACGGAAAAGGGTGGATACAAGAGCTTTCATAGTATAGACATAATCCCACCCAAGGATTAAAGTGAAATCCAAGGGGTCTCGGACTACCATGACATTAATAAAGACATTTTTCCCTCCCAAAGTTATAGGAAACTGAGGAAGGATCCCTAAAGGTTGACTAGTTCTTCTGTTAAAAGCTAACAGATTCTGTGTAACCGGTGCAAGCTGCGGACAACCCAAAGCGTACCAAGCAACAGAAGACAAAATACTAACAGACGCACCTTCATCTATCAACATTTGAGGAATGTCCCGACCACGAACCTGTACTGTAATCTGGAAAGGAATGTGGGAGGGAAGACGAGGTCCAGTTAGCGCACCCCAATAAAAAAAGATGGCTTCAGTACTTGGAGGGGGTTTCGCAGGAGAATGAGGGATGCCCCCTGACATGATAGAGTTTGTATTGACAAGAAAAACATGGGTAGTATTAGTTTTACTCTCTAGAAGGGGAGTAGGATCGACCAATGATTGGATCGGATCAACCAATGGTGGACTTGGATAGACCACTTTGGCACTCTTAAGAGGAAGAGTGGGACTAACCGAGGAAGGGACTGGATCAGTCACTTTGACATTCCTCAATGGAGGAATGGGATCGACCAATGGCGAAACTGGATCAACCACTTTAGCACTCTTGAGAGGAAGAGTGGGACTAACCGAGGAAGGGACTGGATCAGTCACTTTGGCACTCATCAAAGGAGGAGTGGGATCGACCGATGGCAGAACCGAATCAACCACTTTGGTGTCACTCTGTTGATGAAGAGCGGGGCTGATCGATGATGGAACTGGATCAGCTACTTGGGTTCGTGGTTCAATCGAGGAGGAAACTAGATTGACCACCTGATCAACCAGACTGACCGGGGATGAAACCGGATTGACCAGTCCATCAACCAACGATGGGTCGGAGGAAATCTTACAATAACCTTTTATAAGTTGAATTTTTTCCAAAAGAGAAGAAGCCTCGTCCATGCGAGGACAAAGGTGAGAGTAATGATTACCTTTACATAACATGGAGGGGAACTTGACAGTTTTCTTCTTCTTACCAACCTGAACATCACTAGTTGATGGGGTATCATCGACATGACTGATAGAGGCTGATGACGTAGAGGACCACATTTCTAAGACCTGGGTAAGACCGGGGCAATCCCTCAGAAAGTGGTCACCCTTATAAAGGCTGCAAGGTAATTTGGGTTTCAGATTCTTCATTTTAATCTTGTTGACCTCATCAACACTCCCAGTACTATTAACAATAACTAGTTTCTTAGAGCCAACATCTGATGTTGTTGGGGTCTTGGTCCTTTTTGGGCTCTTCTTCTTCTTCTGATCAGCCTGGCTACTTGCTTTAGAGCTTTCACTAGGAGAAGAAGGAGAAATGGAAGGAGACTTTATGGATGAAGAAGAAGAAAATTCTACATGAGGTTGATGTGTGGGTGGTGTATTGACATCCAAAGTATTAGGTGCAACTGAAACATTGGGAGGATTCGGGATCACCGGAGTGGGGAACAACCAAACTGGTAATCCAATAGTGAGTCCTGGAAGACTCAGTGTGGCAACATATGGAGGACCAGAGTTTCCAAACGAAGGAAAGGTATAAGGTTCCCCAGGAGAATGGGTTCCTCCATTGGTACTCCCAGGATTCGATGCCATTAACACTAACTCGACCTAAGGTCCACTAAGTAAAACAAACAACACACGCTATGAATCTAAGAAGCAATCAATCAAACAAACCTTCCTACGATGAAACCACTAGTTGGTGATGAAATCCAACGTTGCGAGATCAAAATAGGAAGGGGCGGGGATAGAGCGGGTGGATCAGTTACGTCGGTGACCTGCTTAACAGACTAATGCCTTGGTGCAAGATTCCACACAGTAATTGTGGATTTACCCTCCAAGGAGCCCGAGTGAGTTTGACCAACGTCTGTTCCAGGTATAGTGAGACTTCCCTTCACTGTCACCTTGTGTGAGACCCTAAAGATTGTGGCTACTAAGGTCACCAACTCATAGTCAGCCCCTGGGCGGGTACAGTCAACAGTCCAGTCGGAACGTATGGGCAGGATAACAAGTCCGAAATCAACTTGAAAGGCTTCCACTCAACATTGTGGGTATACCTTCCAGTGATCCCCAATATATGATCCGACCACTACAAACAGTTGGGCCATGTAGGGATAATCTCCATAACTCACCCGAATGCGACCTCGTGCATAACCCCTGTGTGAGAGGGGGATCCCAGGCAGACTAATACGACAATTGGATTTGAATCTCCCTACCGCAAGATACTAAGTTTGTTTGATATCTTTGGAAAGTTATCCTTTCAACCTATTCCAAAGCCCTACACCTTAAACTAATGTAGGTTTGCTAACAAAGATGTAAAAAGTCTAATAAATTTTAGTTAAGCGTTGATTTTAATGGTTGTTGTTTACTCATAGGGTGTACGAAAGTGAAACTGATGTAATGATGACTCGATTCCCAAAAATATGCATGAAATATGATATGATAAGTAGTCATTTCTTTTCAATGAATACCTATTTAAGGGAAAGAGGAAGTGTGGTTTTCACTATCAAACACTTGATAAGGAATGCCCTCAATCAATTTTGTTCTGAATCAAATCCAATATGATGCTACAACATTTCAAAAATGAAAACTAATATGCAAACTAATCATGAAGATGTCTCTTTATTGTTTTTATATGAATAATGATTAATTCAAAACAATGCTCGTTTTGCTAATTATCTTTTTGGATCAACGAAAATCAAACCAACACAAGCAAGAATCGTACAAACAATACATCCTCTCGTTGTGATCAAAACAAGAAGCGAAAGAAAAGAAACAATCAAAGAGAAATAAAAAACTTCGCACCAAAATAAATTTCGAAGAACATTGATCTTAACTAAAACCAAATGAAGAGATCTGTAGGCCTTTGATGACCTTCACTAGAGTTTTTCGTTCAGTCAAAAAGGAGAGAAAGGCAATGCATGGGTTTCAAACTGCAAACAACAGAAAAACTCAACAACAATAGTGAAGAAGGCTACAAAATCCAAATAGCAAGATGTTTGTCCTTCAAAAAGACATATGTCAAAGCTGGAAAGGAAGAAGCATTGACTCACAAGGTGACTCAGCAAGAGAAACACAGAGGTAAAACCCTAAAAAAACAATTCTGGAAGGCTTTTTGGCCAAAAGAGGGCTGACGCTCTGTTGTCAAGGGTAAGGAGCGCTATAGTGCTCTGTGTAAGGCACTCAGGGAGTGTTGGCGCTCTGTTAACATAGGGACAGGGGCGCTAGGTTCAAAAAGCTCTTAAAAGTGTCAAAAATCCAAAAATTGCAGTTCAGTCTCGACAATCAAGCTGAGTATGATGGGGTAGGGAGTCAATCAACTCATGAAATCAATCAAAAGAGGATTGAACCAGGTCTGAAAACAATCAAGGGGTAAGACAAGGTCTACGAGGAGAAATCAAAACAAGAAGTTTCGATTTGAGGACTCCCCAGTGGAGTCGCCAGTTTCTGTTGTAGGAAAACCTCCCTGCGGACAGGTAGATTGCCTCAAAGACCTAGACCCTAACTCTAAGACAAAAAGTGATTAATGTGGACACTGACTTCCTTTCAAATCTAGACAAACTAATACATGGGGAGGAAGGAGAACAGAAGTACCTTTTATCGGTGTTTGTCCCTGCACGCTCCGAGTTGAGCTCCAATCTTTCGCTCCTCGATGAACCCTGTAGACAAACAAAGTACGACCACTTCCTACTCTATCGATATTAGTCTGAAATAGGTCTATCTACCAAAGAGACAAATTCATGTGAGATTAAACACGAATTAGAAAGAAACAGGCCAAGCAAATTATATTAATGAGGACAAAACATTTCTTACAGTCGTGGATGGATTGCAGCAGTTTCATCAAGTCCTCCTTGTCTACCCCTTGCTCAAAAGATCCTTTGAATGATGATAGCTTCACTGATTGCTCCCTATGAGATCATAGGTATCTTGCCTCCAAATTATCTCTGTTCCAGCACCACTTATGAGATCATAAGTTTGGTGTGATTCTCCTTTTTCCAGTCCTCTTTCACCATTAGAAAGCTTGCTTATATAGCCTTGGAGAGGCTTTAACCACTTGAGATATCCTTGGGGAAGTTGAGGATTTGCCTCCTTCAGTTGAGGATCTTCCCTAAGATCATGGCTGGACTAGGGATTCGAATCCAAATGCCTTCCAAGAATGAAAGGATCCTTCCCCTATTCATCTCAACAACTTAACTACTACCCAGAATAGGTAGCGCTCCCTCAAAAGAACCATCAGGGCACTGTAGCGCTCCCTAGTAGGCTTTAGGGGGGCGCCAATGCTTTCAAAATCCATAGCACTCCCTCAAAAGGGCCATAGGAGCTTTATAACGCTCCCAGACAGTGTAAGGGGGAGCACCAGCGCTCCCAGAAGAGGTATAGGGGAGCGCTCCCCTCCAAAAAATCAGTTTTTGAGGTGCCTTCAGATGGAAAAAGGTTTGTAAGCCTGCTGACTCATTTCTCCTCTTCCAAATCAAATGTTTCAAGTGTTTCAAGTGTCCTTCTCATGTCGTTATAGGCACGACATAGGCATCATGACAATATGCTTCCCTGACACTTGCGAAACTTGTGAGCATCATGCGACACTTACGACCTTGTGAGCAAAATGCGACACTTGCGACCTTTGTAATGACGACACTTGCGACACTATCAAAGTGAGTATTTTTTTATGTGTAACACCATCATTCAAGTCCAAGTGTTGATAAGGGAAATATCTTTCAAACTCTATATTATGATCCTCATTCATACCTGAAGTAAACAAAGTAGACTTAGCACCAATCACTTCCATTCTTGTAACCTTATTAAATAACTTAAGTAACTCCTAAAACCGTGAACCTTCTCCACAAGAACCAAAGAGAAATAAAGGAACATCATCCATGAAAAGAAAATTTGATAGTGATTACCTCCCCATTCACACACCTTGTATAGATCGCACCCTCCTATCCTCAAGTATTGACCTACTTGGTCCTTATTCCACAAAAATAAAAAGAGATGGTGACAAGGGGCATCTTTTCCCGAGCTCCCTGGTAGGCTTGAAAAAATTAGCGGCAACACAATTTATCAATATTGCAAAAGAAGTAGTAGTTACAGAACACATTATCCACCTAACAACAAGCAACGAGAAGCCAATGTGTAATAGCAATAACTGAAGATATAGTCAATATACCTTGGCATACACCTTTGATAAATCAAGCTTGATTATTGTTGTTGGCATGCAAGCGAGTTTAATAGAGTGTAAACCCTCTTGTACTGTACCAATGGCCTTGTGGATTTGTCTTCCTTGTATAAAACCAAACTGTTCAACTGAGATGTACTCAGAAAGGAGAGCCTTCAATATCGTTGCTATTAGTTTTGCAATCACATTATACAAGTAATTGCACAATGAGATAGTTCGAAACCTATCAAAAGACTCCAGGTAGTTCTGTTTGTGTATGAAGGCAATAAGGTTGCATTTATGCCACTGGTCATCCTTCCAAAAGTTCTTACCTCCTCCACTACTCTCAACAAATCAAAGAAATTGATATAGAATTCCACCAACCACCCATTTGGTCCAGGACTCTTGTCCTTCTTAAAATACTGTAATATAGAAAACGACTCCTCCTTAGTCACAAGACTATACAAATCCTCATTAAGCTCCTCATTAATCATTCTAGGGAAATATGATATGAATTTTAAAATGTTGACCGAATTTTCTCTCTTTTGTTCCTTGTATATCCCTTCAAAGTGCTTGACCCCTAGTTCTGTTGAACCTTTAAATCCTCTAACCTTAGTACAACCATGATCTTGTAGCTCCCAAATAGTATTAATATGACTTCTATGATTGGAAAAGGTATGGAGTAACTTAGTATTGTTATCCCCCAATTTCTTTTAATTTGTGAGTCTAACTCCTTGTCCAAAAGTAATTTTTTCCTCTTTGCCTCAAGTTGTTTTAACCTAAGTAATTGATCCTCTCTAGAAGAGCCAAAAGTAAGTCTAGCTACCTGTTATCACAAGGGTAGACCTAGGGTTCAACATTTCAACAATGCACCAACAAAACCCTAACTATTGGCCCTTTCGACAACACCTGTGAAGCAGGCGAAGTCTCACTTGAGGTAGAGGCAGGGGGGGTTACATGACTCAAGTGTCTGTAACCAAGCTGGGACACATATCTATTGTTATAACACTTCACAAAGTACTTAGGAACAACACACATTGATTCATTAGATTTATTCACATCGCAGATCAAACCCTAAGTATAGATCGATGCAGTAACAACGAAAAAATATACATCGCTCTTGGAATCATAAGTTAGATCGAACACATTCAACATAGACAAAGCACTAAGAAATCATAGATCTATCTATCATTCATGATAATAAATTCACTAAGCAAATATACAACATAAATATAACAACACAAAGCAAACCATCAACACATGATATACGTGGTTCACCCCAGTGTGGGGCTATGTCCACCAACTGCTTCTTCTTCTTTATTAGGCTTCAATCTCTTACATTCGTCTGCTCCTATGCACTAAGCCACAGATCCAAGCTTTGCACTGGATAGGTGATTTGCGCACTGCGCACTAGATCCACCTTCCCAAAATCATTTCAAAGCAAAGAGCCAACTCCTCTACTAAGCACAAAGCCTTACAAACACAATCTGTTGCACTAAGAAACCCAAAACTACTTGCCTCTTACACTTATCTACTTACACCGCCTACTTCTACATTACATTCCTTCTTATTTATACTTTTACATTTTCTTACAAAAGGCCTAATAATGGGTAACCCCATGGGCCGACGTCCCATAAACCATTACATAAACCCTAGTGAACCCCATGCTAGGTCCACAAGCCCACAAAATTATTGAGATCCCATGATCTCAACTCCACCTGGGTGCTCCTTCCTCAATCATTGTGTCGAAGTCCCAAAAGGTGGTCAATCCTAACCAATGTTTCCTCAAAACTTGGTTGAGGGCCAACAGGCCCCCAACACTCACTTGTGACTCATCCCGAGTCACTCATATCTAAGAAATGTTGCTTCGAAGGCCTCGAGCTGCCTCGACCTACTGCTTTAACCAAGCCTCCTGCTCAACGAACTCCTGGATCAATTTCTCTGTAGTAGGCCCTTCCAGGTGTTGTTCCACTGTCACAACCACTTGGTATAGCTATGAACCTTGTCCTTCTATCTCTTCAAACACCACGCAAGCTTCCTCCTACACCGGTTGTAGCCTCTGTGTGACTTCCATTACTTTTCCCTAGATGGCAGTACTCTGTTGTTGGGCCGCACGCTGTTCTTGTGATCTCTTCATTCTCTCGACTGCAGTGAGTGACTTCATCTACGCCTGAACTGTCAGTGCCTACTGCTTCGCCTCCTGTACTTGTGCTTCCAACCTCCTAAGCTCTGGATATTTCATGAGACATTCATAGGTCTGTGTGCTTCTGTCGCTTAACTTCTTGCATTCTGAGGTGAAGACTTTGATCCTTTCGACTGTTCTCTTAGTGGATTCCTCCCTATGGTCGTGCACTTCATGTGGAGTGTTTGGTACTGCTTGAAGCTCCAACTTTGTTACTCGTGCTTGAAGCTGCTGGATGACCTCAATGGGCTTCATCAGTTGAACTTCGACTGCCTCATTTTCCTCCTGTGTCGAACCTGACACAGAGCGAAGTAATTTTCTCACCACTTCCTTGACTGCAGTCTACTCTGCAAGCAACTGGTCCTTTTCCTTCTATATCTTTTCTTTTTCTCCCTCGAGCATCACTCAAAACTATTCTCTCTCATTTTCATAGGCGGTTTCACAGTACCACGCAACTCTTAGTCGCTCCAAGATATCCTCTTTCTCTTCTTTAGGGATTCTATATCCTTCTCTTTCTCCTCTTGGACTCGCTGAAATCGAGCCTCTGTTGCATCTAAAAGTCATTGAAGTTGGGCTGGTTCATCCCCCAACTCTATAGTCTCTGACGAGGAAGGCGCAGTAGGGACTACACAGACTGAAAAAATAGCTTCCTGTACTTTGCTCAGCTCCCTTTCTATCCTACCATATAGTTCATCCTGCTTCACTCCATATCTCTGTAGGATGTCCTCAGAAGCATCCTCCATCACTCCGCTGACTAGGCTTATATCATCTTCTGTGAGGGTGGCCTCCATTTGGGGTTTACTGGCACGAGTCTTCTTTCTTGCTGAGGGTTCCTGTGGAGAGCCCTTCCTCTTATTATGTGTTTCTATCTCGGTATGGAGGTCCTTCGTTGGCATAACTTCACCTTATCCTTGATTTTCTCCTTCTTCCCCTCCTCCTTCTTGATTTACTTAATCTCCTCCTCCTCCTACAGGCGAGCCAGGTCCACTTTCTTCCGAGGTGTTGTTTTCCTCGTCAATCTCTATGTCTTGGACTTCCTCCTTTTTCTTCTTCTTCTTTGTGCTAGTCTGCCTGTCGTGCTCGACCCGGGTGACCAAGGGGCTTTTGATGATGTTAGGGTCAGAGAGTTCTACATCATCAACCGGTACAAGGAACTCTACCGACCATTCTTGGTGATCTCCTCCATATCTTCGTCGGTCAGCTTATAGTAAGACTGTAATTCTTCTTTGCTCTCATCTTTGCGCATAGTGATATATATGAAGTGTCGATCTGCGAGGAACTTAGCTAATGGTTTGTACTGGTGAAAAGTGTGCAGCGTCATGCGTGGAAAAGATTCTATGGAAACCTTCAGTTGCTGATAGTAGGTGTGAAGCACTATGTTCGACTGCCACTACTTTGACATGTCATTTGTATACCATAAGGTCAAGAAAATTGCAGCCAGTGACTCCGAAGTTTCAATTTCTGGAAAATCTAATCCCTCCGGCATTTTCCAAGCAACAAATGCAATCAACACAAGCAACCAGCTGAAATGGAACTCATATCCTTGATCTTGTGCTTCTCGATAGTATTTCTCGAGCTCGTTGATGAGGTATCTCGCCCAATTCATTTGCATCCCCTCCCCGCATTTTCTTGCGAGGTCCACCACGAACCCGGTGACCTGTGTGGGGCAGTTCTTTTTGACAAGCTTGCCAGCTATGCGTTGGCAAGCTAGGTGCATTGCGCCATCCTAGATATAGGATACCTTGTAGCCTTGCATTTCCTTCTCAACTTCGACGTATGACTCCTTTATGTGCTGTGCTAGGGAGAGATCTGAGGTCTTCCCTGGGTAGAACTGTTGAGGGTCAGGCCCCTGCAAGCTCAGTCCTGTGATCAGGTGGATCAGTGTTGGATCCATAGTAATGCACCTGTCGAGCGATAGGTATCCTCCATGATAGCATGACAAGAGGAGTTTAATGCAAGAGTTAACCTCCTTATGTCAGCCAAAGTGAGGGATCTTCATCACGTTTAGTATCATGGACTATGTGAGCTCCTTTATCCAAGGCTGGGAGACTATGTGAGGCCTCTTCCCAGTCATCTTCATTAGGTATCTATGGGGCATGAGCATCGCATAGTTCTTTCTGTCCCCAAGGTTGAAATCACTATTCTTCAAGGCCAGGATCTGTCCCAACTGAAATTAATCTATACCTTGAAAGGAGAGGTGCTTCCAAAGTGGGTGTTTGATGAAGATGTGTCTGCTGCTATCGGCAGGTGTTGAAGGATGTGGGAAAAAATCTCCATCATTTCGTCCCTCTGTCGCGTGAGAGATTGCTCAAGCAACAGATTGATAGAATATTTTGCTCTGTCGTTTTTATTTTCTTTCACCATGGAGGGTTTCTTGGGTGTGCGATAGCAATTGTCCTCAAGAGAGACAAGCTCGAGACCCAACTTGCTATACTCGGATCTCGTCGGGGACATGCACTGAAAAACGTTCAAGAGCAGCCTGCTCTGAAACCACTGATCCAGATTATTTTTTGAGAATGAAATGAAAGCAGAGATACTACAATGAAATACAAATAAATATTGCCAGAATTAGAGAAATACAGAAATACATGATTTATATTAATGAAATAAATGTACAGAGACTGTAAAAATACAGAGTGAAAGATTCACTAGAATGGTGGAAGCTTACCTCTGAGAATAGATGTGATGGCTACTCTCATTTGTAAGAAGATGATTGTTACAATGATGCTCCAAAGGCCTTTTTAACATAAGTGAAATCCAAAACCCTAACCCCGGAATATGAAAATCCAAAAGGTTTGCGGGCCCCAATGGGGGTAGTTGATACGTCAACTTCCCAGGGGCGCAATTTTTGCATACGATCTCTGTTAGGGGCGCTCGATACACCATTGAAGAGGTCTAACCGAGAAGAACGATTTTTTACTGGACTAGTTCAGTACCTTAAGCAATCACCTGTGCCCCAAATCCCCAAAAAAACGTTGTTTAGGGCCTCAAAACAACCCCAGAAGTTTGGAACCCGGAAAACTATCGAAAAACTGCCAAGATGGAAAAATGTTTTTTGAGCCCATGGAATAGGTGGGTTACCATCGATATCCACTTGGATCAACAAAGTCAAATTTTGATGGCGTAATGCGTAGTTCTCGAAAAGACCTTTCCAACGGGGTATCATGCGCCTAAAACGAAGATCGTATGCAAAAGTTACAACCCTGCGAAGTTATTGTACTAACTTACCCCAACGGGGCCCACATGAATTTTGGCGCTTCATCTCCTAGGGTTAGGTTTTTGGATGTCTAGGGTTTTGGCATTCATGTTTATAATAAAAAGGCCTTTAGAGCCTCATTGGAATCATCTTCTTGCGAATGAGAGTAGCCATCACATCTCTTCTCAGAGATAAAGCTGCCACCATTCTAGCGAGTCTTGCACTCTGCATTTTTTATAGTGTCTGTACATTTCTTTCATTAATAGAAATCAAGTATTGTTGTATTTCTTTGTTTCTGGCAATTTTTATGTGTATTTCATTGTAATATCTCGGCTTTCATTTTCTTCCGAAAATAATTCAGATCACTAGAGAGATTCCCTAGCGGAGTCACCAATTCTGCTACGGGGAAAATACCCCTAAACTGGGTCTAAGGAATAGGCAGAGCAATAACTCCCTTAAAATATTGATCTACCCTTAATCTACCCCAAAACCATCTAAATTAAGTGATGAGAGAGAAAGGAAAGAGAGATAGTTAATGAGTACACCTTCAGTCCTTGCGGTTTGTGTAGACCTCTTCCGCTTGTTGTCGTCTCGTAGATCACAAATCTCCTCCCAAAGCTGACCTGCAAGGGGTTAGGAATATAATGCAACAACACACACAATCTCTAATGATCACTTTAAACATAGATATAAATGCTCGAATTAACAAAAACATGTAAACATAGGGTTTTGGGACAAGGATAAACTATTTTATTCAATTTCAAAATAAAAAGGGTTACAACCTTTACTGGAAACTACTCCACGAACCAAGTCTGGGCTCCTTCGTCATGGCTCCAAGTGCATCAATCCCACATTAGCTTCTCGCAACCAAAATATCACCAAGGGAAGGAGGAAGGGTTGCATAAGGAGAAAGGTTGGAGGGAAAAGCTGAGGCTAAAACTCAGAATGAGATGCAAATCTTGGGCTAAGAAAGGGAAGGGATTTTGGCAGAGTTTTCTTATTCTCTTGCTCATGTCCATAAATGACTCCCCAAGACCTCTTTTTATATGAGAAAAAAATTGTTATTCAGTTTGGGGACGGGCTACAAAGGGGTAAAATGGTTAAGAAACCCTCCATACCCCGTAAACTCTGTCGAATTCCGTGCAATTTTATATATTTTGTAACTTTTGGAGGTAAACACGAGCTAAATATCATGCAGCACACGTGTGTACACGGGCTATTAGTGCAGTAGGGCGCATACACTATCCAAAAAATAGTTTTTTAGAAGGAA
This sequence comes from Picea engelmannii, assembly GCA_009831015.1. Taxonomy (NCBI): domain Eukaryota; kingdom Viridiplantae; phylum Streptophyta; class Pinopsida; order Pinales; family Pinaceae; genus Picea; species Picea engelmannii. Next base: position 448,817 of record ML779921.1, on the reverse strand, counting down.
GCCTCAACAATATTTTTGGAAAAGTATGCAAATGGATGGGCCAATGTCTTGTATGCACATATATGGCATTTTGGACTATAATAGCAGGTAACAAGCTAATTTGCATAAATTAGTATCATAGCAGGATTGTGTTTATGTAGGGAGTAAAAGGTCCTTGTGATTGTGGTTGCATTTTCCCTTTATGAAGGTGAAGTCTAGTAATCCAGTATTGTTGGGGAAGTGTTTCATGACAAACAAAAACATGGATGGTAATTGGAGTAAGAATTATTAGGGAGTTATGTTTCCACGAGGAGAAATATGAGGAGGTGATAATTGTGTTAATTTCAAGGCTATGTAAATTTGCAAGAAAAGAGAATTGCATAGAAAAGGAATAATTTTTTTTCAAGGAAACCCTCACGGAAAACCCTCCAAGTACTTCCCCGTGATCCATGGATGGTAAACGGGGTAAACCATCAGTCTTGATTACGAGGCCTAACCCCAAGGGGATCAAGGGAGTTGAACCCGTGACCAACAACAATTAGGAAAGATACCATGTCTGGCTCTAGACCAATTGAGCTAACCCTCATGGCTGTTAGAAAAGGATAATATTGCATTGAAATTGCAATATGGATTCCAAGAGAAGAAACCATGTAGAAGGAAGACAAAATGGTGATGAGCATAGAGTGAAGAAATAAATGAAAGAATTGTTTGCACTTATTGAAGCCCTAGAAATGACCCCTCAGAGAAAGAGATCTACAGAGGAAAAGAGGTTGGAATTGGCATTGAAATAAAAATCAAAGAGAAAGTAAAAGTTCTAATAAAAAAAACAAAAGAGAAGGAAGCTTGTGAGTATGGCTTATGGAAATTAAGAAGACTTAATATAGGAGGTGCATATAGAGAAGGCACATCATATTGCAATATAAAATGAGAAAAAATTGTCCAAAAGACCCCTAGAGATAAAAGATGTTGATAAATCTCTTGAAGAGATAAATATGATTGAAAATATTGTAATAAGATATTTTATAGAAGAAGAACTTTACGATGAAATTGTGAAAAAGATTACACGTATGTTGATTGAATAAGAAAGATTGAAGCCAAAAGTTCCTTTGGAGACTCATGATTGTTCTAAAACTATTGATATTGTGTTGGAGAGCCAAAGGATTAGGTAGATCTGAGAGCTAATGGTTCCAAGAAGAAATGGTGTCAAGATACATTGTTACAACACTTAAGCACAAGATAGCATAGATCAATACATGAAGAACATATCAAAATGCATTATTCATTGATCGTATATTAGATCAACCCATAGGGACATCCTTTTATAGTAGCAAGGTGTAATCAACTCCATTGAAATGAGGAAGATCTAGTCCACATACAACGACAAGGGGGCTTGACATATTCCTTGAAATTTGCCTCATTATGTCAACTAGTTGACTATTCTAGTCAACCTCGTTGACTAGTGATTTACTTAGTTGACTATTGACCATCGATTAAATATTTCCAGAAGATATAGAGGTGTGATTAACATGCATAGTGCATTGCTCCAACACCCCCCA
>ML779921.1:320254-423539 GCA_009831015.1 Picea engelmannii | reverse complement strand
GGGGGGGGGTGCATAAGTAATTCCCCCTCCTAAACATCCAAAGCATTATGTTGATGGGGGGTGTTGGAGCAATGCACTATGCATGTTAATCACACCTCTACGTCTTTTGTAAACATTTAATCGATGGTCAATAGTTAACTAAGTATTTCACTAGTGAGCGAGGTTGACTAGAATAGTCAACTAGTTGACATAATGAGGCAAATTTCAAGGAATATGTCAAGCCCCCTTGTCGTTGTATGTGGACTAAATCTTCCTCATTTCAATGGAGTTGATTACACCTTGCTACTATAAAAGGATGGCCCTATGGGTTGATCTAATATACGATCAATGAATAATGCATTTTGATATGTTCTTCATATATTGATCTATGCTATCTTGTGCTTAAGTGTTGTAACAATGTATCTTGACACCACTTCTTCTTGGAACCATTAGCTCTCAGATCTACCTAATCCTTTGTCTCTCCAACACAATATCAATAGTTTTAGAACAATCATGAGTTCCCAAAGGAACTTTTGGCTTCAATATTTCTTATTCAATCAACATACGTGTGATCTTTTTCACAATTTCATCATAAAGTTCTTCTTCTATAAAATATCTTATTACAATATTTTCAATCATATTTATCTCTTCAAGAGATTTATCAACATCTTTTATCTCTAGGGCTCTTTTGGACAATTTCTTCTCATTTTATATTGCAATATGATGTGCCTTCTCTATATGCACCTCCTATATTAAGTCTTCTTAATTTCCATAAGCCATACTCACAAGCTTCCTTCTCTTTTGTTTTTTTTATTAGAACTTTTACTTTATCTTTGATTTGTATTTCAATGCCAATTCCAACCTCTTTTCCTCTGTAGATCTCTTTCTCTGAGGGGTCATTTCTAGGGCTTCAATAAGTGCAAACAATTCTTTCATTTATTTCTTCACTCTATGCTCATCACCATTTTGTCTTCCTTCTACATGGTTTCTTCTCTTGGAATCCATATTGCAATTTCAATGCAATATTATCCTTTTCTAACAGCCATGAGGGTTAGCTCAACTGGTCTAGAGCCAGACATGGTATCTTTCCTAATTGTTGTTGGTCACGTGTTCAACTCCCTTGATCCCCTTGGGGTTAGGCCTCGTAATCAAGGCTGATGGTTTACCCCGTTTACCATCCATGGATCACGGGGAAGTACTTGGAGGGTTTTCCGTGAGGGTTTCCTTGAAAAAAAATTATTCCTTTTCTATGCAATTCTCTTTTCTTGCAAACTTACATAGCCTTGAAATCAACACAATTATCACCTCCTCATATTTCTCCTCGTGGCAACATAACTCCCTAATAATTCTTACTCCAATTACCATCCATGTTTTTGTTTGTCATGAAACACTTCACCAACAATACTGGATTACTAGACTTCACCTTCATAAAGGGAAAATGCAACCACAATCACAAGGACCTTTTACTCCCTACATAAACACAATCCTGCTATGATATTGATTTATGCAAATTAGCTTGTTACCTACTATTATAGTCCAAAATGCCGTAGATGTGCATACAAGACATTGGCCCATCCATTTGCATACTTTTCCAAAAATATTGTTGAGGCTTCCTTCTAAAAAACTATTTTTTGGATAGTGTATGCGCCCTGCTACACTAATAGCCCGTGTACACACGCGTGCTACATGATATTTAGCTCGTGTTTACCTCCAAAAGTTACAAAATATATAAAATTGCACGAAATTCGATGGAGTTTACGGGCTATGGAGGGTTTCTTAACCATTTTACCCCTTTTAGCCCGTCCCCAAACCGAATAACAATTTTTTTCTCATATAAAAAGAGGTCTCGGGGAGTCATTTATGGACATGAGCAAGAGAATAAGAAAACTCTGCCAAAATCCCTTCCCTTTCTTAGCCCAAGATTTGCATCTCATTCTGAGTTTTAGCCTCAACCTTCCCCTCCAACCTTTCTCCTTATGCAACCCTTCCTCCTTCCCTTGGTGATATTTTGGTTGCGAGAAGCTAATGTGGGATTGATGCACTTGGAGCCATGACGGAGGAGCCCAGACTTGGTTCGTGGAGTAGTTTCTAGTAAAGGTTGTAACCCTTTTTATTTTGAAATTGAATAAAATAGTTTATTCTTGTCCCAAAACCCTATGTTTACATGTTTTTGTTAATTTGAGCATTTATATCTATGTTTAAAGTGATCATTAGAGATTGTGTGCGTTGTTGCATTGTATTCCTAACCCCTTGCAGGTCAGCTTTGGGAGGAGATCTGTGATCTACGAGGCGACAACAAGTGAAATAGGTCTACACAAACCGCAAGGACTGAAGGTGTACTCATTAACTCTCTCTCTTTCCTTTCTCTCTCATCACTTAATTTAGATGGTTTTGGGGTAGATTAAGGGTAGATCAATATTTTAAGGGAGTTATCGCTCTGCCTATTCCTTAGACCTAGTTTAGGGGTATTTTCCCCGTAGCAGAATTGGTGACTTCGTTGGGGAATCTTTCTAGTGATCCAGATTATTTTCGGAACAAAATGAAAGCCGAGATATTACAATAAAATACACATAAAAATTGCCAGAAACAGAGAAATACAACAATACTGGATTTCTATTAATGAAAGAAATGTATAGACACTGTAAAAAATGCAGAGTGCAAGACTCGCTAGAATGGTGGTAACTTTATCTCTGAGAAGAGATGTGATGGCTACTCTCATTTGCAAGAAGATGATTCCAATGAGGCTTTAAAGGCCTTTTTATTATAAACATGAATTCCAAAACCCTAGACATCCAAAAACTAACCCTAGGAGATGAAGCGCCAAAAGTCATGTGGGCCCCGTTGGGGTAAGTTAGTACAATAACTTCGCGGGGTCGTAACTTTTGCATACGATCTCCATTTTAGGCGTGTGATAGCCTATTAGAAAGGTCTTTTCGAGAACTACACATTATGCCATCAAAATATGACTCCGTTGATCCAAGTGGATATCTATGGCAACCCACCTATTCCATGGGCTCGAAAAACAATTTTCCATCTTGGCAGTTTTTCGATAGTTTTTCGGGTTCCAAACTTTTGGGGTCGTTTTGAGGCCCTAAACAACATTTTTTTGGGGATTTGGGGCCCAGGTGTTTGCTTAAGGTTTTGAACTGGTTTGGTCGAAAATCGTTCTTCTCGGTTAGACCTTTCCAATGGTGTATCGAGCGCCCCAAACAGAGATTGTATGCAAAAATTGCGCCCCTGGGAAGTTGACGTATCAACTACCCCCATCAGGGCTCGCAAACCTTTTGGATTTTCATCTTCCGGGGTTAGGGTTTTGGATTTCACTTATGTTAAAAAGGCCTTTGGAGCATCGTTGTAACAATCATCTTCTTGCGAATGAGAGTAGCCATCACATCTATTCTCAGAGATAAGCTTCCACCATTCTAGTGAATCTTTCACTCTGTATTTTTACAGTCTCTGTACATTTCTTTCATTAATATAAATCGTGTATTATTGTATTTCTCTATTTCTGGCAATATTTATTTGTATTTCATTGTAGTATCTCTGCTTCCATTTCATTCTCAAAAAATAATCTGGATCAGTGGTTTCAGAGCAGGCTGCTCTTAAACGTTTTTCAGTGCATGTCCCCGACGAGATCTGAGTATAGCAGGTTGGGTCTCGAGCTTGTCTCTCTTGAGGACAATCACTATCGCACACCCAAGAAACCCTCCATGGCGGAAGAAAATAAAAACAACGGAGCAAAATATTCTATCAATCTGTTGCTTGAGCAATCTCTCATGCGACAGAGGGACGAAATGATGGAGGATTTTTCCCACATCCTTCAACACCTGCCGATAGCAACAAACACATTTTCATCAAACACCCACTTTGGAAGCACCTCTCCTTTCAAGGTATAGGTTAATTTTGATATTCCCGTATTTGAAGGTTAGATAGATGCGGATGCCCTAGACAAATGGTTAAATCTACTAGAAGGTTATTTCTCTGTTCACCATTTTTTTGACAAGGAAAATATCACCTTCGTACTCTTTAAGGCTCTCCCCAATGTCAAACATTGGTGGGAAACTTACCGAAAGAAAAGTTCCACATAGGAGTTTGGAATATATGGGGTCGAGCCCACTTGGGATTTTTTTGTGGATGCGGTAAAGGAACGATATTACCCTGTTGGCAACTATGAGGACCAGTACATGAGATGGACCACATTGCGGCAAGAGAGGGGCCAAGTAGTGTCAGAGTTCACCAATACCTTCCATACCTTACGCACCAAGCTGGGTATCAAAGACTCCGAGTGACATTTGGTTATGAAATACCATGGGGCTCTACACAGATACATCCAAACTGAAATGGATTTTCTGGACATCTCATCACTCAGTGTTGCTTATCGATATGTTGTTAAAATCGAGAAGAAATTTAGGCACCAGAACAAATGGGAGTTTAGATATGCAAATCCGCAACAACCAAAGTATGAGAAAGATGGCCCTAATAAACAGCTTCCTGAAAACCAGTCTAAGCCATAGGAAAGGAAGGGTCACGGGAAGACGAAGAAGGACATTGGAAAATGGTGTGATTTCCACAAAAGCCCCTGGCACAACACCAATGAATGTCGCTCAAAATAGTCATTGGTGGCCAAGATCAAAGACAAGGAGTCGAATCCCGATTCAAAATCTGATTTAGAAAATACGGGTAAAAGACAGATCATCGACGCAGACCCCACTGCTATTGTCGCGACCACAACAATTCAACCAGAAGAAACAATAGATCTTGAAGAGGGGGAGCACCTCTTTCATTCACAGATGTGGGTGAAGGGGACCCCACTGCATTTTATTGTTGATAGTGGAAGCCAGAAGAATCTCATCTCAACATAGGTCGTCAAACAGTTGGGATTGTCAACAACACCACACCCACAACCATACATCATCGGGTGGCTTCGCTAGGGATGAGATCTTCATGTCAGCCAGCAGTGTCGATTGTCATACAACATCCATCCCTTCAAGGGTGATGTATTATGTGATGTTTCCCCACTGGATGTCTGTGATGTTCTCTTGGGCCAGCCATATATGTGGAAACACCATGCAGTTTATGAGTCTCGACCCCGCAGTGTCATTGTTTCTCTAGGGGGTCATCTCTACAGAATACCAGAGGTAGTTTTGACTACTATTCCACCTAAACAGTGCCGCAAGGTAGTATCTGATACTACAAAATTAAGCTTCTTCACAATCTGTTCAAAAGGTGAACAGAAGGACATTGCAACCACTACAGCCTCGCCCCAAGCACCTTCTATCCAACAGAAGCAGGTCAAAAAGGTTGCAGCAAATCGCAAAGATTCCTTCTGCACACAGTCCTCTCATGTAGCTCGACTTGTTGAACAAACTCAGCCTCGCCAACAATAGGTTCGTGACAATATTCCACAAACCAAGCAACACGACGTCTCCAGCAAGGCAAGCAACTGACCAAGATTCAGATTAAGCAATCGCTTTCCCCTCTCCCCCAGGAACTCAACGCAATGGAGACCATTGCTTCCTAAGGAGGGAGGATTTATCTAGTTGGATATCAGTGGCCACCCACCTGTTCCACGGGCTTGAAAAACAGTTTTCCATCTTGGCAGTTTTTCGACAGTTTTTCGGGTTCCAAACTTCTGGGGTCGTTTTGAGGCCCTAAACGACATTTTTTGGGGATTTGGGGCCCACTCGATTGTCAAAATCATTAACTTGGTCCAGTTGAAAATCCTTCTTCTTGGTTAGACCTTTCCAACAGTATATCGAGCGCCCCAAACGGAGATCGTAAGCAAAAGTTACACCCTCAGAAAGTTGACGTGTCAGCTACCCCCATCGGGGCCCGCAAACCTTTTGGCTTTTCATCTTCCGGGGTTAGGATTTTGGATTTTACTTATGTTAAAAAGGCCTTTGAAGCCTCATTGTAACAATCATCTTCTTGCAAATGAGAGTATCTGTCACATCTCTTCTAAGAGATAAGCTGCCATCATTCTAGTGAATCTTTCATTCTGTATTTTTACAGTCTCCGTACATTTCTTTCATTAATAGAAATCGTGTATTACTGTATTTCTTTGTTTCTGTCAATATTTGTGTGTATTTCATTGTAGTATCTCTGCTTTCATTTCGTTCTCAAAAAATAACCGGATCATCCGTCTACAGTTTGACTATGGAAAGCCAAGAAAACATTGTTTAGAGCCCCAAAACGACCCTGAAAGTACAAAAAGATGTACTAACATGAAAACTTCCAAAATAAGCCAGTCGGAATAGGTGGGCGACCACCAATATCCACCTGGATGCTGTGTAGGGATTCAGGACAGCCCCGTAAGTGCAGAACCCACGATTACAAAGAAATGTCCCCATTACAGAGAAACGTGTTGAACTGAAAACTGTCAAGATGAGCTAGCTGGAAGTTGGAACAAGTGGGTGGCCACCAATATCCACCTGGATCAATCTTCCCCCCTTAAGAAACAATGGTCTCCATTACATTGAGTGCGTGGGGAAGAGTGGAAAGTGTTTTTTGAATATGAATATTTGTGAGTTGTGTGCCTTGTTGGAGAAGTTGCCTTACTTGGTCTATGGAAGGTTGTCACAAACCTACTGTTGGAGGGGTTGAATCTATTCCACCAACCTACTGTCTCTGGGCTTGACGGGGCATTGTGTAGGTACCATTGTAGGTGAAGAAACAATATCTTCTTTCTCTTCTACAATCTATTGGATAGAAGGTGCTGAGGATGCAGTGGTCGTAGTGGTCTTCGGTGCATCCTTTGAACAGATTGTGAAGAGGATGAATTTTGCAGTATGAGAGATTACCTTGCGGCACTGTTTTGGTGGAATAGTAGTTAGAACTACCTCTGGTATCCTGTAGCGCTGACCCCCCAAAGTAATAATGACACTATGGGGTTGAGACTCATAAAAAACATGACGTTTCAACATATATGGTTGACCCAAAACAACATCACATGCATCAAGAGGGGCAACATCACACACTACCTCATCCTTGAAGGGTTGGATGCCATAGGACATGCGACACTGTTGGATGACACAGAGATCTCGTCCCTAGTGAAGCCACCCGATGTTGTATAGTTGTTGGTGTGGTGTTGTCGATAACCTCAACTGAGATGAGGTTCTTATGGCCGCCACTATCAACAATGAAATGCAATGGGGTCCCCTTCACCCACATTTGTGAATGGAAGAGACGCTCCCCCTCTTCAGGATTTGTTGGTTCTTCTGGTTGAATTCTTGCGGTCGCGACAGTAGCAGTAGGGTCCGCGTCGATGATCTGTCTGTTTCCAAGATTTTTCTGGATCAAATTATGAATCATGGTTCGGATCCTTGTTTTTGACCTTGGCCACCAATGACTATTTCGAGTGAAATTCATCGGTGTTGTGCCAAGGGATTTTCTGTAAGTCGCACCACTTCCCAGTGTCATTCTTCGTCTTTACTTTACCCTTCTTTTCACGTGTCTTGGACTGGTTTTCAGAAGGCTGTTGGTTAGGGCCATATTTATGATGCTTTGGTTGTTGCGAATTTGTAGACCCGAACTCCCATTTGTTCTGGTGCCTAAATTTCTGCTCGATTTTGACAACATATCGATAGGCAACTCCCAATGATGAGATGTTTAGGAAATCCATTTCAATTTGGATGTACCTATTCAGAGCCCCACGATATTTCAGAATCAGATGTTTCCTATGAAACGAGGATTCTACAAATGTTTCCTAAATACAATGTAGATGCACTCTAATCTAAGATGCAGACAACAAAAATAAATTATAATCTATTGCAATGAGAAAAAGATATAGATCTCTTTCTAATCAAGAGAAATATAATGAAATGCGAACCAACATTGAATTTGGAATAAAATGAAAATAACATGTCTAGGAAAATAGTTCCAAAACCTATTATTTATTAAACCATTATGCACATACAACTATTTGATAAATAGTTATCAAATCTTTGTTGTGCATATATCTAATTTAAATGGAAATGCATTTAAGCCAATAGATCATGTCAAAATACTGGAGTAGTCCAAATAAAATGACAAGAATAAAATCAAAATGAGTATAACACTAAGCTGGTAGATAGCTATACAACTAAATGTATACATGTTTTATCAAATGCAATATTTTAGTTCTATCTCTACCTCTATCCATTCTTGCAAAATAGCTTGCAGAAATTTGAAATAAACATGAATCGTTCTAATCTAACAACAGTGCTGGAAAAGATAAGTCATACCCATTAAGACAGAAAATAAAAAAGAACTGAATGATCTCTTTATTAAATCCCCAAAATAGCAACAATGCTCCAAATGGTTAAAAAACAAAGAGTTATCCCTCAGCTGGTTCAACAGATAGTTAATCTCCTATAGGAAAACCCCCCCCTTACAACAGTGCAAAGAGCCTTTACTCCTTCATAAAATCTTCTCTAGTTTCATATATGGAAACCCCCTTTACAACCTGAATAAACATATTTTTGTACATTCCTTTTTTTATTCAGGTAGAATCTCCCTTGAGACATCCAAAACTTTCTAATCAATCAGCCACATAATTCAGAACAAAATCAACTACAAAATTTACAAAATGTTAATTCTGGATAAAACCTACCCAAAAAATCATCATATCTCCCAAAATGTTTAACCTCTTCACAAATCCTTTTAGGATAAGGTAAATGGGAATGTTTTTGAAGTGGGTTTTCATCCATTTTGGGAAATTCCTCTCTAATAGCGAGGAAATCGATCTGCAAAATTGCTTTTCGTGAGCTGGTCATAACAACAAATATGGGAAATTCCGCCTCCTTCCTCATAAGATTTCTCCCAAAATATTAACTTTCTGACGAAACGACCCACGTGAGAAGTAAATAGACCCATTCTATAAGTGATTTTTCGACTATTTTGGGAAATTCATCTTTGATCACTCGGAACTCAACCTGCAAAATGGCTTCCTATGTGCTGGTTGTAACAACAAATCTGGTTTTCTTCCTTCTTGATAAAATTTCTCCCAAATGGTTGAGATTATGGGAGAATCATTAGAGGATAAGGTAATTGACCTTGTTTCAGAAGTGGGTTTTAAACCATTTGAATATATTATTCACCGTTTGTTCAGAATGAAAGCTGGAAGATAACCTCTTGAAACTGATACAAATTTTCTATTTGATGTTACCCAAGCATTATGCCTTGAAGAGATGAATAATTTTAACTAAATGAATTATTTTGGGCATATCTTGGAGACTATAGTTGAACTGCGGATCTGTAATAGACACTTGTAACAAAAAAAAATTAAATTATTAACAAAAATCTATTAAAAGATGAACTACACGATCTCCAAATCTTAATTAACCAAAATCGATTAATAAAATCAAATCTAATTGGTATCACTTATTCTAAATATACTAGATTGCACATTATATTTTGAGATTTGGGAATATTTTTCAAATTTGAGGAAATTAATTTCATAAGATTTAATAAACACTCAATTGTTGAAAAACTTTAATCACATGTTAATTATTGAATGATAAGCATATTCTTCATAATCTTGTTTCAGAACAAAGTGAATATGAGGAATTCACATTAAAACTACTATCAATAATTAACCAAGTTGTTATGATATAATATTGTCCAATGAAAAATCAATCCAAACACCTAAATGATAAAATATTTACATGACTATATAAGAAAATCAAACCAAACCAATCATATCAATGGAAAGATATCAATGAGATGAAGATGATGAGAACGTACAAAGGACAAGCAAGAAATAAAAAACGCTAGAGATAGAAAACCAAAAACAAATCAAGGTGACATTACCAAAGTTAATAAGGGGACCCCTTCAATTTTTAAGAAAATTATGGGGGGTGTTGTGGCCACAACAATAACTTAAAGGCTACATGACATATCGATGAGTAATACATTTTGAATATTTGTGGTGAAACTCCATTCCTTTTAAATTTGAATGACAAACGACTTAGATTTGTGGTGAGAAAAAGCAATGTTATTTAAGACAAGAAATGATATTTAAGACAAACAAGGTCTAATGTCTCACTTGAAAACTCTACTATGAGGGATCTAGCAACATGGATCAATGATAACGCCATGGAATCCACCTAAATATGCATGCAAATAAGCTGATGGTCAATTAACTTGATGGTTGCAGCAGATATATTTAATGAAGGAAATGATGTAGTATTTGTTTGACACACTCGACAAGATTGAAGGAGGTCAACAATATGAGGATTTGAAGCAAATGATGTAGTATTTGTTTGACACAATCGACAAGATTGAAGGAGGTCATCAAGATTGACTCTTTGCAATATGTTTTTCAAACTTGAAGAGCATATTCAACATATTGTCTATGAAGATTTGAATGAACCTAAGAATCAATACCATTCTTTGTGATGAAATCCCTTCAAGAAGAGCATCCCCTAAAGATCATGCTACAAGAGGAAAAGCATCCTGATTCAATATTAATTTCTCAATCCAATCCCATTGTAGTCTCTACTTTTGAGATTGATCATTACCTAGAGTTGGGATGTTAAATTGACCATATTAAACATTATATGGAAGATCTATTTTAGAGATAAACATAGAAGATCAATCTTGGTGATGCTGACCCCCCTTCTCTCCTCGGGGTTGCGCAACCTTGCGGTCTAGGATCTTTAAAAAACTTGAGCCAAAGTGGCTCTTCGGAACCTTTCTGGCTCCAAAAATCAATTTAACACAAGCCCTTTTTACCTTTGGCGCAAGTCATATGGCACCCGCGGGCCCCTTTCTTTAGCGCTTTAATAAATTTTAAGTTTTGGGCGCTAGCTCTTATTGCTAGGCCCCTTCTTTCATGTGACTCTGGTCTAAACTGTGGGCTTTGTTAGCACCATGATTTTCATAGCCAAGTTTATAGGTTTGTCAACAATTTGCAAAGTCGTGCATGTTAGCACCCATATTGTTTTTATGACTAGCATCATCTAACATCTCTAAGGGTCAGTTTCAAAAGGAAGGTTATCATTTATCTGTTCCATTTACATTTTCAATTGCGCGCTGCAAAATTTGCTACGCGTTGCACAAATCACTTCATCGCGCAAAGGATTCCGTCGCGCAGTGGATTCCATCGCGCATAGGATTTCATCGCACAGTGGATTCTGTTGTGCATAGGATGTTGTCGTGCAGTGGATTCTCTCGCACATAGGATGTTGTCATGCGGTGGATTATGTTGTGCAGTGGATTTTTCTGCACGCAGGCTACAGGTCGCACTGCACAAATCACTGGTTTAGTGGTCAACTTCAAGATAAATTTCTAACCAATTGGAGAGGAATTTTAAAAATCCGCGAGAGGATTTTGTTGAGGATAAGACAAATAATAAAAACCTCTCTCATATTTGAAAAATGTGTAACAGATTGGGATATTCGAAGGAATCTTTGAGCCCTATTTTTTAGTTTTCACGATTTCCTGTCCGAGACATGTTTTTGTGACACATATTTCGGCCAGCTGGAGTGAATTTCAAAAAACCGAGAGAGGTTTTTCTTTATAACGAGCATAAATACAAAAACCTCTCTCAGTTTCTAAAAATAATTTTTTATTGGTGATATATGATGTCATATTTAATGCCTATTTTCCCAGTTTGTTGCGCGAATCCACTGCGTTTTTTGCTGTAGGTTACTGTTGCATAGTAGACTCGCTGTGCAAGGGTGACAGAGTGTACAACAGTGCACATGATGAATCATCACAACCATATGGTCGAATTTTGATCATGATCAATGATTGTAAAGAATATTTTGAGTACGAGTATGATTTGGCAGAGTTAGGTTTTCTATTTTTAGTGAATCCGTTGAAGTTATTGTTCTCTTTCAAAGAAAACTGATCCATGATTCCAGGAGAGAGTAGCTCGACCCTAACAGCTAAGGGTGACATTAGCTTTCTATATATGGGGATCATTTTCATGTAAACATGGTTGGTTGGTAAAATGGGTAGACGAATGCTATTGTATGTAATCTGAGTTTTGACCGAAATTTAATGCAAAGGTCCTGCGACTTGATGAAAAGATTCTAGTTGTAATAGTTGGATGTATTGCGCCTCTCTCTTTGCGTATGTGTTTCCTGTTATCTTTATTTCATATGTTTTACTATCTATTTCAGAACGAATTTTCAAACCTGTGGATTCGTTGTACAACGCCCTTTGTTCGCATCACTTAGACAAAACGTTTCTTCTAAAGCTAACTTCGAATTCACCCGCAACGACACTCTTGAGTTACTTCTTGTATTTTCTCCCGCCACATTACGGTTTTACACTAAATACTGTTGCTCACCTAGCCTTATCCTCTCAAGTCCAGTCACTGAGTCATTTATCTCTGTCATTTCCTCAAATTGACTCCATAGCCCAAGTCTTACTTTCTTGTGCCAATATAACCAGAATCCATTATCTTAAAGGTGTTTGAATATAGCCATTGTTTCCAAAAGTCATATCCTACGCGGAGACCGTGCCATTTCTGAGAGAACCCTCTCCCAATCCGAAAGGCTAGTTTTGGGTCTCAAAGTTGGTTGAAAAAGTTACCTTTGTCGTCTGTTTATTAGCCGAACAGATTTACAGAGTGCTAACATTCTGGCATCGTTTCCGGGGACAGAATTGAATGAAACGTTCCCTGGGAAGAACAACATTGTTTCAGTTCTAAGGTCTGAGAGCAGTAGACACTTAGGCACATATTGGCTATATTTATGCTCTGGCGACTCCACACATCAGAAAATTAGTTGAAGGTGATTCCACTGGCAGAAGAATCTAGAGTTAAAGTTTTCATGGCGACTCCAATCAAGCTTCAAATGCGATTCAAAGACTCCACTGGAGAATCAGACCTGTTGAAAGAGATATGGAAGAGAAGTATAGAAAAATAAGGTACCCGAACTTAAGTTTAGTTCAAGAAGTACTTTTCTGTTTGATCAATATCTTCTTGTCATTTCTTGAGTTTTTCAAAAGAATATTTCTTCACTTAAATGAAGCCCATAGATCTACCATTGTATATCCTTCATTGCAAACTATAGGTATACCTCCTTCTTCTTGTATAACCGATATTCACCAACCTCCTTCTTCTGAGCCATATGATATTCATGATCATTCTTGTGAGCTTAATGAAATCAAAGTTGAGCTTGTACCTTCTGTTCTTAATCCTACACCCTCCAAGATTCAAGAAAGATACAATCCTATTAAATTTCCTTCCATCCTTCATGACTTTCCTCTAAAACATTATAAGTATAATCCTAGGTTCGATGGAGAGCTTGATGGACAATCAACTGAAAAACATATTCAGGTCTTTGAGCATTTCATAGACCTTTTTGACATCGAACATGATGATGTGTCTATGAGGGCCTTTTCTCAGTCCTTACAAGGAGATGCCAAAGCATGGTTCATATATTTGCAGCCTTAGTCAATTAGCTCGTGGGATGAACTGAAGGAAGCTTTCCGTAGGTTTTGGGGTGAGAAAAAGTCACGGGATCTACTCCTTTTAGAGTTTTATGCCATGAGATGAATGAAAGATGAAACCATCTCAAATTTCAGCAGGAGGTTTGCTAGTCTTTATTATAAGTTGTGTAAAGAAGTCCAACCTCTCGAAGTTGCTGCCATGCTCCATTATGTAACAACCTTTCACTCAGACTTATATTTTCTTTTGATGGAGAGGAAGTCTATGGCTTTGCAACAGATGTTCAACAATGCCTAGGAAGTTGAAGAAAATATTCAAGCATGTAAACAAATTCGAAATGAGGAGTTGGATGCTAAAGAACATGACAATGAATATGAACAAAGAAGAGTTGATTTGAATCTTGAGAAGAGGGTTAATAATTTCATGTGTCCTCTTGAAGCTTTAAATGCTGATGATTTTGCAAAGGATTATATTCCACTTATTGAAAAAGAAGGTGCTAATTTAGCTTCTGATCCATCCCATGATAAGCACGGGGCCAATTGTTTTATGTATTCATTTGTAGATAATGAAGAAAATGAATTTGCAAATCAGCTTGTTGAAGAGCAGGTTGATGTCCCAAGCTTTTTCTTGTTAGATGACATTGCAGATGTTGATGATTTGTCTTTATATGATGAATATGATGATGATTATGATGTTGACTTCCTAGAACAACCAGCTGCATGTTCTCTATCAGAAAATGTTCATTTTCAACAGTATAATGAGAGCAATCAAACTACATATCACAGTTACAAAGAAGAATATGAAGAAAGTATCGAATCAACTGAAGGGAATTCTTTACCTTTATGCTTTGCTTCGTTTAAATTGTTGAAAGAAAATTTAAAGATCATCACTGAGGCAAAATCACACTGATTCATGGGAAAAAATTGACAAGAAATTGCAACAATCTTCTCATGTGTTTAATGACCCTAATGCTTGTTATATGGAAGGTTTTATCAGTTCAAATTTACATCCATTGGTCAAAGACGAATATGAAAATGAGTGTGTTCAACAATCCAAAGAAATTGAAAAATGTGCATATGACAGCAGTGAAGAAAATGAAGAAGGTTTTGAAACAGGTGAAAGAACCTTGCCATTGTGTCTTGCTTCTTTCGAATTGCTGAAGCAAAATGTTTATAATGTTTCAAATAAGAAATTCTCCAGGAGTGATGTTGAATATGAAGAAAGTAGTGGATTTGCAAATGAAAATTGTCTTCCATTACGTTTTTCTTCCTTTGAATTGTTGAAAGTAAATCATGAGATAATAGAGGAAGCAGTGAAGTCTGACTGCATTCACAGTGACATTGTTTTGCATGAGAAAATTGTTACCAGTGAGGAAGACCAACAACCTTCTCATGCATTTTATTACTGTGTTGTTGATTACATGGAAGGTTATTTCAGTGCAAATTTGCAGTCTGTGCTCAACTACCAGCTTGGAAATAAAGATGATGGTCAATCAATGTCGATGTTAGATATGGATTGCTTTCCACCAAGGGTTTCATTTCAGCCAACACTGTCTTTTGATTCAGAAGATTGTTATTTCCAATAGTGTCAACGGATTTTTCAGCCTCTTGGTGGCAATCAACAGGTTAAATCACATAAAAACGAGAATGCAATGAAAGGGGTGAAACATGGTTGTTGTTTTGTGCATGTTTTAGAGGATCCATTTGCAGTGTTGGTGGAGACAACAAACAGTCCCAATGTTTTTAATTTTTTGAGATTTGAATTTATAGGTAAATTTATGAATGACTTATCAGTAAACAGGCTTTGGAGCAAGCATGTGTGAAGAAACCAAAAAGTGGATAAAGTGCTTGCATGGTTGCATTGGCATTTTGATTTCACTCGATTGACATTTTTTTTTAGCAGTTAGGGTAGGTAGGAGTGCGAATAAGCTCAGTACTACAAGCATTTCTTTCAAGCAATCTACAGTTTCATTTTTCGCTTAGTTTCAGATTTCAGTTTGGGGCATATACAGTTTTGAGTTTTTAGCGGATGTAGGTTACAAGTTACAATTGGAAAGTTGAGTTTGGGAGAAACCCAATGGATCGACACCTGGTCTATTGTTCTTTGCTACCTCACAGGGAGGATAGCATCCCCGTTGGAGCCAGCTATTAGCACCATGATTTTCATAGCTAAGTTTATAGGTTTGTCAACAATTTGCAAAGTCATGCATGTTAGCACCCATATTTTTTTTTATGACTCACATCAT
The DNA here is from genome assembly GCA_009831015.1 of Picea engelmannii. Classification (NCBI taxonomy): domain Eukaryota; kingdom Viridiplantae; phylum Streptophyta; class Pinopsida; order Pinales; family Pinaceae; genus Picea; species Picea engelmannii. The sequence continues at coordinate 407,934 of ML779921.1, read as the reverse complement.
CTAACATCTCTAAGGGTCAGTTTCAAAAGGAAGGTTATAATTTATCTATTCCATTTACATTTGCAATTGCGTGCCACAAAATTTGCTACGTGCTGCGTAAAGCACTTCACCGTGTAAAGGATTCTGTTGCATAGTGGATTTCTGTCGCACAGTGGATTCCGTCGCGCATAGGATGTTGTCGAAGTGGATTTTTGTCACGCAGTGGATTCTGTCGCACATAGGATGTTGTTGCACAGTGGATTCTGTCACACATAGGATTCTGTCGCACAATGGATTTTCTTGCTCGCAGGCTATAGGTTGCATTGTGCAAATTACTGGTTTAGTGGTCAACTTCAAGATAATTTTTTGACCAATTGGAGAGGAATTTTGAAAATCTCTGAGAGGGTTTTGTCGAGGACAAGACAAATAATAAAAACCTTTCTCATATTTGAAAAATGTGTAACGGATTGGGATATTCGAAGGAATCTTTGAGCCCTATCTTTTAGTTTTCACGATTTTCTGTCCGAGACATCATAAAATCATAAAATCCCAATCCTGATTTCCTGTATTTCTGCTCTGGCGACTCCACACATCAGAAAATCATTTGAAGGTGATTCCACTGGCAGAAGAATCCAGAATTAAAGTTTTCATGGCGACTCCAATCAAGCTTCAAATGTGATTCAAAGACTCCACTGGAGAATCATACCTATTGAAAGAGATATGGAAGAGCAGTATGGAAAAATAAGATACTCGAGCTTAAGTTTAGTTCAAAAAGCACTTTTCTGTTTGATCAATATCTTCTTGTCCTTTCCTGAGTTTTTCAAAAGAATATTTCTTCACTTAAATGAAGCCCATAGATCTAACCTTGTAAATCCTTCATTGCAAACTATAGGTATACCTCCTTCTTCTTGTATAACCGATATTCACCAAGCTCCTTCTTCTGAGCCATATGATGTTCATGATCATTCTTGTGAGCTTAATGAAACCAAAGTTGAGCTTGTACCTTCTGTTCTTAATCCTACACCCTCCAAGATTCAAGAAAGATACAATCCTCTTAAATTTCCTTCCATCCTTCATGACTTTCCTCTAAAACATTATAAGTATCTTCCTAGGTTTGATGGAGAGCTTGATAGACAATCAGCTGAAAAATGTATTCAGGTCTTTGAGCATTTCATAGACCTTTTTGAGATCGAACATGATGATGTGTCTATGAGATCCTTTTCTTAGTCCTTACAAGGATATGCCAAAGCATGGTTCAGATATTTGCAGTCTCAATCAATTAGCTCGTGGGATGAACTAAAGGAAGCTTTCTGTAGGTTTTGGGGTGAGAAAAAGTCATGGGATCTACTCCTTTCAGAGTTTTATGCCATGAGAAGAATGAAAGATGAAACCATCTCAAATTTCAACAGGAGGTTTGCTAGTATTTATTATAAGCTGCCTAAAGAAGTCCAACCTTCTGAAGTTGCTGCCATGCTCCATTATGTAACAACCTTTCAATCATACTTATCTTTTCTTTTGATGGAGAGGAAGTCTATGGCTTTGCAACAGATGTTCAACAATGCTTAGGAAGTTGAAGAAAATATTCAAGAATGTAAACAAATTCGAAATGAGGAGTTGGATGCTAAAGAACATGACAATGAATATGAACAAAGAAGAGTTGATTTGAATCTTGAGAAGATGTTTAATAATTTCATATGTCCGCTTGAAGATTTAAATGCTGATGATTTTACAAAGGATTATATTCCACTTATTGACAAAGAAGGTGCTAATTTAGCTTATGATCCATCCCATGATAAGCACGGGGCCAATTGTTTTATGTATTCATTTGTAGACAGTCGAGAAAATGGATTTGCAAATCAGCTTGTTGAAGAGCAAGTTGATGTCCCAAGCTTTTTCTTGTTAGATGACATTGCAGATGTTGCTGATTTGTCTTGGTATGATGAATATAATGATGATTATGATGTTGACTTCCTAGAATAACCAGATGCATGTTCTCTATCAGAAAATGTTCATTTTCAGCAGTGTAATGAGAGCAATCAAACTACATATCACAGTTACAAATAAGAATATAAAGAAAGTATCAAATCAGCTGAAGGGAATTCTTTACCTTTATGCTTTACTTCGTTTAAATTGTTGAAAGAAAATTTAAAGATCATCACTGTGGCAGAGGAATGTGTGATGAGGAAAAATCAGACTAATTCATGGGAAAAAATTGACAAGAAATTGCAACAATCTTCTCATGTGTTTAATGACCTTGTTGCTTGTTATATGGAAGGTTTTATCACTTCAAATTTATAGCCATTGGTCGAAGATGAATCTGAAAATGAGTGTGTTTAGCAATCCAAAGAAATTGAAAAATGTGCATATCACAACAGTGAAGAAAATGAAGAAGGTTTTGAAATAGGTGAAAGAACCTTGCCATTGTGTCTTGCTTCTTTCGAATTGCTGAAGCAAAATGTTTATAATGTTTCAAATCAGAAATCCTCCAGGAATGATGTTGAATATGAAGAAAGCAATGGACTTGCAAATGAAAATTATCTTCCATTATGTTTTTCTTCCTTTGAATTGTTGAAAGTAAATCATGAGATAATAGAGGAAGTAGTGAAGTCTGGCTGCATTCACAATGACATTGTTTTGCATGAGAAAATTGTTATTAGTGAGGAAGACCAACAACCTTCTCATGCATTTTATGACTGTGTTGCTGATTACATGGAAGGTTATTTAAGTTCAAATTTGATGTCTGTGCTCAACTACCATCTTGGAAATAAAGATGACGGTCAATCAACGTCGATGTTAGATATGGATTGCTTTCCACCAAGGGTTTCATTTCAACCAACGCTGTCTTCTGATTCAGAAGATTGTTATTTCCAACAGTCTCAACAGATTTTTCAGCCTCTTGATGGCATTCAACAGGTTAAATCACATAAAAATGAGAATGTAGTGGAAGGGGTGAAACATGGTTGTTGTTTTGTACATGTTTTAGAGGATCCATTTGTAGTTTTGGTGGAGACGACAAACAGTCCCAATGTTTTTAATTTTTTGAGATTTGAATTTATAGATAAATTTTTGAATGACTTATCAGTAAACAGGCTTTGGAGCAAGCATGTGCGAAGAAACCAAAAAGTGGATAAAGTGCTTGCATGGTTGAATTGGTATTTTGATTTCACTTGATTGACATTTTTTTTAGCAGTTAGGGTAGGTAGGAGTGCAAATAAGCTCAGTACTACGAGCATTTCTTTCAAGCAATCTACAGTTTCATTTTTTGCTTAGTTTCAGATTTCAGTTTGGGGCATATACAGTTTTGGGTTTTCAGCGGATATAGGTTACAAGTTATAGTTGGAAAGTTGAGTTTGGGAGAAACCCAATGGATCGACACCTGGTCTATTGTTCTTTGCTACCTCACAGGGAGGATAGCATCCCTGTTGGAGCCAGCTATTAGCACCATGATTTTCATAGCTAAGTTTATAGGTTTGTCAACAATTTGCAAAGTCATGCATGTTAGCACCCATATTGTTTTTATGACTCGCATCATCTAACATCTCTAAGGGTCAATTTCAAAAGGAAGGTTATCATTTATCTGTTCCATTTACATTTGCAATTGTGCACTGCAAAATTTGCTGCGCGTTGCGTAAAGCACTTCACCGTGCAAAGGATTCTATCGTGCAGTGGATTTCTGTCGCGTAGTGGATTCCATCGCGCATAGGATGTTGTCGCGCAGTGGATTTTGTCGCGTATAGGATTTCGTCACGCAGTGGGTTTTTGTTGCGCAGTGGATTTTGTCGTGCATAGGATGTTGTCATGCAGTGGATTCTGTCGCGCATAGCATTCTGTTGCGTAATGGAGTTTTTTGCACACAGGCTACAGGTCGCACTGCGCAAATTACTGGTTTAGTGGTCAACTTCAAGATAATTTTTTGACCAATTGGAGAGGAATTTTTAAAATCCCCGAGAGGGTTTTGTCGAGGACAAGACAAATAATAAAAACCTCTCTCATATTTGAAAAATGTATAACGGATTGGGATATTTGAAGGAATATTTGAGCCCTATTTTTCAGTTTTCACGATTTCTTGTCCGAGACATGTTTTTGCGACACATATTCTGGCCAACTAGAGATGAATTTCAAGAAACCGAGAGAGGTTTTTCTTTATAATGAGCTTAAATACAAAAAATTCTCTCATTTTCTAAAAATAGTTTTTTATTGGTGATAAATGATGTCATATTTAACGTCTATTTTCCGAGTTTGTTGCGCGAATCTGTTGCGTTTTTTGCTGTAGGTTACTGTTGCGTATCAGACTCACTCTGCAAGGGCGACAGAGTGTCTGATAGTGCACATGATGACTCATCACAACCATATGGTCGAATTTTGATCATGATCAATGATTGTAAAGAATATTTCGATTATGATTATGATTTGGCAGAGTCAGGTTTTCTATATTTAGTGAATCCATTGAAGTTATTGTTCTCTTTCAAAGAAAACATATCCATGATTCCAAGAGAGAGTAGCTCAACCCTAACAGCCAAGGGTGACATTAGTTTTCTATATATAGGGATCATTTTCATGTAAACAGGGTTGGTTGACAAATTTTGTAGACGAATGCTATTGTATGTAATCTGAGTTTTGACCGAAATTTAATGCAAAGGTCCCACGACTTGATGAAAATATTCTAATTGTAATAGTTGGATGTATTGTGCCTCTCTCTTTGCGTATGTGTTTCCTGTTATCTTTATTTCATATATTTTACTGTCTATTTCAGAACAAATTTTCGAACCTGTGGATTCGTTGTACAACAACCCTTGTTCGCGCCACTTAGACAAAACGTTTCTTCTAAATCTAACTCTGAATTCGCCCGCAACAATGCTCTTGAGTTACTTCTTGTATTTTCTCCCGCCACATTACGGTTTTACACTGAAGATTGTTGCTCACCTAGCCTTATCCTCTCAAGTTCGGTCACTGAGTCATTTATCTCTATCATTTCCTCAAATTGAATCCATAGCCCAAGTTTTACTTTCTTGCGCCAATATAACCAGAACCCATTATCTTAAAGGTGTTTGAATCTAGCCATTGTTTCCAAAAGTCATATCCTATGCGGAGACCGCGCCATTTTTGAGAGAGCCCTCTCCAGATCAGAAAGGCTAGTTTCAGGTCTCAAAGTTGGTTGAAAAATTTACCTTCATCGTTTGTTTATCAGCCAAACAAATTTACGAAGTGCTAACATTCTGCCGCCGTTGCCCGGGACGGAATTGAATGAAACTTTCCCTGGGAAGAATGACATTGTTTCAGTTCTAAGGTTTGAGAGCAACAGACACTTAGGCACATATTGGTTGTGTTTCTACTTTGGCGACTCCACACATCAGAAAATCAGTTGAAGGTGATTCCACTGGCAGAAGAATCCAGAGCTAAAGTTTTCATGGAAACTCCAATCAAGCTTCAAATGCAATTCAAAGACTCCACTGGAGAATCAGACCTGTTGAAAGAGATATGGAAGAGCAGTTTGGAAAAATAAGGTACTCAAGCTTAAGTTTAGTTCAAGAAGTACTTTTCTGTTTGATCAATATCTTCTTGTCCTTTCTTGAGTTTTTCAAAAGAATATTTCTTCACTTAAATGAAGCCTAGAGATCTACCCTTGTATATCCTTCATCGCAAACTGTAGGTATACCTCCTTCTTCTTGTATAACCGATATTCACCAAGCTCCTTCTTCTGAGCCATATGATGTTCATGATCATTCTTGTGAGCTTAATGAAACCAAAGTTGAGCTTATACCTTCTGTTCTTAATCCTACACCCTCAAAGATTCAAGAAAGATACAATGCTCTTAAATTTCCTTCCATCCTTCATGAATTTCCTCTGAAACATTATAAGTATCTTCCTAGGTTCGATGGAGAGCTTGATGGAAAATCATTTGAAAAAATATCCAGGTCTTTGAGCATTTCATAGACCTTTTTGAGATCGAACATGATGATGTGTCTATGAGGGCCTTTTCTCAATCCTTACAAGGAGATGCCAAAGCATGGTTCAGATATTTGCAGCCTCAGTCGATTAGCTCATGGGATGAATTGAAGGAAGCTTTTCGTAGGTTTTGGGGTGAGAAAAGGTCATGGGATCTACTCCTTTCAGAGTTTTATGCCATGAGAAGAATGAAAGATGAAACCATCTCAAATTTCAGCATGAGGTTTGCTAGTCTTTATTATAAGTTGCGTAAAGAAGTCCAACCTCTTGAAGTTGTTGCCATGCTCCATTATGTAACAACCTTTCAATCAGACTTATATTTTCTTTTGATGGAGAGGAAGTCTATGTTTTTGCAACAAATGTTCAACATTGCTCAGGAAGTTGAAGAAAATATTCAAGCATGTAAATAGATTCGAAATGAAGAGTTGGATGCTAAGGAACATGACAATGAATATGAACAAAGAAGAGTTGATTTGAATCTTGAGAAGAGGGTTAATAATTTCATATGTCCTCTTGAAGCTTTAAATGCTGATGATTTTGCAAAGGATTATATTCCACTTATTGAAAAAGAAGGTGCTAATTTAGCTTCTGATCCATCCCATGATAAGCACGGGGCCAATTGTTTTATGTTTTTATTTGTATACAGTCAAGAAAATGAATTTGCAAATCAGCTTGTTGAAGAGCAGGTTGATGTCCCAAGCTTTTTCTTGTTAGATGACATTGCAGATGTTGATGATTTGTCTTTATATGATGAATATGATGATGATTATGATGATGACTTCATAGAACAACCAGCTCCATGTTCTCTATCATAAAATGTTCATTTTCAATAGTATAATGAGAGCAATCAAACTACATATCATAGTTACAAAGAAGAATATGAAGAAAGTACCGAATCAACCGAAGGGAATTCTTTACCTTTATGCTTTGATTCGTTTAAATTGTTGAAAGAAAATTTAAAGATCATCACTGAGGCAGAGGAATGTGTGCTGAGGAAAAATCACACTGATTCATGGGAAAAAATTGACAAGAAATTGTAGCAATCTTCTCATGTGTTTTGTAGAAATTTCGATAAACTTAATGTATTCCTACGATTCTCCTGATCTAACAATTATACGCCAATGTTAAATACATAATCGCTTCTACTATTATTCTTGAAGAAAATTAAACCACGATCACAACCACAATCACAAAGTGAAATATCAATAACACATAACACAAAAGTTTTACCGGGAAAGCATAAAGCTAAAAAACCCACTATCATATATTATGTATATCATGAATCATGAAACAATCTCATACAAAAATCTAATCCAAGAGCTCTCAGTACAATACAATCGTCTCACATTGTCATACACAAATCAACAAATACATGTGTCAATTCCTATGTCCAGATAGCTTGCCTCCTCTGCACAATCTCTGCAATTCGAATTCTCACAATGAATTATTAACGAATTGCCTAGTTTGCACATGATCATAAGCATATCCACTGCATGTGTGATCAAATCACAACTAATAGCCAAATTGTCCCTTTCACCTGTTATCTCAACTGGGTCTCCACTGGATTTGACATGCATGCAGTTAACCGTGGTGAATCTTCAGTTGCATGTGAGTTCACTGATTTATAGAACTCTCACTAGTGCATGTTTAGTTACAACTAGTACAACTTATCTTAACTCACTTAACTACACTTATAGTTCTGTTACAAATCCAACTCACTCAGTTATGAATGAAATAATAGATTAATATTTATTGTCCAATTTATTTAAGGGAAAAATAAATTAGACACATGTTTCTTGTTGACTTTTCAACACTCCCTCTCAACAAGAAAGGGATTATCCTTCACCCCAATCCTGTCTCTATGATATTCGAATTTGCTCCTCGTGAGTGCCTTCGTCAGAATGTCTGCATCCTGATCTTCCGTAGGAATGTATTGAAGCAACATGATCTTCCGCTGCACACAATATCTGAGATGATGATACCGGATATCTATATGCTTAGATCTGTCATTAAACACAAGATTAATCGAGAGTTTAATGCAACTCTGATTATCACAATAAATCACTGTCAGATCTAAATGAGAACCAAACAAACCAACCAAGATCTTCCTCATCCAGATAGCCTCACATGCAGCTTGACTCACTACCATGTATTCCGATTCCGTTGAACTAAGTGCCACGGATCTTTGTTTCCTGTTGTACCAAGAAACAACTGTAGATCCGATACTAAAGATCCCCCCTTATGTGCTCTTTCTATCCATTGGGCTGCCTACCCAATCTGCATCCGTGAAGCCATGCAAATTCACCTCATCCATCTGTCTGTGCCATAATCCATACTCAGATGTTCCCTTCAGATATCTCAGGACATGCTTACCCACCTTCCAAAAGAGTTTGGTAGGCTTAACCATCGCTTGAATTAGCTGGTTAACCGCATAGCAAATGTTCGGTCTCGTGTTCACTAAATACATTATCGAACCCACTAACTGTCGATAGACAGTAGCATCCACTACCTCTCTAGAAGTAGCATCCTCTTTCCTCCAGTTTCCTGGAAGAGGAGTATCCATGGGTTTGCAACCCTCCATGTGAAACTTACCCAGTATCTCTCTTGCATACTTTCCTTGAGACACAAAAAGTTCACCATCTTGCTGCCATATTTCCAAACCAAGGAAATAATGAAGAAGGCCCAAATCCTTCATCTCAAACTCATTTGCAAGGTCATCCTTGCACGAGTGTATCAACTGCTCATCACCAGTCAGTATTAAATCATCAACATACATCACAATGATTAAAAGCTTACCCTCCACCACAATTTGGTACAGGTTTGCATCCACTTCACTTTTGGTGAAGCTCAATCCAGTGAAATAGCTGTCTATTCGAGTATACCAAGCACGGGGTGCTTGCTTCAACCCATACAGTTCTCTCTTGAGTCTACACACATGCGACTCTCTGTCAAAGGTCTCAAATCCTTCTGGCTGTTCAATGTACACTTCTTCCTCAATGATCCCGTTGAGGAACACAGTTTTTACATCCATCTGATGAATGCGCTAGCCCATCTGCGTTGAGAGTGCAAGGATGGATCTTATGGAAGAGTACCTTGTGACAGGTGCAAAGGTCTCATCATAATCTATCCCCTCAATCTGTGAGAAGCCTCGGGCCACAAACCTGGCCTTGTATTTCTCCACACTCCCATCAGCAGCTTGCTTTACCTTGCAGATCCATCTCGAACCTGCCACTGATTTATCAATCGGTCTTGGGACAATTTCCCATGCACTATTTTTGACAATGGAGTCATACTCCTCTACCATAGCATCAACCCAAGTGGGGTCCTGCACTACTTCCTGAAAGGAAGATGGTTCAGTCAAAATACATTTGCTCATGAGAGCCATGTATCTAGCAAATCGATCAGGAGACTGTCTCTGTCTGCACTGTGAAGTAGGGGCTACTACATTCTGTGCAACATCTAGTCTCAATCTGTTAGCTTCCGTGGTGCGCTTTCTGCCATTTCTGATGGATGGCTCTGCTTGAGTGGTTTCCTCCAGTCCATGAACCTCTTCATGTGGCTGATCCACATCTTGAGACTCATCCTTGGGAACCAACAGTTCCTCTTCTGCATGCAAGTCTAGCTCCCTCTCAAGCGACAACCGCATCGCTTTCCCCTCATTGAATTTTATATCCTGTCGCATAACAGTCATCTTACTATTCGGCAAATACACACGATAATTATGGGGTGTTTTTGTGTACCCCACAAATATCCCAACTTCAGCAGTCGGTTCCAGCTTCTTCCTGGCATCCTTGGTCACATGCACATAGACAGATGAGCCAAATTTTTTAAAATGAGAAACGTCAGGTTTATTACTAGTAAAAGCTTCTTTAGGTGTACTCATGCCATGTACTCTATGAGGACAACGGTTCTGCACATAAACTATAATATTGCATGCTTCTGCCCACAAATGAATTGGTAGGCCATGATCATGCAACATCGCTCATGCTGCACCTACGATCGTTCTGTTCTTTCTCTCCACGACCCCATTTTGCTGTGGGTTATGAGGCGCTATGAGTTCTCTTCGAATTCCTTCTCTACTACAGAAGTCTTTGAATTCATTAGAGATGTATTCTCCACCATTATCGCTCCTTAGAGCCTTCACTTGCTTCCTCGACTCTTTCTCCACCAATGCTTTAAACTCACAGAGCTTTGAGAATGTTTGATCCTTCTTCTGCATGAAGAATATCTAACATTTACGAGAAAAGTCATCAACAAAAATAACATAATACCTATGTTTTGTTGTTGAAGCAACCGAGAATGACCCACACATCTCCGTGTGAATTCTCTCCAAGATCACCAAAGCACGGTTCTCCTTTTCATGAAAGGTGGACTTTACATACTTCCCCAGGGTGCACCCCTTGCACTGATCTAACTGAGCAAGTGTTCCCATTGGAAGTCCAGTAGATATTTGCTGCATGATCTTCAAGGCTCCATGATGAAGATGGCCCAATCTCCTATGCCATAATTCACCCTCATCCCGGCTCACCACTTTTTCTGCCTTGCCTATCATGGCACTGCAGCCATCTACCTCCAACATGTAGAGATTCTTAACTCAAATCCCTATCTTCTTGACCTGACCCATTGCTTTATGTCGCAGGTAGGCTTTTCCACTGCTAAAAACAACATCATAGCCTCTGTCCTCCAACATTGCGACTGAGACCAAGTTTTTCTTCATACTTGGAACATGCATAACATTTTTCAATTGAAATGGTTTACCTGAATCCCTCTGAAAGGTAATGGTACCAATACTAGTTGCACTGTATCGTCCATCGTCGCCCATCTCTATATGCATTCTGAGATCTTCTCCTCCAAGTCAATGAAAGACTCTTTATCTCCTGTCATGTGGAATGAAGTGCCACTATCCAAATACCACACCGATCCTGATGCACTTGAAGCCATGCATGCGATCAAAGCGAATTTAAGCTCAAATTGCGAGACAAGAGCCTCACCAGTTGCAACTCCAACAACCATCTTGTTCTTCCTCTTCTGTGGACAGTTAGTAGCGAGATGCCCATGTTCGTGATAGTGAAAACACTTCACTTTGGACAAATCCATCTTCTTGACTTTAGACTCGGATTTTGTATGGAATTTCTTCCCTTTCCCTTTCCTTGCCTTGGCAGTCAAAGCACAATCCTCTTCATCATCATGCTTTGATGAAGATCCATCTTTGGTGTTCTGCTTGAACTCCTCTTGGACTAGATCCGACCATATTCATTCCCAATCCGACAATTTTTCCCTTCCATTGACAGAGTCTTGATAACTGTGCCAACTCTTAGGAAGCCCTAGGAGCACCAAGCTCACCAAATCATTAGCAGCGACTGTTATTCCCACACTTCCAAGCTCATCCCGACATTGGACAAACTTCGTGAGATATTTTGGAATGGTGTCGCCTTTCTCCATCTTGATCTCCTTGAGTTTATCTTTGAGCGCCAATTTCCTATGGTCGTTACTGTTTTGGAACAGATCTGTCAAAACCTTCCACATTGCATATGGTGTGGTTTTCCCATGGAGACTTGAGACAATGTGGTCTCGTACTCCCTCCAACAGAATCCTCCTTGCCTTCGGCACTTTCTTTTGCAATGCATCAAGATTTGCAGTGTCTGTCGCATCCGGCTTAGGAACATCGTTGTCAATGTAACCCTTCAAGCCATTGTCTTCGAGCACTACTTCCATCCTGTCCTTCCAAGCGATGTAGTTAGAGCTGCCCTCAAGTGCATACTCCAACCTCAAGCCATTGAAAGACATTTCGATCTTGAATTAGTTGTCGCACCAAGAAAATCTTGCAAATTTGAATGTTATCCAACCACCAAAACTCAACTGCTGCAATCCCTCTTCCCTAGGAGGTTCGCACCCCACCTGAGAGTAGCCTGAGGGAAGTTCGCACCCTGCTTGTGTGTAGCCTGAGAACTTGCCTGGGAAGTTCGCACCCTGCCTGTGTGTAGCCTGAGAACTTGCCTGGGAAGTTCACACCCTGCTTCACTATAGGGTGAGGGGAGTTCACACTTCTTCCTTAAGCAACATGTGAGAATCACCTTGAAGTTCCCACCTTGCCTTTGTCTAGGGTGCGAGAATTTCTTCTTTGAAAACTAAGCGTAGTCTGCAGTACTAAAGTTCGCACCCTGCTAGAGACAGGACCTACGAGAATGAAATTATGTTCGCACCTCACTTCCGTGGCTCCGACACCATGTAGAAATTTCGATACACTTAATGTATTCCTGCGATTCTCCCGATCTAACAATTATACGCCACTGTTAAATACATAATTGCTTCTACTATTATTCTTGCGGAAAATTAAACCACGATCACAACCACAATCACAAAGTGAAATATCAATAACACATAACACACAAGTTTTACCAGGAAAGCGTAAAGCTAAAACCCCCACTATCATATATTATGTATATCATGAATCATGAAACAATATCATACAAAACTCTAATCCAAGAGCTCTCAGTACAATACAATCGTCTCACACTGTCATACACAAATCAACAAATACATGTGCCAATTCTTGTGTCCAGACAACTTGCCTCCTCTACACAATCTCTGCAATTCGAATTCTCGCAATGAATTATTAACGAATTGCCTAGTTTGCACATGCCCATAAGCATATCCACTGCATGTGTGATCAAATCACAACTGATAGCCAAACTGTCCCTTTCACATGTTATCTCAACTGGGTCTCCACTGGATTTGACATGCATGTAGTTAACCGTGGTGAATCTTCAGTTGCATGTGAGTTCACTGATTTACCGAACTCTCACTAGTGCATGTTTAGTTACAACTAGTACAACTGATCTTAACTCACTTAACTACACTTATAGTTCTGTTACAAATCCAACTCACTCAGTTATGAATGAAATAATAGATTAATATTTATTGTCCAATTTATTTAAGGGAAAAATAAATTAGACACATGTTTCTTGTTGACTTTTCAACATGTTTAATGACCTTGTTGCTTGTTATATTGAAGGTTTTATCAGTTCAAATTTGCAGCCATTGGTCGAAGATGAATTTGAAAATGAGTGTGTTCAACAATCCAAAGAAATTGAAAAATGTGCATATGACAGCAGTGAAGAAAATGAAGAAGGTTTTGAAATAGGTGAAAGAACCTTGCCATTGTGTTTTGCTTCTTTCGAATTGATGAAGAAAAATGTTTTTAATGTTTCAAATCATAAATCCTCCAGGAATGATGTTGAACATTAAGAAAGCACTGGACTTGCATATGAAAATTGTCTTCCATTATGTTTTTCTTCCTTTGAATTGTTGAAAGTAAATCATGAGATAATAGAGGAAGTAGTGAAGTGTGACTGCATTCACAGTGACATTGTTTTGCATAAGACAAACAACCTTCTCATGCATTTTATGATTGTGTTGTTGATTACATGGAAGGTTATTTCAATTCAGATTTGCAGTCTGTGCTCAACTACCAGCTTGGAAATAAAGATGATGGTTAATCAACGTCAATGTTAGATATGGATTGCTTTCCACCAAGGGTTTCATTTTAGCCAGCACTGTCTTTTGATTCAGAAGATTGTTATTTCCAGTAGTCTCAATAGATTTTTCAGCCTCTTGGTGGCAATCAACAGGTTAAATCACATAAAAACGAGAATGCAGTGGAAGGGGTGAAACATGGTTGTTGTTTTGTGCATGTTTTAGAGGATCCATTTGCAGTTTTGGTGGAGACGACAAACAATCCTAATGTTTTTAATTTTTTGAGATTTTAATTTATAGATAAATTTTTGAATGACTTATCAGTAAACAGTCTTTGGAGCAAGCATGTGTGAAGAAACCAAAAAGTGGATAAAGTGCTTGCATGGTTGCATTGGCATTTTGATTTCACTTGATTGACATTTTTTTTTAGCAGTTAGGGTAGGTAGGAGTGTGAATAAGGTCAATACTATGAGCATTTCTTTCAAGCAATATGCAGTTTCATTTTTAGCTTAGTTTCAGATTTTAGTTTGGGGCATATACAGTTTTGGGTTTTCAGCGGATGTAGGTTACAAGTTACAGTTGGAAAGATGAGTTTGGGAGCAGCCCAATGTATCGACATCTGGTCTAGTGTTTTTTGCTACCTCATAGGGAGGATAACATCCCCGTTGGAGCTAGGTGTTAGCACCATGATTTTCATAGCCAAGTTTATAGGTTTGTCAACAATTTTCAAAGTCATGCATGTTAGCACCCATATTGTTTTTATGACTACCATCATCTAACATCTCTAAGGGTCAGTTTCAAAAGGAAAGTTATCATTTATCTGTTCCATTTACATTTGCAATTGCGCGCTGCAAAATTTTCTACGTGCTGTGCAAATCACTTCACTGCGCAAAGGATTCTGTCACGCAGTGGATTTCGTCGCGTAGTGGATTTCTGTTGCGCAGTGGATTCCGTCATGCATAGGATGTTGTCGCGCAGTGGATTCTGTCACGCATAGGATTTCCTCGTGTAGTGGATTTTTGTCGCACAGTGGATTTTGTCGTGCATAGGATGTTGTTGCGCAGTGGATTCTGTCATGCATCGGATGTTGTTAGGCGGTGGATTCTGTCGCACAATGGATTTTCTTACATGCAGGCTATATGTCACACTACGCAAATTACTGGTTTAGTGGTCAACTTCAAGATAAATTTTTGACCAATTGGAGAGGAATTTTGAAAATCCCCGAGAGGGTTTTGTTGAGAACAAGACATGTAATAAAAACCTCTCTCATATTTGAAAAATGTGTAACAGATTGGGATATTCGAAGGAATCTTTGAACCTTATTTTTTCAGTTTTTACGATTTCATGTCCGAGATATGTTTTTGCGACACGTATTTCGGCCAGCTGGTGATGAATTTCAAGAAAATGAGAGAGGTTTTTCTTTATAACAAGATTAACTACAAAAACCTCTCTCAGTTTCTAAAAATAGTTTTTTATTGGTGATATATGATGTCATATTTAAAGCCTATTTTCCCAGTTTGTTGCGCGAATTCGCTGCGTTTTTTCCTGTAGGTTACTCTTGCGCAGCAAACTCGCTGTGCAAGGGCGACAGAGTGTCCAGCAGTGCATATGATGACTCATCACAACCGTATGGTTGAATTTTGATCATGATCAATGATTGTAAAGAATATTTCAATTATGATTATGATTTGGCAGAGTCAGGTTTTCTATTTTTAGTGAATCCATTGAAGTTATTGTTCTCTTTCAAAAAAAACAGATCCATGATTCTAGGAGAGAGTAGCTCGACCCTAACAGCCAAGGGTGACATTAGTTTTCTATATATGGGGATCATTTTCAAGTAAACAGGGTTGGTTGGAGAATTGGGTAGACGAATGCTATTGTATGTAATCTGAGTTTTGACCGAAATTTAATGCAATGGTCCTGGGACTTGATGAAAATATTCTAGTTGTAATAGTTGGATGTATTGTGCCTCTCTCTTTGCGTATGTGTTTCATGTTATCTTTATTTCATATATTTTACTTTCTATTTCAGAATGAATTTTTGAACCTGCGGATTTGCTGTACAACCCCCCTTGTTCGTGCCACTTAGACAAAAATTTTCTTCTAAAGCTAACTCTAAATTCGCCCACAACGACGCTCTTGAGTTACTTCTTGTATTTTCTGCCGCCACATTGCGGTTTTACACTAAAGACCGTTGCTCGCCTATCCTTATCCTCTCAAGTCTGGTCACTGGGTCATTTATCTCCGTCATTTCCTCAAATCCACTCTATAGCCCAAGTCTTACTTTCTTGCGCTAATATAACCAAAACCCATTATCTTAGAGGTGTTTGAATCTAGCAATTGTTTCCAAAAGTCATATCCTGTGCGAAGACCGCACAATTTCTGAGAGAGCCCTCTCCAGATCCGAAAGGCTAGTTTTGGGTCTCAAAGTTGGCTGAAAAAGTTACCTTCATTGTCTATTTATCAGTCGAACAGATTTACAGAGTGCTAACATTCTGGCGTCGTTGTCGGGGATAGAATTGAATGAAACTTTCCCTGGGAAGAACGTCATTGTTTCAGTTCTAAGGTCTGAGAGCAATAGACACTTAGGCACATATTGGCTGTATTTCTACTCTGGTGACTCCACACATCATAAAATCAGTTGAAGGTGATTCCACTGACAGAAGAATCCAGAGCTAAAGTTTTCATGGCAACTCCAATCAAGCTTCAAATGCGATTCAAAGAGTCCATTGGAGAATCAAATCTGTTGACAGAGATATGGAAGAGCAGTATGGAAAAATAAGATACTCGAGCTTAAGTTTAGTTGAAGAAGTACTTTAATGTTTGATCAATATCTTCTTTTCCTTTCTTGAGTTTTCCAAAAGAATATTTCTTCACTTAAATGAATCCCAGAGATCTACCCTTGTATATCCTTCATTGCAAACTGTAGGTATACCTCCTTCTTTTTGTATAACCGATATTCATCAAGCTCCTTCTTCTGAGCCATATGATGTTCATGATCATTCTTGTGAGCTTAATGAAACCAAAGTTGAGCTTGTACCTTCTGTTTTTAATCCTATACTGTCAAACATTCAAGAAAGGTACAATCCTCTTAAATTTCCTTCCATCCTTCAGGACTTTCCTCTAAAACATTATAAGTATCTTCCTAGGTTCGATGGAGAGCTTGATGGACAATCAGTTGAAAAACATATTCAGGTCTTTGAGCATTTCATAGACCTTTTTGAGATCAAACATGATGATGTGTCTATGAGGGCCTTTTCTTAGTCCTTAGAAGGAGATGTCAAAGCATGGTTCAGATATTTGCAGCCTCAGTCGATTAGCTTGTGGGTCGAACTGAAGGAAGATTTCTGTAGGTTTTTGGGTGAGAAAAAGTCATGGGATCTACTCCTTTCAGAGTTTTATGCCATGAGAAGAATGAAATATGAAACCATCTCAAATTTTAGTAGGAGGTTTGCGAGTCTTTATTATAAGCTGCATAAAGAAGTCCAACCTTTTGAAGTTGTTGCCATGCTCCATTATGTAACAACCTTTCAATCAGACTTATCTTTTCTTTTGATGGAGAGGAAATCTATGTCTTTGCAGCAGATGTTCAACAATGCTTAGGAAGTTGAAGAAACTATTCAAGCATGTAAACATATTCGAAATGAGGAGTTGGATGCTAAAGAACATGACAATGAATATGAACAAAGAGGAGTTGATTTGAATCTTGAGAAGAGGGTTAATAATTTCATATGTCCTCTTGAAGCTTTAAATGCTGATGATTTTGCAAAGGATTATATTCCACTTATTGAAAAAGAAGGTGCTAATTTAGCTTCTGATCCATCCCATGATAAGCACGAGACCGATTGTTTTATGTATTCATTTGTAGACAATCAAGAAAATGAATTTGCAAATCAGCTTGTTGAAGAGCAGGTTGATGTCCCAAGATTTTTCTTGTTAGATGACATTGCAGATGTTGCTGATTTGTCTTTATATGATGAATATGATGATGATTATGATGTTGACTTCATAGAACAACCTGCTGCACATTCTCTATCAGAAAATGTTCATTTTCAACAGTGTAATGAGACCAATCAAGCTAAATATCACAATTACAAAGAAGAATATGAAGAAAGTACCATATCAGTTGAAGGGAATTCTTTACCTTTATTCCTTGCTTCGTTTAAATTGTTGAAAGAAAATTTAAAGATCATCACCGAGGCAGAGGAATGTGTGCCGAGGAAAAATCACACTAATTCATGGGAAAAAATTGACAAGAAATTGCAACAATCTTCTCATGTGTTTAATGACCATGTTTCTTGTTATATGGAAGGTTTTATCAGCTCAAATTTGCAGCCATTGGTCGAAGATGAATCTGAAAATGAGTGTGTTCAGCAATCCAAAGAAATTGAAAAATGTGCATATGACAACAGTGAAGAAAATGAAGAAGGTTTTGAAACAAGTGAAAGAACCTTGCCATTGTGTTTTGCTTCTTTTGAATTGCTGAAGCAAAATGTTTATAATGTTTCAAATTAGAAATCCTCCAGGAATGATGTTGAATATGAAGAAAGCAATGGACTTGCAAATGAAAGTTTTCTTTCATTATGTTTTTCTTCCTTTGAATTGATGAAAGTAAATCATGAGATAATAGAGGAAGCAATGAAGTCTGACTGCATTCACAGTGACATTGTTTTGCATGAGAAAATTGTTATCAGTGATGAAGACCAACAACCTTCTCATGCATTTTATGATTGTGTTGCTGATTACATGGAAGGTTATTTCAGTTCAAATTTGCAGTCTGTGCTCAACTACCATCTTGGAAATAAAGATGATGGTCAATCAACGTCGATGTTAGATATGGATTGCTTTCCACCAAGGGTTTCATTTCAGCTAACATTGTCTTCTGGTACAAAAGATTTTTATTTCCAACAGTCTCAACAGATTTTTCAGCCTCTTGGTGGCAATCAACAGGTTAAATCACATAAAAACGAGAATGCAATGGAAGGGGTGAAACATGGTTGTTGATTTGTGCATGTTTTAGAGGATCCATTTGCAGTTTTGTTGGAGATGATAAACATGCCCAATGTTTTTTTATTTTTTGATATTTGAATTTATAGATAAATTTTTGAATGACATATTAGTAAACATGCTTTAGAGAAAGCATGTGAAAAGAAACCAAATAGTGGATAAAGTTCTTGCATGGTTGCATTGTCATTTTGATTTCACTTGATTGACATTTTTTTTAGCAGTCATTGTAGGTAGGAGTGCGAATAAGCTCAGTACTAAGAGTATTTATTTCAAGCAATCTGCAGTTTCATTTTCATCTTAGTTTCAGATTTCAGTTTGGGGCATATACAGTTTTGGGTTTTCAGCGGATGTAGGTTACAAGTTACAGTTGGAAAGTTGAGTTTGGAAGCATCCCAATGGATCGACACCTGGTCTACTGTTCTTTGCTACCTCACAAGGATGATATCATCCCCATTGGAACCAACTGTTAGCACCATGATTTCCATAGCCAGGTTTATAGGTTTGTTAACAATTTGCAAAGTCATGCATGTTAGCACCCATATTGTTTTTATGAATACCATCATCTAACATCTCTAAGGATCAGTTTCAAAAGGAGGGTTATCATTTATCTGTTCCATTTACATTTGCAATTGCGTGTTGCACAAAGCACTTCACTGCGCAAAGGATTCTGTCACGTAGTGGATTTTGTCACGCAGTGGATTTCGTCGCGCAGTGGATTCCGTCGCGCATAGGATGTTGTCGCGTAGTGGATTCTGTCGTGCATAAGATTTCGTCCCGTAGTGGATTTTGTTGTGCATAGGATGTTGTCGTGCAATGGATTCTGTCGCACATAGGATGTTCTCACGCGTTGGATTCTGTCGCGCAGTTGATTTTCCTGCACACAGGCTACAGGTCGCACTGCACAAATGATTGGTTTAGTGGTCAACTTCAAGATAAATGTATGACCAATTGGAGTGGAATTTTGAAAATCTCCATGAGGGTTTTGTCGAGGACAAGACAAATAATAAAAACCTCTCTTAGATTTGAAAAATGTGTAATGGATTGGGATATTCGAAGGATTCTTTGAGCCCTATTTTTCAGTTTTCACGATTTCCTGTCCGAGACATGTTTTATGACATGTATTCCGACTAGCCGGGGATGAATTTCAAAAAACAAAGAAAGGTTTTTCTTTATAACGAGTTTAAATACAAAAATTTCTCTCAGTTTTTTAAAATAGGTTTTTATTGGTGATATATGATGTCATATTTAACGCCTATTTTCCCAGTTTGTTGCATGAATACATTGCATTTTTTGTTGTAGGTTATTGTTGCGTAGCAGACTCACTGTGCAAGGGAGACACAGTGTCCAATAGTGCACATGATGACTCATCAAAACCATATGGTTGAATTTTGATCATGATTAATGTTTGTAAAGAATATTTTGATTATGATTATGATTTGGTAGAGTTCGCGAATCCGCGATCTACTAACGCGTGTCCCTCTCAAATCGACGACCATTATTCACTTCGGAAGTTTGGGATTCTGGAGTTTTGGCTTCACTCCTCCTCGATTTCCTCCAGAGTGATCTGCTCTCGGAGTTTACAGATTTCTGCCATGTGTCCTTCTAGATCCAACGGTCCAGATCTACTCCACTCTCTGCGACTTCGCTAAGTTTGTACTCTGCTCCTTGTAAATATTCTGGAGCTCCTACCTCTGAGAGTCTCCAATCTGTTACCATGCATCTCCCTTTGGATCTATGGTCTAGATGGATTCGTTGCTACGGGATACTTTGACTCCCGTCATTCAATTGCTTTCAAATCTCTGAATATTCTAAGTGCTGAAGGGTTCCAATGTTAACCTTCATGCACCTCTCCCAGATCCAACGGTCTACCAGTGATCCCGACTTCCTCCGAAGATATCTTAACTGTTTATCCACGAATATGAACAAATTCTCCCCATTTTTGCTGAATCTTTGTCGCTACTTCTCCTGAGCTTGATTCCTCTGAGAGTTTCGACCTCCATGCACTCTTTGCACTCCTGGAACCTTTGAAAATGCTCAGAGTTTTAGATTTATCCAAAATAAACCTTCCTACGCACTCCTTGCACTTTCTTCTCAATCCATTACGTGACTGTTTTCGACTTTCTCTGCTCTTTGCAAAGATTCTATGTGTAATGGCACTGTTCCTCCTGAGCTTTCGAACTTGAAACAAGTTCATGCCTTCATGATCTCCTTGCGCTCAATGAATTATTTCAAATGGTTTCTTACAACACTTGCCTGAGTGTTGGCCTGATGCACTCCTTGCACAAGTCTTCCTCTAGAGTGTTCAACAACTTTGTCTCACCTTGAGCTTCAACTGCTAGGACCTCAAATGTCTCTGTCCCCTTTGTTCCATGAAGGGATACATGTGTCGTCTTGACAGTTTATGCTCAAGCACTCCTTGATGAGATTACAGAGTATTCAACAACTATATGAGTGTCCTCCTTTGACACTTCTCTTCTCAGAACTCAAAAGAGAGTTCACCTATGCACGCTTGTACCTACTCAATGCCCTCTTGGCAGAGCTCTATAGAGGTTTCAGTAACTCTGGCTGTGCTTTCTCCTACACAGACTTTGTCATCTAAGGTGTTCAGTAACCTTGTGGTTCCTCTTTGAGTTTGTAAACTATTCTGGTGCCCACTTGAAACGCTCTTCTCTAAACTCAAAAGAGAGTTCAAGTGCACTCCTTGCACTGGCTTCTGAGAGTTTTCTCTAACTTTGGTGTGCACTCCTTGCACAAGCCTTGAGAGCCCAAACAATTCAGCCTCCTCATAGATAGAGAATTCTATCCTTATCCCTGCAGATGGAATCTAACACACACATGTACAACATATCATAAGTATACATAAAACACTCAGATACATTGAGAAAACACACAAGACATACACAAAACCATATGAAGGAAAAATTGTTGTCGTCGTATTAACATGAATGTCTTTTTACAATGGGTGTAGGCTCAGACTGTAACTGAGTCTCGACTCTTTTCTCCTCTCCTCTCTTGAGCTATCTTCTCTAATGCTCTCCTTCCTAATGAATTTCGATACAAAGATCTTTTTACAAAAGAGGGGATCCACGAGATTTCTCTCCAACTCACCTAACCTCATCCATTACTTTGAAGTTTCTTTAATGGCCATCTAGTCTGAATTGAATCTAGAGCTATCAAACTGTCAACCATTAAAGGCGACCTTATATCCTGCCTGTACAAAGGCAATAACTCGGCCCTTACATCCTTACAACATTTAATTGCATTAAAGATACAATTTAAAATTTAAAATTTAGAGAAAAATTAGAGGGATGGTGCCTCTCCCCTCCTTGAATGCGTGTTGATGTGCTGGAATGTTGGCACATTGTTGAGGTGGAGCGATGCTCCTGCATCATACTCCACTACTAGTAAAATCATGAGCTCCTCTTCTCTGCTGTTGAAATCCCCCTGGATCCCAAACTCTTCTTTGGAGTTGTCCTTCTGCTCCTCTGCTTTGTTGTTGTTGCTTCTTCTTCTTCTCTACTACTATGACATGATCTTCTTTGTCCAACTTCTTCTTGTTGACTGTCTCTTTTTCTTACTTCAACATCAGCCTCCTTACCTCCTCAATGACCTCTTCCAGCTGATCCACTGGCTGGATCATTCTTTGCAGACTGCTCTGCTGCATCTCCTTATGCTGAGTAAAGGGCATATCAAATTGATCTCCCATGCTACCTTCATCTCCTGTGGCATTGCCTTGCCACTTCCCCGTAGATTTAGATTCTACAGCCTCCTTACTGGACTATTGTCTAACCATCTCCTCTGACAATTTAACTTCTTCCAGTTCTGCTGCTGGTATGCTCCCAGCTTCCTCCAACTGCTCCTTAGACTCGAATTATCCTTCACCTATTTCCAACCTGACCTGTTGGATGTGATGACTTTTCACTATCACCCTTCTCTCCAAGGCTTCTAGTTCTACACACAGATCAATGAAATCTATGCTGTCTGCTTCCTCTTCTGCTGCAGACTCCATTGCTGCAGTCATGTCCTGTTCAACTTCCTGGCTGAAAATTTTGAGCCATTCCTCTGAATGCTCATCTCCTTCTGCTACTGCTTGGGAAGATTATGATATCTTCTCCTTCTCTTCTTCTATGATAGTCCTTGGTGGCTTTCTTTCATCTGCTGCATCTGCAACACATATGCTAGCCTCCGCTTGGCTGCTTGGAAAGAATATTTTGATTCCTCCAATGATCAGAATGCACCTCTGATCTTCCTCTTTGATGGTGGAAGTATTTAACTTCTCATCATCTTCATTCACATGGTCTACAAACCCACTTGAATCTTCATACAAATGAGGCCTTTCTTCTGCCTCCCTGCCACCTGTCAACATTCCTTGTTGATATGAAATCTTCTCTGAGCTTCTGAGACTTTCATAAAGTATCATTTTTCTTCCCTTGCCCACCTGGAAATCTAAGATTTATCCCATGCCCTCCTGGCAGTCTATGAGATCCTCAACTGATCCCATCTCATTTCCCACAAGGAAATATGAATTTTCGCTGCTATCCTCCTGACAGTATATGAGATCCTCAATTGATCTCATCTCATTGCCCACCTGGCAATATAAATTTTCGTTGTTGTCCTCCTGACCGTCTATGAGATCCTCAATTGATCTCTTCCCATTTCCCACCTGAAAATTTGAAAATTCATCTCTGTCCTCCTGGCAGTTTATGAGACCTTTAATTGATCTCCCTTCCTCATCACTGAGGGTTTTTCCAACTTCTGGCTCATAGATGTAAACCATTTCCTTTGTGGGACTGAGGTTTTCAACATGCCTCAACCACCTCTTTACTACATGTTGCTGCCTTTGGGCCAACAACTTTTGAACATGCCATTTTTCCTTCCCTTTCAAAGGCCACTTGTACCTCCAATGTACCTTTGCCTCTTGTTGCACCTTCAATGTCAACCTCTCCATTTTTTCTCTTATCTCCTTGAGCTCCTTGTCAATTTCTACTTTGCTTCTATGTTGGCAGTCTTCTCTTCGACCACACTCATGGCCTTTAATAACCATTTTCATTTTCTTCGTCTCCAGCCCTCATGGATGTCTATGGATTACTATACCATCGAGAGCATCTCCAACTTATTTCTGTAGCCCACTTGGTTGTTCAATTTCTACTGCAAATGTGCAATAGTCATACATAGAGCATCAATACTCTGTCTTCTTTCACCTGCTGTCTATAGGTGAACTTCAACTTATGATACCATTTGGTTATCTCCTTTATCTCCTTTCCTCTTTTGCCTCCTGTCTGCAAGCAAAAATAAGCTCTGATACCACTTGATGGTATCAAAGTATCTCCTCTGACCTACATAAATTAAACTCTGTGGCTTTGATACCACTTGATGGTATCAGATTATCTCTTTTCACCATCTCTCCTTTGCCTACGATCTGCAGACAAATTTTCAAGCTCTGATACCACTTGATGCTGACCCCCCTTCTCTTCTCGGGGCTACGCAACCTCCTGGTCTAGGATCTTTAACAAACCTAAGTCAAAGTGGCTCTTCGGAACCTTTTTGGCTCCAAAAATCAATTTAACACAGGTCATTTTTACCTCCGTCGAAGGTCATATGGCACCCACGGGCCCCTTTCTTTAGCGCTTTAATAAATTTGAAGTTTTTGGCTCTAGCTCCTGTTGTTAGGCCCCTTCTCTCATGTGACCTTGGTCTAAACTGTGGGCTTAATGGCCCTTTCTCTGTGCGTTTCGGAACCACAGGTTCACAAACACGCCCTCGGACCGGATCCACGATCCATGTTCCTTTTCACAACCAATGATTGTGATCTACTCTGGGACTCTGCACTTCAGGAGTTCTGAGTATTTCCTATGCCCTTTTACCTAGAGTGTCAGATCAAGTACCATGTGCCTTTCCTGATCATCGGCTAAGATATACGACTCACCCTCCTTTTTACAACCAATGATTGCAATATACTCTGGGACTTTGCGCTTCGGGAGTTCTCTTACCACGTGCTACTTTCCTTCGGCTGTTAACTTCCACTCACCATGCGTCCCTTTCTTCTCCTCTGGGATACACCCTTTTGGACTCCGTGATCTACTAACCCGTGTCCCTCTCGAATCGACGACCATGATTCACTTTGGAAGTTCGGGCTTCATTCCTCCTCAGTTTCCTCTAGAGTGCTCTACTCTCTGAGTTTACATATTTCTGTTGCGTGTCCTTCTGGATCCAACGGTCCAGATCTAATCCGCTCTCCGCGACTTCACGAAGTTTGTACTCTACTCCTTGTAAATATTTCGGAGCTCCTACCTCTCGGAGTCTCCAATCTACTGCCATGGATCTCCCTCTAGATCTATGGTCCAGATGGACTTTGTTGCTACGGGATACTTTGACTCCCACTATTCAACCGCTTTCAAATCTTTGAATATTCTAAGTGCTGAAGGGCTCCAATGTTAATGTAACATCCTCCTCGTTATGACAACAACTCTGATAACATGTGCAATTTTTTTTTTTTGTGTGTTTAAGGTGTGTGCGCGCGTGTAGAAGTAACAGACACATTTGACTCGACGTCACCACTCGACAACCAACAAGACACAACCACGATGTTCATCACAAGAAGACTGAAGGCACACAACGAGTAACTGCAAGCAATAAATGACCATAGACACAAGGCGTACAATGCAAACATTTAACGATATACTGGGTTATGCACAATACGAACACAGAGGGAACGATCCATAGTAGTAGATATTACTATTTCCACACAGGAAAGCAGGGCGTTTAATCTTAGTTCGCTGCTCCGGAGAGAGAGAGGGTTAGATACGCTCCTGGCCGACTGCTCAGGCAGAAACTAGTAATCTCCGTTAGGTGTGTCGCAAGAGTGGAAACCCTGCCTTTAAAGGGCCCGAGACTCTTGATACGGCACTGGATTCTTTACACGAAATAATTACACACATAGACATATCTCCTAAGATTACCTGGGGGTGTCTACATCCCATCCGACAAACAGTCCCAACACACGGAAGGTTTATCAACCAAGTACAACTTTATCTACAAGGAACAACACCCTCATTACAGACTCAGAAAATCTATCGTACTTAAATAAGGGTTATTACACCATAAATGTTTATTAATAACAATAAAAGTTACAATAACACTGCCATGAAATATTAAACACCTTACATTTATATCACATATCCGGGCCATGATTTACAATTACATTCCTTCTTATATGCTACAACCATAAGATTTACAATGACCTTACTAGATAGAAGCATTCAAATAAACACGAGGAGCTCACAACTCGTTGTCATTTAAGATCATAAATTTCATTAATAATGCCATAATAACAACGTCATTCCTTCTTGTAAGTTATCTACCCAAACTACACTCTATACTATGTTGCAAAACAATACCCTTACATATTTCAGAACAATGTGAACCATAGCGTTACCTTTTGCATATCACCGTAACAATAAAAATTACAGTGACCCAACATTTGATCACCGTGTCAATTTACATTATTCACAACAGTAAAATGGTAGTAACAATTCCACTAAAATGGCAATACCCTTACCCTATGGTCAATATATAAAGATAACCTCATATTTATAATTAACGTCATAATTAAAATAACAATGTAACATCTTGGTTAAAAACTGTCAGTATATGAAGATGACAATGTTTAAGAAGGACACATTTAAAAGTATCAAAATTAAAAAGGCAATATATAAATTAGCGATATATTGTTTTTAATGACAAAATTTAAAAAGGCCAAACTCATACCGTTCTACTGAAACATTACTTATTTTGGACCGAACATTGAATCAATACTCATATCCGACAGTCATAAATAAGAGCCATTATAACCAACATAGTCATATTGAATGCCATTAATGGGTACAGGGGCGCCATCCATGCTCAGGAATGGGCAGGTAAACGCAGCCCGAGGTTATTCAACGCAATCAATGTGGGTGCAAAAACCGATGTTACAGCAAACGTAAACACACAACCATTAAGACACGATCAAATAAAACGCAGAACTGGAATTCGACGCCGGTAACACTAACCATCAATCGCTGGGATATACAGCGAACGCAGAAGAGGTTAAAAGTCAATCCCAACGCTGTATGAACAGACATAGTTGAAGGCAGATTGCTTGTTGAGGTAATGGTCGAAACAAACTCAGAAAATAATCAATTGATGATGCACCGCTCGGTGGCTGGGCAAATCGCATGCAGAGACAAGGTTTATAATATTCTGATTCCGTAGGTGGAAATCCGCGCAGTGTCCAGGTTCAATCGCAGATATGGGAGTCGAGGTAAATCAACACAGTCAACCATTTTATAAAGAGATGAGGGCCATCAACACAGTCACGGTTTGGGGCAACGCACATCAGTCACGGTTTGGGGCAAACACACACAGTCACGATTTGGGGCAAACACACACTAGTCACGGTTTGGGGAAAACGCACATCAGTCACAAGGAAAACACCCACTGTGTAAATTTTATAAATGAGAGTCATAAGGAAAACGCCCACTGTGTAATTTTTATAAATACACCCTAGAGAAAGGTAAAAACGAAATGACGGTAAGTTAAAATAAACGAAATGCCCACAGAAAATAAAGAAAACGCCCAACGAATTTAAACACCACGAAAACGAATGCAGAAATGCCAACAAATTCCAGAACCGCCCAACGAAATCCAACACCACGAAAACGATTTCTTCAACTGATCGAAGGACAAATAAAATAAAAATTTGCCAAACGCTCATACAGACGAATGCCAGATCTAAACACTAGATCAACTGATCTTAGAAATAAAAAAAAAAATGCCCATCAAAAGTGCCAGAGCGAATGCCAGATCTAAACGCCACATCAACTGATCTTAGAATAAAAATTGCCCAACAAAAATGCCAGAACGAAAGCTAGAGAGGATTTCCATTTCAAGTTTTAAATCCCTAAAATATCCAACAAATGAGATCGCCAGAACCAATATTCAGAACCTCTTACCCAAACAAAAGTTTTCCAGAAACAATATCACTGTAACATACAAAAACGAAATACAACAGCTGAAGCAACATCTTTACTGTAATACATCATAATCGTCGAAGTAAACAACTAGGCATTCTACTCTACTAAACACATGAGCATACCGTTGCCTTTCGCCCGCTTCGGATGACGTCCCGCGCTCCGTGCCGCTTCCCTTTCTCCATGCCGCTCCCGCTCGCCGACCGTAGAGACCTCACCCGTACCTCCCAGCCAATCGCTAGGGGTACTTTGCTTCCCCCTTAGCCCCCCGAGCCGCAAAGGGGCCACACACAGTCCAGATGGTCTACCTAGCTTCCCAGCTCGCCTCGCAAGGCTGAGCTACCACTCCAATACAAGCTGAGAAATTCCCAACTCCTCACAAGCAATCAGTCCAGTCACAAATCGACAGCATAACGATACCTAACAACCCCTCCCCTTTTTCCCTCATTTCCCCTTTTGTTTATAGAGTTTTCAGCCCACCAACTTTCCTAAATCACATTCATTTTTAAGTTTTAAAGAAAACCCTCCAAAATTTCTCTGTCGTACAAGTGTCATTCATCCCCCACGTTTCTCCAAAATTATTTTCTTTAACTTAATAATTGTCTAGGTTTCATTTATTACTTAATTTCCCTATTTTTATTAATCCCCCCCCCCTTTTTTTTTAAACCAAAAAGGTAAATGCGCTAATTAATCTTTTCATTTTATTTTTAAATTCACAACTTTTTTACACTCCCGCACGTTAAATAATTTTATTACTTATTAATTGCCTATGTTTCCTTTATTACTTTGTTTCCCTATTTTTATTAATCCCTTTTTTTTTTTTGTGTAAAACCAAAAAGGTAAGTGCGCTAATTAATCTTTTCATTTATTATTTATTTAATATTTTTTTGTTCTTCCATAAGTTAGGAATTAATTTCTTCTTTGTAAAATTTTAAAACCATTAGTTTTAATTTACATCTTACCCTCGTCATCGCCCCAATAATTTTATGAAGACCCAACTATTACTTAGTTGGGTTTTTGTTTAAATTGTTATTTTTATTCCAGGGTCTGTTCTTAAGGTTAGACCAAAATTTTTCCCTAAAAGTTTTAGACTTAGTACTTAGATTCTGAATTGGGCGACACTGGGTTAGGGAAGTTGTTTAAGTATTTCTTAAGGTGTTATTGTCTTAGGGCTATTTAGGTTCGTTTCCTTCATCCACATCAATGCGACGTGCCCTTCAGGACGCACCATGTGGTCCAAGGGTGCCACTCACCTCGTTCGTTTCCTTTGCGCGACGTGCCCTTCAAGATGCACCACGTGCTCCAAGGGTGCCACTCGCTTCTTGTGTTTCTTTTGTGCGACGTGCCCTTCAAGATGCACCACGTGCTCCAAGGGTGCCACTCGCCAACTTGACTGATTGGTAGACATCTATAACCCCTGGAGTCAACACTTTGCCAGGTGAACTTGTGGGAGACTAAGGGCTCTAAGGAATAAGGCCCTCGCCTTATTGCGCGCCCCTTAGAATCATCGTGAGCGACTATTGCAGTCTGCCCTCATGGCATCGTGGATCCTCTCGAACTAGGTAATCATTAACCTACAGTTCGAGCCACGGTGGGAGTGCTAGTAGGCGGTGGCAGGGCTGCTGTCCACCCCTCTCCCTCAGCCTCTCTGGAAATCGTGTGTGGCCCCTTTACTCCATATGTGAGTCTGGTCGGCAAGCTATTGTCAGCCTGCATCATCAACAATCGTGTCAAAACATGTCAACATCATATCATCAAATCAATGAAATATCATAGAAAATAAATCAACCCAAATAGCACACTCCCTGACTCAATCTGGAGTCCAAGGGGTTCCACCGATGCCTCTGCATCATCAAGGTCCAAAACCCTGCACACTCAATAAAACTGAGTCAATAGCACCTGTCTACATCAAAGTAGTAAACACATCATGTCATCTATCAAAACGCATCATAATCAAGGATAAATGGTTTAACATCATAAAAGTCCAGATCACTTGCAAGCAAGTGTCCTCAAATAATAAGTTTTCTCAGTGCGCTAGAGCGGGATGTTACAGTTAACCTCCGTGCACCTTTCCTAGATCCAACGGTCTACCAGTGATCCTAACTTCCTCCGAAGGGATCTTAACCGTTTATCCACGAATCTCAACAGATTCTCCCCCTTTCTGCTGAATCTTTGTCGCTACTTATCCTGAGCTTGATTCCTCTGAGGGTTTCAATCTCCCACGCACTCTCTGCACTCCTAGAACCTTTGACAAAGCTCGAATTTTGAGATTTCTCCACGAGAAACCTTCCTATGCACTCCTTGTTCTTTCTTCTCAATCCATTACTTGATTGTTTTCGACCTTCTGCACTCTTTGCACAGATTCTGTGTGCAATGGCACTATTCCTCCTAAGTTTTCGAACTTGAAACAAGTTCACACCTTCTCACTCTCCTTGCTCTCAATGAAGTCTTTCAAATGACTTCTTGCAACACTTTCCTAAGTGTTGGCCTGATGCACTCCTTGCACAGATCTTCCTCCAGAGTGTTCAACAAATCTGTCTCACCTTGAGCTTCAACTGCTCAGACCTCAAAGGTCTCTGTCCCCTTTGTTCCACGAAGGGATATATGTGCCTTCTTGACAGTTTATGCTCAAGCACTCCTTGTTGAGCTTATAGAGTATTCAACAACTCAATGAGTGTCCTCCTCTGACACTCCTCTACTCAGAACTTAAAAGAGAGTTAACCTGTGCACGCTTGTACCTGCTCAATTCCTTCCTGCCAGAGCTCTATAGAGGTTTCAATAACTCTGACTGTGCTTTCTCCTACACAGACTTTGTCCTCCAAGGTGTTCAGTAACCTTGAGGTTCCTCTTTAAGTATGTAAACTATTCTGGTGTGCTCACCTGGCACACTTTTCTCTGAACTCAAAAGAGAGTTCAAGTGCACTCCTTGCACTGGCTTCTGAGAGTTTTCTCTAACTCTGGTGTGCACTCCTTGCACAAGCCTTGAGAGCCCAGAACAATTCAACCTCTTCACAGATAGAGAATTCTATCCTTATCCCTGCAGATGGAATCTAACACACACATCTACAACATATCATAAGCATACATAAAACACTTAGATACATTTAGAAAACACACAAGACATACACATAACCATATGAAGGAAAAATTGTTGTCTTTGTATTAACATGAATGTATTTTTACAATGGGTGTAGGCTCAGACTGCAAATGAGTCTCGGATCTTTTCTCCTCTTCTCTCTTGAGCTATCTTCTCTAATGCTCTCCTTCCTAATGAATTTCGATACAAAGATCTTTTTACAAAAGAGGGGCTCCATGAGCTTTCCCTCTAACTCACCTAACCTCATCCATTACATTGAATTTTCTTTAATGGCCATCTAGTCTGAATTGAATCTAGAGATATCAACCTATCAGCCATTAAAGGAAACCTTATCTCTTGCCTATACAAAGGCAATGATTCGACCCTTACAGCCTTACAACATTTAATTGCATTAAAGATACAATTTAAAGTTTTAAATTTGGGGCAAAATGAGAGGGTTGACGCCTCTCCCCTCCTTGAATGTGCGTTGATGTGCTGGAATGCTGGCGCGTTGCTGAGGTGGAGCGATGCTCTTGCATCACTTGGTCTTCATATTTTGTCTTTGACCCATAATCATCTAGGTCATGATTTACAAACGACCATAGGTTTGCCCCATCTATGAAGGTATACATACCCTACCCCCCTCTGTATTTGAACCTATGACCTCCAAGGACTATACACATGTTCTTAACCATTATTATATGTATACACATTTATTAAATATTAAATATATTCAATTTAAATAAAATATTTAGTAAATATTTAAATATACACATTTATTAAATATTTAATATATGTAATTTATATAAAATACTATTTATATAATATAGAATTTACATTATATAAATTATAAATTATATAAATGATATAATATATAAAATATATGCAAACAAAAATACATAATCCCTCACCCACACGCACATAACCTCCATTGTTTGAATTCATAATTATGGCCCCATTGTTTGAATTACCTCACCTCACCGCGACTGAGAGTGCATACCATTGTTGGAGTGAAAGGAGAATAACCTCACCTGCCTGCAACTGAGAGTGCATGTCATTGCTAGAGCAAGAGGACAATAACCTCACCTCTCCATGACTAAGAGTGCATGCCATTGCTGGAGCGAGAGGAGAATAACCTCATTACTAGAGCAAGAGGAGAATAACCTCACCTCTAGGAGCGGATGTCATTGTTGGAGCAACATAGGAACAATTGAGAGTGCATTCCATTGTTGGAGGAGGAGCAAAAAATAATAACCTCACCTATGGGAGTGATTGAGAGTGCATGCCATTATTGGAGGAGGAGCGACAAAGGAGGAGTGTATGAGAGTTTCCTTGCTGGAGCGAAAGAGGAGGAACGACATAGTAGGCCCTTGCTAGAGTGACAAGGGAGACCCCACCTTGACCAGGAATGATGTGAAAATTGGTAAGTTCTTAAAATCCTTTAAAACCCCAAATCAAGAATTAAAGGTTCTTGAGATGCTCTTTGAATTTAGGCAAGGGTGTGTTGGTTGGAGTTAGGTTCAATGCTCATTGCCATACCTCTGTCATGTAATCACATAGATCTTTCTTCATATGGCCAAATAACTATTATTTTATGAATTTCTTTGAACCTTCTTTTGGTTTTTGGACCACAGATGCATGACCCTATACATGAGGGAGGCCCTTGATCCTAGATATCACTCACTTTGACCACCCTTTCCCAAACTGGACACCTTGAGTTGATTATTTATTTCTTTCATGTTCTTTTGAAGATAGAGCCATACAATTTGGAAAAATACATACATTCAATGTGTAGAATAATGTGGCCGAGTATACGCATAACAATGAGAATAATAACATTTTAAAATTTTATAATTGACTGCTAGTAGGCCAAGTATGTCCCAACAATGAGAGTAATAACATTTTTAAATTTTTTCGTTAAGTATTGGTAGGCAAAGTATGTGCATAATGATGAGAGTAATAACACTTTGAATGTTTTTCCTTGAGTGCTAGCATAAGTACTTAGATAATGGAATGATCCATATCACCTATGGTTATGTAATTTTTGTCCTACAATATTACACCTATGAATATGTAATTTCCCCCCCTAACCATATTTATTTACCTACAAATGTAGTGCATTTGAATACTACTCACAAAAAGAATGTTCAAGAATGAAATCAAGAATTAGACCCAATTTTAAAGATCCTTTAGTATTGGCCTACAACCATTGAATCTACAAATCATTACATACCCCATGAAATAACATTCAAGGTCATCCTTAACACATGAGTGTTTCAACCACATAAACATAGCCAATGTAGTGTCATAAATGGAAAAAGATGGAAGAAACTTGTCTTTTCCAAGAGCAAGAGAGAATCCATGAAATAAATTTCATTTCCATGGGTTGCGTATTTTGAGGGGGGAAGCATATGAGTTTGACAAGATTAGAGAAAATGCTAACTGGAAATGATGAGACCCACCCACAAAATTGACAACATGTGATACAAGTGGCCCTTTTAGAGAGTCATCACATTGAATTAACTTAGACATAGTATGCACTAAACTTGGGATGAGATTAAATTTTTAATCTCAGCTAAGTAAGCAATCAGATCAGATATAATAACTATTGTTGAAATAAACAACTCTTGCATGTAGCGGAAAACAATTAGAAAAATAATCACACATAGTACACAAAATTTATGCTCTTCAAGATCAATTCTTCATAAAAAACATCAGAACTTATAAGAGCTCCCGTCAAAAGGATAATGGCTCTGAGAAAAACTAAAACCACAAACCAAGTCTCAAACCTGAACCACAGTGCCTCAATCAGGGTGCTGCTAAATATCTGAGGCTGCTAAATCTCATGCAATTGAAATTCAGTTGTGTGAAACTCAGCGCTGCTGAAACTCTACTGCTGCACTGCTGAAACTCCAACGGCTAAAACTCGCGCTGCTAAATCTCCGAGGCTGTCCGTACAGATTTGTACATATATACTGCTACAATAAATGTGGCTTCCTTGTATAGCATGCAACCTGCTGCAATGGATGCGACTTGCACTCACACATGTGACTCAACTGTACGAATATGCTGTTGGAATGTGTGCACTTTGCCTTGGGATGCATGCAACCTGTTTTGTCTTCTTGCTAAGCGAAAAAATCGGCTTTGATTTTTCTTCTCTTCTCTCATGTGACTTGTGAAATGAAGAATGAATGTGTCTTTTCCTTTACCCATCTTGTCTTTTGTCCCAAGCGACTTACCTAATCTCAACGGTCAATATTAGATCGTGAGATCAACAGTTCTCATTTAATTAAATCATTAAGTGAATTTTTTCTAAATAACTTCATTAATTAAAAGTCACTTTGCAATAAGACATTCACTTAATTAATTAATTAGTAAAGTGAATTACTAGGGAAAGGCACAGTTACATTTAATGACGATTTCTGCAAGTAGAGTCCCTTGTGAAAACACTTGTCCGAGCTACAAACACTAACAGAATGACTCCCATCATTGATGTGAGAAAACTAGATAGGGGAGTGGGTGGAATCATGAAGCAATAAAAGGCTACCATGGAAACTAGGGAAAATCCTTGTTGTAGGTGAGAAATGACTTGCGCTCAATTTCTTCAAGAACTCTATTGGTTTCTTCTTCTATTACAACAAAAAAAAATATCATGATTTTTAGGAAAACTACAAATCAAAGGTTATATATAAAACACTATTGTTAACCCACTTGCAAATAATAACAAGCCCCATGACTTTTGATTTCTAAACAATAAAAAATAAAAATACAAAATTTTGGCACTTTTCGTGCTACAAGTAGGCCTAAAATTTGATGTTCCACATGGTTTGAGAATGCT
Organism: Picea engelmannii; assembly: GCA_009831015.1. Lineage (NCBI taxonomy): Eukaryota > Viridiplantae > Streptophyta > Pinopsida > Pinales > Pinaceae > Picea > Picea engelmannii. Next base: position 373,602 of record ML779921.1, on the reverse strand, counting down.
CGTTCAATGATATTCCTCATGATTCCTATTCCCCACCAACACCATTAGAATTTGTGTAATATCACTCCTAAGTAGTGTCTTGTAGATTGTTGTTTTGGATCAAAGACAATTTTTTCTCTTCATACAAACTCAAAATCCTCTTCATCCTTTCAATCTAGGAATATGTTTTTCCTTCTAGGTCCTTAGTATTTTTGTTGCTACACCCTTAACCTCCCAATATTTCCATCTTTTTCAATGCCAACTTTTCAAAATCCCTTTGCTCCAACAATGTTTCGACCTTCAAATCCCCTTCACTAATGACTAACCTACCTCTTTATTACCTCCTCCAATGGTTTATTTCCTCCAGGGAATCTAAGAGAATGTACAATAATTTGTTGCCAAGATATTTACATCCATATTTGTTAGTTTTCACTCAACCACATTGCAGAGGGTGGAGCTTTGCTTCCTCCTAGTCACCAAGCTTATTTTTTCCGTTTAGTAGTACTAATGTGAAGTGTGGAGGGCATGCCTCTTTGCTTTGAAACCCCATAGTCTATACCTTTGCATCCACATTAGTAGATGGCTCCACATCAACACTCCACTTCACTTTCCTTTGCACTTAACATGGAGTACAAAGCACAATGGCAATGCTCTAGGAAAAAAAATATTATGCTCTGCATAGCCCCTTACTTTTTATGTGATTTCTGCTATGTGCATCAACCTTCCCTGTAGCCTTTACATCATGTCACCCTTTTTCCTTATCCTTTTGATTGTAGATGCAAAGTGCAAAGTGAAAATATATGAACTCCCCTTCACCACATTCTTAGCTGTGCATGCATAAAAATTTATAAGGAAAAATAATAGGATTTTGGCTAAACTTGCAAATGAGGTTTTGTTGAAGGCCTTAAACCTTGTAAAATTGTAGCTTAGAGCACCAAAATTGTACACAAATAAATAAATAAAATCCGTTAAATAAAACCTTATTTATTATTGGTACATTTAGGATTGGACCACACCTCCCCATTTGGAGTCTTTTGGTCTCTAAGGTTCATCTCATTCTAGTTCTTCCACCTCTTCAAACAATGGAAGTTGGATGATGCATAATGTAGGAATGGATGGAGTTGTGTGAAAATGTGGGATGTATGTTGCATGCATGTTGTATGGAGGTTATTGATGTTGTATAGAGGTTATACATGGTGGGTTTAATGGTGGAAATTATTGGTGGAATGGGTGAGTGGAGTACGAAGAACATGAACAAAGTGCCTTGATCAATACTAGATATTTTCAGCACAATATTGATCCTTATGCCTTGTAATGTTTTTGTCTTTTCCATGTATAATGTTTTTACAAGCCCATAATTGTTTCCATAATAAACTAATATCACTATTGATACCTATACATTCTAAGGAATGTTTTGGAGTGAATATACATAATATTTGGTGTTGTTGATGATGTCCTTGCATGTTGTTGCAACAATGAATAAGCTGCTTGAAAAATCGAACTTCTTGTTGTTGTTGTAATACTTATTATTTCCCTAAAAAACAAAAACAAAAACACTATATAATATTGGAGGTTCAATATTATTACATCACAAAGTTGTTTATGTCACGTGTAAGTTCTACTATTATGTTCTTGTGGTTTCCTCAAGATATTTAATCATAACCCTTAAGACACTCGCTAAGTGTTTCTCTCATTTGATGGAGTGTTACAATATGTACAACCAAACAAACATGTGTCAGATCTATCTTCGTCGAGTGAGGGAAGTTCAGGTAGAATAGAGGAAAGTGAGACATCTAGTAGGTCTAACAGACAAAGATCAACTAGAGGTGAGAAGATGAGAAGAAAATTCCATAGACGCATGATTTTTTTTTTGTGCTAAAGGGGGGTCATGTTCTTATGATGATGAGAGAATAGACGACATCAAGGTGCCCTTAAGGTACAAACATCTAGTGAAATGATGGGTACCCAAGGGTCTTCCTCAAATAAACACTGATTTTTGTGTCAACGAAAGGATATAGCGCATTGCTCCATCGTCATTACATGGTTTGGGGATATTTTCCATGGATGGCATAAAGGTCTGTTACGACATAATAACTGAATTGATGGAGTATGTGGGACCCTTTTACATCTACAAAGATTGGATACAACTAGTCCAATATTAAAAAAATATGGGAAGATATGTCGTGGCTTCAAATTATATACAACTAAAAGAAAATGATCAAAATAAATGAGCATCTATTTATATTGACGGAAGGCCAAAAGCAACGGGGAATATTGCAGGGTTTATAAACAATACACGACTCTTGACCACAAATAAGCAACCCAATTGCGTATTTGAGGGGCATGAAGGAAACCATGCATTCATATGTGCAACAAAATCAATAGCTACAAGGGAAGAGTTGTTGATTGATTACAATTTGAATCGAGTAGATACAAATGTTGCTATTATGAGGGTGGTACATATACTATTTTACCCAACCTGTAAGCAATGACTCTTATATTTTATGATTATCATTTACTATAATATACTAAAATTATCATATATATATTTTATGATTATCATTTCCTAAAATAAGATAGATAACGATAGATAATTAAAGAAATACCAATCACTCTTCAAAATTATGCCAATCTTTCTATGCACCATGTTATTATGCCTTTGCTATGAATCCATTTGGACAACAAAACCATTTTTTATATTTTTTTCCCACGCCTATTTATGAACTAACTTATTTTGCATACATTTGTTTTTCTTCAATTTTTTCTAATTCTTATATTGACATTACTTTGTTGGAAACACCATTGTCCTAGGGTGATAGGGGGAAGGAAACAACCTTAGAGAAGTCCATAGATTATACAAAGGAAGAGTTTATTGATGAACAAATTTATTACTGCACCAACCCAGTCCAAACAATAAGGAAGCTTGTGAGAAAATCAAACATCGAGCTTGCTTCTTTGATTCATATATCGCCGCAGACACAAGAGATAAAGGAAAGAATTAAAGCCTTGATGGACAAAATTCAATGCTATGGGGTAAGAAAGATCTTTATTTATCCCATTTATTTATTTTGGATTTTAATTTTTATACTCTTAAAAGTCCTTTGTAAAAAAACTCTTTATTTTTATAGGAGTTTTTGCAGGATTTTGATCCCCAGGATGTGCCTACGGAGGTTGGTGTTGTGTAATACCTCGATTTTGAGCCCCATATTAAATAATGTATCTTGTTAATTTATGAAAAGGAAGAGTGCCCCAAACTATTAAAAGATCCCAGTGTGCCTAGGAAATGTCATGTTTTGATCATTATTAATAATAAACACATCATTGGCTGCTAGACGAACAAGGACCAAAGTTATAGGGGGTTATGATTCCACAAGAGAGGGGGATTGAGGAGCTAAGCGTTTATTTTATATTTTTATTTACCATAATTTTTTAATGGATAGGAGTGGTTACATGAGCTTCTTGGGGAAGGCCATGTGGTTCTTTATTTGAAATTAAGGATATAAACCCATCTTATGGGTTGTTTGGGGGCTTCATATTCATTCACTCTTACACCCACTCTTCATTCTCCCTTCAAGTTTTTGGCTTGGGAAGGAAAAACGAATTGTGGAGAGGAGCCATGGTTTGGTTGGAAGTAATGACTGCTGGTGTATTCCAACCATGAATTAATGCCTGCATGACTGAGATGCTTTGGTTTGTGTTAAGTTTTGCTTACAGCTACGAATCCCAAGAGTCCCAGCATGGAGATTCTTGATCAGATGCAATGGAGCCCTGGAAGGAGATGGACAGCCTGAGGGACTGCATGGAAGAGAAGGGGGTCCATTCTCTTGGGTTGTGCAGGTTGGGTAGAAGAGAGCTGGTTTACTTTGGATTGTTGTGGGTGCTGAAAAGCCTGTGAGAGATTGAGTGTTGACTGGTTTGGGAAGCTGAGTGACACCCTGGAACCATCCTTATGGATTCATAGCCTTGGCTTGGGGGTGACATTGTTGTTGATATTTGGAACAATAATGTCTACGGTTGGGTGGAATGTCCTTGGTCTACAACCAATTGGTGATTCATTTCATGAAAGATAAGCTCTCTCTGTCATGGTTTCATTTACCTGTATATGTTATTTCTGTTGTGTATTTATTTATCTATGAAATTTGTATCTGTAATATGCATGCTTTTTGGTTTTTGCTGTGCACGACATATGGTTCATTTCTTTTATGTGGTAGCATGAATCTTGATCTATGCATGTGAATATTTCATGCATTGTTATTCATTAAAAATTTACTAGAATTCAAAATTAGTTCAGAAGTGGGCTTGAAGTTAGCATGCCCGATGTGTGGGTGGCTGGGTACGTTATAGATTGGTATCATAGCTTCATGTTGAAACATCGGATTGGTATGGGTCGGAACTGTGGACAAGGTATTATGGTTAAGATTAAATATGTCCTTGAAATCTTAAATCTCATGAGAGATAGCATTGCAAAGATTGTGCATAATCCAGAGCATCGTGCAGACAAAGATTCTTCGTAAATGATCATAGAATCTTGATCGTTCCCTGTTGAAATTCGGTAGCAATCACAACCGTTGAATCAAGAAGCTCTGGATCATTAGATCAGAAGGCAGGTGAATGAGGACCGTCATATAGAGGTGAAACTAGGGGTTGGGTGGGATTAAGTCCGAACCGTCAGATCGAGCTGGTCGATCGTTAGCCATCGATCGAAGCCAAGCAGGAGATGGAGACTCTAGAACTTCATCGCTTCAATGATTATGGTAGGAAGGTAGAAGCCTGAAATACCGAAGTCACGAAATCCTGCTGAACATCCAATATGATAAGAGGCTCGGGGAAAATCTCTGTCGTTGATCATGGTCATCCGGTGTTGACCACTTCATGAAGTTTAACTTCGGGAGAATTGAACCTTTTAGGAATGCTATAACCCGGAGTCCCGGAGCATCGAAGTCTCAAATTCCCATTGACTGTTAGATCGAGGGAAGGACTTCAGGAGAAATGTTGACCATCAGATCTAGTAATGGTGAAAGGTTAGCAAAGTTTCTGGACTTCGGAACTTCACCACTTCATCGATTATTGGGCATTTTACAGATCAAATCCTAAAGTGTCAAAGCCTCGAAGTGTCGAAACCTTGAAGTGTAAATCCCCAGTCCGTGAAATCACGCAGACCGTCAGATCTGGAGCAGAGAATGTGGATTGTCTATTTGATGGATGACATGTCATAGGCCACATGGCAGGGGTGTCGTGTGGGGACACGTGTCACCAGATCCAGTATCTTTTGGACCCCAACCTATTCATTTTTTAGTGACATGTTTGACACATTCCAAGGGTCCATGTCTCCATAGGTGACATCAACAAGCCATGTCATCTCCAGGAGTATGGCCTCCAAGGGTGTCTAGGGTCTCTAGAAATGAAAAGTGCCAAAGACTGAAGTCATGAATACACGCAGACCGTTGATCAAATATCCCTTCAGACCTTTCTTGACCGTTGGATCAAGCATTAGGAGGATGGCGCAAGAACTTTGGTAGTTATCACTCTGGGGAAGTGGAACGACTCGAGAGTGGAAAAGTCCTGGAGCGTTGAAGTCCTGAATTGTTTAAGGACCGTCTGTCCCAACACTTGATTAAGTCCTAACCATATGATTAAACAATGGAAGGATAGGGTAAGTAATTTGGCGGTTGATAAAGCAAGCATTGGATGATGCTCCTATTCTGATCAGTCCCGACTACTCAAAGGAATTTTTGATTTTTTCTTTTGCCTCCAATGATACACTAGATGTTGTCCTTCTTTAGAAGAATTCAGACGAAACGGAGCAACCTATTTCCTTCTTCAGTAGGGCCTTGAGGGATGCTGAAGTCAGGTATGATATTATGGAGAAACAAGCTTATGCTTTAGTCAAAGCTCCTAAGGATTTCAGGGTGTATGTTCTTCATTCAAAAATAATTTCTTATGTTCCTTCAATTTTTGTTAAAGAAATTTTGATTCAACTTGATATAGATGGGAAAAGAAGCAAGTGGATTGCTAAGATTTTAGAGTTTGATCTAGAGGTGAAACCCACCAAACTGGTAAAAGTTCAAGGTTTGTCTAGATTTCTAGTTGAATCTAATTGTAAGGCATTGGGAGTAAATTTTATGAGCACTAACTCTGTAAATTAGCAATCTGATATTCAGAACAATATCTTGCAAATCATCTAAAATTTCGAAGAATGCAGTTGGTATAAGGACATCATCTATTTCCTGCAAAATTTGCATCCTCCTACTGGACTTGAGAAGACCAAGGTAAGAGCTCTAAAACTTAGAGCAGTAAGGTATTGTATTGTTGATCAGATTCTATATTGGAAGGATCCTTTAGGGATTCTTTTAAGATGTTTAGATCTAGATGAGGAAAAACAAATTACGACTTAATTTCATGGGAATTTATGTGGAGGTCATCACTTCTGGAGAACCACAACATACAAGATACTCAAAGCTGGGTATTTCTGGCCTAATTTATTCACTGATGTGTGTAAAAAGATCATAACATGTGACAAATGTCATAAATTCTCAGGTAAACAACAACTCAAGTCTTTGCCTCTGAAACCCATAGTGGTATCTGGCCCTTTCCAACAGTGTGGATTAGACTTTATTGGATAAATTCATCCATCCTCAAGTGGTCAACACAGTTGGATTCTGACTGCTACTGATTACTTTACTAAATGGATAAAATACATTCCCACTAGGAATGCAACACACAAGTAATCATTGGTTTTTTGGAAGATATTCTGTCAAGGTTTGGTTGCCCAAATACAATTGTCACCGATAATGAAACAACTTTCAAAGATGAGCCCCTGGTGAAGTTTTGTGAAAAATTCAGTATTCAACTTATCAATTCCACTCCTTATTACCCTCAGGGTAATGGATTAGTAGAATTCTCCAACAAAAGCTTAGTAAATATTATCAAAAAATTGTTGGAAGATAATAATAAGCCATGGGATTCTAAGTTGAAGTTTTCTCTCTGGGAAGACAGAGTAACCACTAAAAGGTCAATTGGCACCACACCATTTCAGTTGGTTTATGGAACTAAAGTTGTTTTCCATGCTTAGTTAGCTTTACCTGTGGAAAAATTCCTTCAATATCAAGAAGGGGAACCAAATGACATGATCATAAGGATGCATCAAGTTGTGGAAGTGCAGAAAACCAGAGAGCAACTATTTCACAAAGCACAAAGTCATCAACAAAAAATCAAAGAAATTTTTGACAAGAAGGTGAAGAAGGAATATTTTCATCTTGGGGATCTGGTACTCAAGTGGGATGCCCAGAGGCAGGATAAAGGAAAACATGGTAAATTAGAAGCTTTTTGGGTTGGTTCTTTTAAAATTTCTGAAGTTTTGCAAAATAATACTTTTAAGCTGTAGAATTTGGAGGATGCTGAAATTTCTAGTGGCCCAGTCAATGGGATTTTTCTAAAAAAAATACTTTTTCTAAAAGCCATGGGTGGCTTCATTTCATTGTAAATATCAGTTTTCTTAGTTAGTTTTGTTTTATTTTAATAATGACTCCTTACCCAATGGATAAGGCACTGAAACTGCAATGTTCTTGGAGCCTCACGGGGAGGTCTCCATCCCCTGTGGAGCCAAATGTTAGCACATAGGATGTATAGGGGTCAAATTTTATAAGCTTCTAGGTTTGAGTCATAGGGTATTTTTATTTTACATTTTTTGAGTCATGCCTTATGTAAATAAATTATGTTTTGATTGTTCCATGAGTCAATAAAACTGACTATAGTCCATGTGAGAGTCTTGGTGTCATGATAGTGGTCATCATCATTAGAGAAAAAGGGGAAAGTGTTGGTCACGCATTTGGTTTAAAGCTCATCATTATCAAGTGTTGTGTCTCAATAGGGTGTACAAAGGGTTTTCATGTCATATCTAACCATCTGGGGGGCAATTCATATGTCAAATCAATCTGCTGCAATCTCTCTTGAACGTTCACAATGGATCAAGAAAGGTACATTATGCACTAATCGTATACCATTATTCTTTGGAAACGTGAAAATTGGTATCTTATTGTTTTCAATGCCATTTATTTATCATTTTCTTCAAGTCGGTTTCAAGAAGCAGGTTTATCATTTTAAACAAAGCGCGCTAAAAACTAGTTTGAATTATGGCGCTATGAATTTCCTATAGCAGATGAAGGCATATTAAAGGTTTCTAGAAACTGTCAATTTAGTTCATGGGACAACAACTGAACTTCAGATATAACAGGTACCCTATTAATGATCAAATGTATTGTCCAAAGGTTTATCATAATTGGACTCTAGTTGTTGTAATTCTTTTGTGCGCTGCAAACTGTTCCATAGCATTTGCGCTGCAAACTTCTTTCACTTGTCAAATCCTACAGTATTTGTATCTTAAGTCTTTGCAGACCCAAGTTTCTTGTTTTATACCAATAAGATCAATTGCATCCATTCCTTACAACCATGACCCTATCCACTACATTTCCTGTTAGTGCTACAAACTGCATTTATTGAAGGCGTTGTGAACCCTCTGTTTTCTCACTTGAAAAAACCCTTGCTGACTGTGTTTTCAATCAGGTCTGAGATATCATCTTTTTCAAAATCATTTTCCTTTTCTCGACTTGTGGATTTGCAAACCTCTTTGACTGAACCCTAGTCTAAGATTCATTTGCTGCAAACTTCATTGTGTGCTGCAAACTAAAAAATTGGGCTACAAATCCTCTGCTTTACACAGATTTCCACAAACTTTTGCCTAATTAAAGTCTCATCTAGTTTATTATTAATTTTCTCTCCTCTCATCTCCTAGTTGCAAACTTTTCAGTCTTGCATTGTTGTTGTGCATGAATACTTTATTCAGTAAATCCTAAATTGTGCAAAATCAAATCAAAAGCCCTAAATTTTCCTTTTTTCATCATACATCTGGAAAAAACTAATTCAAAAGGGAAAATATTTTTAAAAACACTATCATGGATAGTCAACAAGGTAATAAGGTTCACAAAGGGGGAGAAATTGTCATGCTTGAACCCCATGACCTGCAACTTATAAATTCTGAATCATTTTTCAAAGAAGCATTTCAAAGAGTGGGTTGCTTGGTTTTTTTTAGAAAATGCAAGGAGGACATCCCGAGGTTGCTAAGAAATTTGCACTAAATTTCAGTGGGACAAAGACTAAGGTGGGTGCATTGGAGTTTGAAGTTTTAGAGCAATCTATTTCTGCAACCACAGAGATACATGTTCATGGTGAAAAATAGTTTAAATCCATGTCCTTGAATTCTACATTTTCCAAGGAGTTCCTAAAACCTGAATACCAAGGAGACAACCTATCTAAGGGAGTGCCAAGAAGTCACATACTAGAGTATTTTGACAAAATGCTCAGAGTTATTTAGAGGTATTTCACTTTTGAAGGAAGGTTCAATATTGTGTATCAATACCATATCAGATTTTTACTGTACTTCACTGGGAAAGAGTCCATGAACCTACCCTTTTATCTATTTAGGAGTATTGGGAAGATCTCATATAGAGTCCAAGATAAATCTAAGTAGGTGGATACTAGTGTTTTTCATTCTGGTTTAATCAAAATGCTAGTATTGGAAGAGTTGAAAAAGACCAATACTGATTGGGATGTTTTCCTAGCTGCATCAGGCTTTCAGCCATGTGTTTCTCACACACCACAATCAAAGAGACAAACACCTACTCCTGCTGAGAAGATTGTGCACTCAGAGTCAAGTAAAAAGAGGAAGATGACTAAAAGGGATAAGTCCATTCAGTCTACTGATAATTTAGTTGAAGGTTCTATGGGGACACCCTTTGGTAAAACAAGAGTCTGAAAGGAAAGAAGCTTGTGTTTTCTTCACCTATTGCTATAGAAATTGTCAAGCCTACAAGACATGTCACTAGATCAACAACAAAGAAGCATGCCTCTGTCAAAGAAGGTACATCCAAGGCATAATCTCATCCAACAGAAAAAAAAAACCTCTAAAGAAACAAATAGAAATCATTGAGATTAAGTCTCCTACTGATGAGAAGGATCCCACTTTTAAAAGGATTAGGAAACAATTGAAAGAGGAAAAGGCTGAAAATTAACAATTGAAGAAAGAAAATATGCATGCCGAGATCTAGCTTAATAAATTCATAGAGATGGGTGAAGAAACTGTCAAGAAGGAAAAACATTGGGTTAAAATATCCATATGTCTACGTAGGCAGATGAAGAATGTGTACGGGCTGAATAGATCCCATCAAGATGAAAACATGAAGCTGAAGGAGGAAGTGCAACAATTGAGGGAAAAAAATGCAAAACAAAACCTGGACATGTTGGCATGAGTGGCCATAAGGAGAAGGAGATGAGGCATCATTTCTGCATCAACATAAAATTTTTCCCTGATGTATTTTGTTTTACAGGCTTATAACCCTGAGCAATGATTGTTGTCTTAGGTTGATATTATCATATTCATATGAATTTTTGAAAGGTTACTTTATGTTTCAGAAGGTTGTAGCAGGTTCTAAAAAGGTTTCCCAAGTTTTTGTATAAGTTTTGACATTAGAAATCAGTTTTGAATGTAAAATCACACCTACAAGAAAGTTCGCTGTTCCTTTTGTCAAAGGTGCAATGAACTTGTTATTTTGGAACATTTTGTAGCGTAGGCACTGCGAACCTGATAGTCATGCGGATTTTGAGCTGATGAAGACTAGCAACTGTCATATTAGGTTTAGATAAGCTCCTCAAGAATCAGTTGGACATCAAGGGCCACCTGCCTCAAGGATCTAGCTTCAGTTAAGTCACATGCAATGAGTTGTCCACAATTGCATTCAATGTTTCCAACAATTTCCTAAAATACAACATTCTTTTTAGATTTATGTTGTGCACCTAGTGCCACACCTCTCTAAGGCACAAGATCCCATGTCGGAGCTAGGTGGTGGATTCTAGAGTGATTTTTGGATGTATTTGCTATTTAATGTGTAATGTAACTCCATTATAGGGTTTAAATGGTTGTAGAGTGATACTCTTATCTTTATTTTCCACTATAACAGAGTTTCCAGACTGTATGGATTAGATTTAAGAATCTTGAATAGTGAATGATCAATTTCTTCTTCTACAGTCACATTTGTGTTTCAATCTCACTTTGATGCTATCTGTTGATGAAGGGTTCATCCTAGTGCTTGTTCCTTAGTACAGTGCATGATTTACTGTTTGTAATTGATGCAAGTGTTATCAAAGTGTTCTCTTGTTAATTAGGAGGTTCCTATTTGATGAGATTTCTGCTATATGTGTTTCAGGATTTCTTGATGTAACCTGATGCATGTATTTCATATTTTCTGCTAAGTCTTCCATATTTCCATTTGATATTCTAAATGTTGATCTGAGACTGTTTAAGCCTTTCTTGCTGGTGTGTATTTTATGGAGGTTTTGTGTTTATATTTTAAACTGAGTGTCTCACCCATTTGCTACACATTGAAAACATTATTATCTTGAAAAAACCTATAAGTTTCTGATGGGTATTAGGCACACACCTACAACATTCTAGGTGAGACTTCTAGTACTAACATAATGAAAAAGATTCACTAAAAATTCTCCTTACCTCAAGGAGTATGGGGTCAAAAGGACCAGTCAAAGGAGGGTTGAAGTTTGGTGGGGGAATTTTTCCAACCACTTCAATCTCCACACTCTCACTCTCCTCAAAACTTGACAAGTTCCTCTTTGAATCTATAGGTTCTATGTCTTCTGCGATGGACAACAACATTCGCCTAACCAAAGGTGTTTCTTCCTCCTCGGGAAAAATTCCACATTGTCTACGTGATCGGTGAAGCATTTGGTTAGACATGATGAATAAATATGTTTTAACAAAAAAAACAATCAACCTATGACTGAATAGACATAGAACGAAAGAGCACACCCCTAGAAAATCTAAGCTATCAATAGGAAAACCAATAGATAAAGGGGTCCTTTTGAAACCCAACCCTTGGGGGATGTCAATTCCTCAAATCCTGGCTATCAAAGGTGTGAGATATATTTATGGTAACCCACAGATAAAAACCCTTACTAGTGCAAGTACCCTTGTGAATATGGACACCCTTTAGGGGAATTGAAAAAGGTTCAACGTCTACCTCGGGTACCATAGGTACTTCCCACCCATAATCACCTTGTGTAGATTCCCTAAGAATGGCCACTAAAGATACCACTTCACAAATGGTGACCAAGAAGAACAGTGAGGGGTCTAGATCACATGCATGGGAAGGGAAACTAAGCCCAAAAGTTTGATAAGTGATTACACCTAGAGGGCCTTGCATTTCCAAAATTCCTGTACATAGAGTAATCCATGGATACTAAAACATGTGGAGAGGGGATATCACCCCACTTTCTCTAGTGTGATCTCGTGCTTAACTATTGTATTAGAGGAGCTTTCCTAGAAAGCGCTCCTTACTACTAATGTATTTATCTCTCACTAGTGACTTCTACTTTTAGTTTTAATGGCCTTGGAGATGTTACTCTCCAACCTTACACCAAGGCCCTAGATCCTATTCTAATGTTTGTTTTCTAAAAGAAAAGAATATAATGGATTTTATATTAATAGATTTCCTTTTTAACATTATTTATTATTCAAAGGGTACATCATGAAACTTGATTGATGTTTATCAACACTTTCCAATCCAAAAGAAGCAAAATAATGAATGCAAAGAGTGTAATTTTATTTTGATGATATCTATCTAAAGGAAATGCAAGATCTTTTTCACTTCCATATTTGTATAACAAAACAATTAACCTCACACATTCTCATTAACCAGTCAAATATAATAATTTTTTTTTTCTTGTAATCCACTAAGACAAGCTCAAACACACTTACTATGCTGAAGGAAGGGAGTGAAAACAACCTAAGAAGCCCTATTGAACATGAATGAGGCTCCACAAATCTGTTATGAGTATACTGAAAGAAAAATCATCATGTGTCTCTTATAAAAGTGGAATAGAGACAATAAAATATGAGGAACTGCATATGAGGTTGCATCATATATGTATGTATGAATCTCAATAGTGCAAGGACATGAGATCTGACCAAGTCTAAGAGAAATGAGGACTCTCTAATCATGTTCCAAGGTCACCCATCGACTAGGGGATAGATACCAAGGTACAACATACCATCCCCTAGAATAGATGTGTTGAAGACGATAGGGGATAGTCCATGTGGGCCTAAGAAAGAAGAGGATCTGCAGGCTTGGTATCCAATTTTTTTTTTGTGAAGCTATAAATCTAGAAGCAGATGCTGAAAACCAGTACATGTGGGGGGCTACCTATAGGGTAACCCCCTTCTGAGGTCTTCTACATATCACACATGTATGGGGTGACGACATCAGGAACTGGATCATTGAACTGTCAAGTATATGAGTCTCAAATGTGTGAAAATGAGGTGAAGTTGAGCACATAAAATACAACCAATTCACCAAGGATAAGGAGGGATCCAAGGTAACAATCCTCCAGGACAACCCTCTAGAATAAAAGTGCTAAAGTTGCTAGAGGGAATCATGTGAGAACCAAGGAGAAGGAGGTACCAAGGGAATAACATGAGGTGACAAACACCATGTCACTGATGGGGACAGACACCAAGGAATGGGTGGAAGGAAAAGAGAGGTGGACTCAAGGCTTCCTGTTATAGCACAAAATTCCACACTTATGGTTTTGTGCCATGGCCTAACCCTTTCCAAATGCTTGCTAGAATTTTCCCTAAAAGTCACCTCCAAAATCATGTAAAAAACATTCTTTAAGAGAATATCCATGGGTTTCCCTAGTGCAACATGCAGACATCCGCGCCTTTCCTCAATGCAACCCGTGGATGCCCTCATTTTGATGAAAAATAAAATAATTATGTGTTTTCGGGTGGATTTTTCGGTTGGGATCGTTTCCCAATGACCCTTTCCCATACACAACAGAATCCAACAGCCCAAAACTATTTGGTAAGATATAAAACAACCATAGAGGGATAAAGATGAAACAAAGTTCCCTTGGTGCAAAGTTATGTTGCTAACATCTAGCAAGCCTCCTTTCCCTATATTCTCTGAGAAACATCCCCTTTAATATGGAAAACCCTTTTCCAGAGCTTCTTTCTCCTTTTATATGACTATAGGGTGTCTCCTTATCCCTATCCGAGTCATTGAGAGAAGTCTTTATCGATTGAGTTGATTCTTGAAGATTCCTGGAGGAACCCAGAAAATTGGCTTTAAGACGATGCCTAAGGTTGGACAAGGTTGTAACTTACCTTTTCCACTTGTTGGTAATAAAAGAGTTTGTTTTCCCCCAAATTCGTGTTCATTGTACATTCATTTGTATGCTTACTTTGAATCTGACATATTACATGCACAAGTTTATGATCGTATAACTACTTTCGTCGTAACCCTAGTTTTGTATCTGTCTTGCAAGTTAATTCCAGTGGAATATCAAGAGTTCTTCAGAGAATTGGAGCAGGGATCGACATAAAACAGGAGAATAAGGTGCACCTTATTTTCTCCTCTCTATCCCTACCTTCTCCTAAATAAAGTAGTTATTTTGTTTGATTTTTGTATGTTTGTCACCGTGGGGAGACGATTATCTCTTTCACTTAGCCTTTCTCTACAGTGATTACAACCCAGGATCACAGGGGAAAAATCCATTAATCAGAATTGGTGACTCCACTAGGGAATTCTCCTAGTTTGGGTCAGTTGTAGGGTGGCTTGTGTGTCCTTTTTTATTTCTATGAAACTTATCTGGAAACTTTTCCATAAGTTTCTGGGAGTCTCCTTGTTGAAATTCCTTTTTATTTTTCCAATTTTACAGAGTTATCCGCGCTTTTCAGCAATATCGGTCGTAAATATTCATTCTTTCCCTGTGTATGACTCGTGGAGATCTGCAAGTCTCAGTTCACATAGTCGCGGACCTATGTGCATTTTGTGAAAATTTTCTTTCTTCAGTTTCTGGGAGATTTATGGGTTTCTCCATGTTACCCTAGGCTTATTAAGTTTGTGATTACTTTGTATTAATGTGTCTAAGCTTGTGAAAACCTTCAGATCAAAAAATACCTTACTCTTGGTTTCCTAGCATTCTTGGCTTATTTTTTTCTTGCATTTTCAAGTAAAATGATTTTCATTTTGAAAAAAAAATTCCCCCTCATGGCCAAGGGGAGCCATGAATCGTGTATTCTGGAGTTTTTTTTAGCATATTTTGTTAGTTTTTCTTTGGTAGAAAGAAAATAAAAAAACCTAGTTTTTCTGCTAGTTAGGTCTCTTTCTTTCTTTGCATTGTTTTGCATTGTTCTTTGAAAAAGTAAAATATATTAGCACAGGTTTCTATTTTCTTCTCATCTGGAAAGAAATTCAAAAGAAAAGTAAGAAACAAAATCCTTTGTTTGCCTCTTTTGTATTTTGCATTAGAAAATAAATATTTACATTTCAAGGTTTGAAGGATGTTGAGATTCAACAAGAAGATCCTAGTGAAAATTATGCACCTACACTAGGATGGAGCCTAAGGCTATTTTTAGGTGGAAGTCTATTTTTAGATGATGAGCAAATTCTATTTATAGATGATGTCTATTCATAGATGGTGAGCAGATTCTATTTATAGATGTATGTCGACTATTATTATCCCTTAATAATAATTGGACAATAAATATTAATCTATTCTCAATGAGAACTTAGAAATAGTTAACTGAAGTGGAAAATCAATTAGCTATAGGAAATTCGAGTTCAAAGGTTGACTGGTGGGACATGCAAGTCAAATTAGTTGTAACTGAGTGATTCGAAGTTGTAACAGAGTTATATGTGTAGTTATGTGAGTTGTAAAGTAGTTTAAATCAATTAAGTGAGTTAAGCTCAGTTGTACTAGTTGTAACTGAACTTACACTAGTGACAGATCAGTGAATTAATTATTAATTAATTCACAATCAATGGTCTCACATGAAACTAAAGATTTACCACTGTTTACTACATGCATGTAAGATCTAGTGGAGACCCAGTTGAGATAACAGGTGAAAGGGACAGGTTGACTCTCAGTTGCGACTTTAGTGGGTGCACTCATGCAACCACACACACATTGGATGTGCCAATGAGGAATGCGCAGCCTAGGCAAGAGGATTCGATTCATTGCAAGGATTTCCATTAACAAGGATTGCGCAAAGGAGGCAGGCTGTCTGGAGGCAGTAAATTGGAACATGAATTTTTCAATTTTTGTATGACAGTGTGAGACGATTGTATATTGTACTGAGAGCTCTTGGATTAGAGTTTTGTATGAGAATGTTTCATGATCCATGATATATACATAATATATGATAGTGGGGATTTTAGCTTTATTCTTTCCTGGTAAAAACATCTGTGTTATGTGTGATTGATCTTTCTTCTTGATATTGCAATTGGTGATCGTGTTTTAAATTCCGCAAGAATATTTGTAGAAGCAATTCTGTATTTAATAGTGGAATATAATTGTTAGATCAGGAGAATCTAGGCAATACATAATTTGTATTTGAAATTTCTACAAAGGATTGCTCATGCATTTTATTTTTGAAACTCTTTTTCATTTGAAGGATTAGTGTAAAGTTTTATTTGTCGATGTTCTTATAAGTTTCACTTTTACAAGAGTCTCAAACAACATTAGTTGCACCTCCATACCCTTTGAGTAAAAACAACCACTAAAATGAATGCTAAGCTTAAAATGTACTAGAATTTGTTCCTAGGGTTCACACACAAATTTAGGGTTAGTGCCTTGGATTAGGATTGGAGGGATAACTCTCCAAGGCCGAAAAACAAACATAGGATTCTGAGATAGGGAGAATCTCAAATCTAGTTGTCGTATAAGTATAGCTGAGATCCTCCTCTAACACATGATCTAAACACGAGGTCACATGAAGGAGAGCCAAGGCGATTGCCCCTCTGAAGCTTGACTAAGCATAAGGGAGATATTGTATATTGGGGGTTTCACTAGTGCTTTTACCTCCATGAGAAGTGGTGCTTTTGAAGCTTTGGGCTTTGTTACCCTACCCATACGTTCGATCTCAACTATCGACTATACCCTACAGACACTGACCGTGAATTGGTAACCTTAGTTGCTTTTCCTAGGGATCTCAGAGGTGACTACTGGGGTTTGTCGTGGTACTTGGGTCAGATTTTGTATCATACTTTTCGGTACTGTTGGAGGGTTCCCCGCGAAGCATGGGTACTTGCACCAGATAAGGCTTGTTTGTGGAGGTGAGGATAACTGCTTCTTAGTCCTTCATTTGTTGGTCCACGAGACTTAATCAGCCTGTGCCTTCATCTGGAAGGTCCCTTTCCAATTTTTCGTTGCTTTGGACTCATAACCTCATTCACTCGGGCTAAAGATTTGGAAAAATTGTTTGCTTGTGATGTTTCTCTTAGGGATTTTGATTAGAGTGTTTCTTTGTGTATTTTTCCGTAGGTTTTTTCAGCGTCACTGCTTTTTTATTATTGATTCAGGGTGGTTGACCAACTTCTCCACTAGTCGGGAAGGACCCCTGGTCTTTCTCTTGAAAACCTAGAGTCGCCTCCTAGAAGGCATGGGTTTATATACCACTGGTTTACCAGAGTCAGTGCATGAGACTTTTATGGACATGAAAAATCCTGCAAGGAACGAACCTGTTCATAGGAATGATATGGCCAAAGTTCTTTAGGATACCAACCAAGGGACCCCTGTCCAAGGCGATTCTTGTGCTTTTCCTTTCTTTGGAAACGTTGATGCCCTCTTGATGGCCACTTTGAACATTCTTGGGTTGAATGTAGGACTACTAGTTTGGTTGTGGACCACTCCTAATGTCCCAGATGCTCTTGATGCTTCTCAGGTAAGTGCTTTATGTCAATGGAATCGTACAGATTTTGATCCTTCACCTTCTGCATTCATGAATTCTACATCTTCTCCTTCTCCTTCTTCTAGTGAAATTCCCTCTACTAGTAACCAGAAGTATAAAATAAATAGGAAGAGGAAGAGGAAGAGTAAGAAGAATAAGTCACCAACCTCTTCTAGTCATGTTGGAGACCTGTCACCATCCTCTACAAGTCATGTTGAAGACAAGCAACCAACCACTGCAAGTCATGTTGGGGGCACGAGTCTAGTTACTGCTAGTCATACTAGACAAGTATCACCAACCTCTGCAAGTCATGTTGGATATCATCCACTAACCTCTACGAGTCATGTTAGATATATCTCAACAACCTCTATGAGTCATGTTGGATTCCTATCACCAGCCTCTACGCATCATGCTGGGAGAAAAAATCCATTCACCACTAGTCATACTGGCATCGAGTCACCAAAATTTGCAAGTCATGTTGGAGTCTTGTCACCAAACTCTACTAGTCACATTGGAGACATGCAACCAACCTCTGCTAGTCATTCTAGGGGAAAACCACTAGCCACTGCAAGTCATGTTGGGGGCATTAATATTGTTGAGAATCTTAGACGTACAGGACGTAATCCCAAGTTTCCTTGTAAAATTTGCAAAGGCGATCACCATAATCATTTGTGCCCTTCTATTTCCATGGTACAAAGAACACGGTCCTTGTATGAATTCCCTTCTATTTTTGAGTCGTCTTTAGTTTCCTAACAATCTATTCAATCTTTGGTTGATGAAGTGGTCATGCTGATGCAATTGTCGGCTGGCACCACTCTTGTTTTGAGGGGTGATGCATCTTTTGACCATGTTTCCTCGCATCCTATTCAGCAAATGGTTGAGGAAGTTTTCATGCCGATGTAATCTTCAATCGATCCCACTCTTCTCTTGGAAAGTGACAAGTCTAAGGAAGTGGTCTCGCCAACGTGATATTCAGGTGATCCCACTCCTCTTTTGGGGTGTGATGTGTCTTCTGACCATGTCCTTATCATTTCCAGTTCAGTACCTTATGAACAAGGGGGCATTCTACTCTCTTCGAGTATGCTCCGTACAAGCCCTAAGATGGTCTCCTTTGATTAGACTGATCTTGTAGAGCCTCACCTTCCTTCTTCTGCACCCTTCCAAATAATGGTTGGAATTAATAATTTAGGAATTCGTCGAACTATTGTAGATGAAGGATCCTTTGCAAGTCTTTTATCATCCTCAACATGGCAAGATTTAGGTTCTCCCAAGCTTGTGTCAGTTACCAATGAGTTGCTGGATTTCAATAGAAGACCTAGCAAATGTATGGGGTTTCTTCCATAGTTGCCTATCATGTTAGGTGGGAAAACTGTCCGAGTCGATTTGTTAGTGGTGCTAGGCTCTTTAGACATTAATTTGCTTCTTAGGCGTGATTATGTGTATGCGATTGTTGGCACTAGGCCGAAGTGGAAAGAAGGATGATCATGGGAAAGAAAGCGTGTAGGAAACTAAAGTGACAACTGGCAAAAGATCAGCATGCGCGAATGCAAGAAAGAGTGCACAGAGGAAAGCGACAGTTGGAGGAAGAACAACACGCGCATGAGAGAAAAACCTAGCGTAAGAAGGGTTAGGGTTTTGGTAATATTCTGTAAGTGGTTGAAGAGCCCGAAATGTATAAATATAGATACAAAAGTATCATATAGGGTTGTTGATTTATGTTAGTTTTTATGAGAATTACAATTGTTATTGAGTGATTTTTTCGAGTATTGATGTTGGCGATACGTGAAGGGTTTTGAGTTGTATGAATCGAGTTTTGTAAGATGTTGAGAAATAAAAGATCCGAGGGAAGGTAGATTTGAGGATTAGACTGCAGGCTTTAGAGCCTGGTGCGATCTAGTTCACCTCACATACATCTTACCCACTTTTGCATAGAACTGTAAGCGCGTGGCGGAAGGAAATCAAGAACTACCATAATAAAAGAGCCAAGAGCCAAATCTTTGTGGACATAGCCCAGGACGAGTGAACCACCGTAATATCTGTGTAATGTGTTGAATGCTTGCATATCTTTAACTTACTTCAACAATAGATGATTACGATTGATGAATAACCAAATGCATTATTAGAATCTGTTTA
The DNA here is from genome assembly GCA_009831015.1 of Picea engelmannii. Lineage (NCBI taxonomy): Eukaryota > Viridiplantae > Streptophyta > Pinopsida > Pinales > Pinaceae > Picea > Picea engelmannii. The sequence continues at coordinate 353,693 of ML779921.1, read as the reverse complement.
TATTTTTAGTTATACGCATGCGATTCCTAGGAACAAGTAGATTCCGGTAACAGTTCGTAGGACAAGGCCTTGATCAAGAAACCCTTTATCCCCTATTTTGTCCTAGATTGTAAACATTTGAGTCTTACAATGAACCATCTATAGCTATCTCGGGTGAGACTGCGCAGTACCTTCCGGGCACTGCGTTTCCTTCTGGTTTACCAAGAGGGCCGATAGTTAGAGGCTTTGTTGGAACCCCAAATGGCATGAACCCTGGGTCAATAACTCAGATAACCTGAGAAGGGAGTCGATAAAAACCAACAAATGGTTCCATTGCTGGGACAAGAGGAACAAGATAGGACTGAGTAGAAGAGATAGAGTGGACATGTTGGCACAGGGGCAGACCCAGGGTTCAACGCTCAAAATTGCACTAAAAAAACCCTAACTACCAGCCCTTTCGGCAACACCTGCAAAGTAGATGAAGTCTCACCCGAGGTAGAGGTAGGGGTGGTTGCAGGACTTAGATGTCTGCAACCTTAGTTTGGACACAGATATGTGATTATATCACTTAGCAATTACCTAGCATAGATTATCCATCAATATTCAAGCCTTATGATGCTTCGCAGGTAGCACAAAGCATCGTAGTAGGTACTTAGATCTAAGATGATTCAACACTTAGCCACAGAAAGATAGATTAGACTCGGCAGATCAAGCACTAAGCATATTATATATCAGATCTAACATTCATTCATATCTCATAAGCACAAAGCATGATTAGATCTATCTAAACACATCAAGGCATTTAGCAAGGAAGAGACAACTCATCAGATCGAAGCACATAGCACAACACACAAATTTATCGTGGTTCATCCCCCACCCCGGGGCTACGTCCACAAAGTATTCTTCTTTATTATCTTGGTCAAGTAGTTACAACAAAGAGCTTCAATAATCCTTACTTCGCATAGGACAAAAGATCTGCGTAGCTCGCTAGATCCTTCTTCCTTGCACTTCAACACAAAACTACAACAACTTGCACTGAGCTCTGCAAGCTTCTTACAATCATGCACAGAGCACTTACAATATACATCTGATCACATAAATCTAGTTACTAGCACGAAGCCTTCAACTATACATCACATAGATGTACTACTGTCCTCTACTTACATTGCCTAAGTATCTATTTATAGATTACAAAAATGGGCCTAAGCATGGGTAAACCCATGGGCCGACATCCCTTTCCTGTTACATTAACCCAAAACCCTAAAGGTACCCAAAAATAGGTCTAGCTCCCTTAATTTCTGCTTCGCGCTGCGTTCCATATTTGACAAGCTGTCGAAGTCCCAAAAATGGTCAAATATGACCAAGTGTTCTTCAAAACTTGGTCAAGGGCCAACATGCCCCTAACACTCACCTGTGACTCATCCTGAGTCACTCTGGCATGATCAATTCTGCCTCGAATGCCTTGATCTTGGCTTGAGATTCTTTGACCTGCTGCAGCGCGACAACCTCTTGCTCAGTGAATTCCTGGATCACTGTGTCATTTACTGGCCCTTCCATGCGTTGTTCTGCGGTGATCACAAATTTTTCAAGCTTGGCTCCCTGGCTTTCAACTTTGGTGAACAGTTGGCATGCCTTTTCTTGGATTGGTTGAAGTCATTGGGAGACTTCCATCACTTTACTTTACAGCGTGTGTACCTGTTGTTGGGCTGTGCATTGTTCTGCAAACCTCTTCGTTCTTTTGACTGGGGTCAAGGCCTTCATCTGTTCCTGTGGTGTATTTGTGTGTTGCATTGCTTCTTGGAGTTGTACCTCTAATTCCTGCAACTATGGATTCTCTGTGAGGTTCTCAAGAGTTTGGGCACTTCTAGCACATAGCTATTTGTATTCCAAGGCAAAGGTTTTTAATCAGTCGATTGTGCTACGGGCAGTTGCCTCCCTTAAATATCTTATTTCTTGAGGAGTCTCAGGCACGGTATGAAGTTCCAGGTCTACGATGCACTGCTGAAGTTGCTGGATTACTTCTTCGAGTTGTTTCACCTGCTATGGAACATGTTCTTCGATCTTTACTTCTATGACCGTCACAGAGCGAAGTGCTTTGTGAACCATTTCCTGTATTTCAAGTTGCTCTGCTAGCAACTGTGCTTTTTCCTCATCCCACTTCGCTTTCAGGGCAAACGTTTCCCATTCTACCTTACTCTGTTGTTCTAGAAGTGCGCTCTGTACTTGTGTCAAAGCCTGGGCGGCTTGCGTTGTGTCTTCTTGAGCTCGTCGAAGGCGAGCTTCAACTTTATCGATGATCTGGTGTAATTGGGTGGGCTCATCACCTATTCCTGTTGTTTCAACTATCAAGGGAGCAATAGAATCTGTTCGACTGGACTGGAGTACCTGCTGCATTTCTTGGAGTTTGCCCTTGATTTGTCTAAAGAGCTCCTCATGCTTCGCTTCTTGTCTTTCTGCGATCTCTTGTGAAGCGTCATTCAGTGTAACGGTGAGGAAGTCGAAGTTGTCTGGTGTGAGGGTAGTCTTAAACGTAGTTTGGGTGGAATTAACTTTCTTTCAGGATGAGGGCTTTAGTGGGGTAGTCTTCCTTCTCTTGGAGGGATCCTCCTCCTCTCTAGGCGGAGTAACCTCGCCTTTGTTTTGCTCGACTTCTGTCCCACCTAGTTCTTCACCATCACCTTCCTACGTAGGTGATATCGAAGTGGTCTTCATAGATGTGCTATGGACATCTTGGGCTTTAGTATCCTTCTTAGTCTTACTTGGTCCAGGTGTATCCAACATAGCTTCAGGGCTTTCCACATAGAACATTTCTACGGGGTCCGCTGGGACAAGCAGGTCCACCGACCAGTCCTTGGTAATTTGCTCCAAGTCTTCTTCTGTCAACTTGTAGTATGATTGGAGCTGCTGTTTGTGTTCATAATCCTTATTTCGCATAGGATAGAAGATCTGCGTAGCTCACTAGATCCTTCTTCCTTGCACTTCAACAAAAAACTACAACAACTTGCACTGAGCTCTACAAGCTTCTTACAATCATGCACAGAGCACTTACAATATACATCTGATCACATAGATCTAGTTACTAGCACGAAGCCTTCAACTATACATCACATAGATGTACTACTGTCCTCTACTTACATTGCCTAAGTATCTATTTATAGATTACAAAAATGGGCCTAAGCGTGGGTAAACCCATGGGCCGACATCCCTTTCCTGTTACATTAACCCAAAACCCTAAAGGTACCCAAAAATAGGTCTAGCTCCCTTAATTTTTTCTTCGCGCTGCGCTCCATATTTGACAAGCTGTCGAAGTCCCAAAAAGGGTCAAATATGACCAAGTGTTCTTCAAAACTTGGTCAAGGGCCAACATGCCCCCAACACTCACCTGTGACTTGTCCCGAGTCACTTTGGCATGATCAATTCTGCCTCGAATGCCTTGATCTTGGCTTGAGATTCTTTGACCTGCTGCAGCGCGACAACCTCTTGCTCAGTGAAGTCCTGGATCACTGTGTCATTTACTGGCCCTTCCATGCGTTGTTCTACGGTGATGACAACTTGTTCAAGCTTGGCTCCCTGGCTTTCAACTTTGGTGAACAGTTGGCATGTGTTTTCTTGGATTGGTTGAAGTCATTGGGAGACTTCCATCACTTTACTTTATAGCGTGTGTACCTGTTGTTGGGCTGTGCATTGTTCTGCAAACCTCTTCGTTCTTTTGACTGGGGTCAAGGCCTTCATCTGTGCCTGTGGTGTATTTGCGTGCTGCGTTGCTTCTTGGAGCTGTACCTCTAATGCCTGCAACTATGGATTCTTTGTGAGGTTCTCAAGAGTTTGGGCACTTCTAGCACATAGCTATTTGTATTCCAAGGCAAAGGTTTTTAATTAGTCGACTGTGCTACGACAGTTGGCTCCCTTAAATATCTTATTTCTTGAGGAGTCTCAGGCACGGTATGAAGTTCCAGGTCTGCGATGCACTGCTGAAGTTGCTGGATTACTTCTTCGAGTTGTGTCACCTGCTGTGGAACATGTTCTTCGATCTTTACTTCTATGACCGTCACAGAGCGAAGTGCTTTGTGAACCATTTCCTGTATTTCAAGTTGCTCTGCTAGCAACTGTGCTTTTTCCTCATCCCACTTCGCTTTCAGGGAAAATGTTTCCCATTCTGCCTTACTCTGTTGTTCTAGAAGTGCGCTCTGTACTTGTGTCAAAGCCTGGGTGGCTTGCATTGTGTCTTCTTGAGCTCGTCGAAGGCGAGCTTCAACTTTATCGACGATCTGGTGTAATTGGGTGGGCTCATCACCTATTCCTGTTGTTTCAACTATCAAGGGAGTAGTAGAAGCTGTTCGACTGGACTAGAGTACCTGCTGCATTTCTTGGAGTTCGCCCTTGATTCGGCTAAAGAGCTCCTCCTGCTTCGCTTCTTGTCTTTCTGCGATCTCTTGTGAAGTGTCATTCAGTGTAACGGTGAGGAAGTCGAAGTTGTCTGGTGTGAGGGTAGTCTTAAATGTAGTCTGGGTGGAATTAACTTTCTTTCAGGATGAGGGCTTTAGTGGGGTAGTCTTCCTTTTCTTGGAGGGATCCTCCTCCTCTCTAGGCGGAGTAACCTCGCCTTTGTTTTGCTCGACTTATGTCCCACCTAGTTCTTCACCATCACCTCCCTACGTAGGTGAGATCGAGGTGGTCTTCATAGATGTGCTATGGACATCTTGGGCTTTAGTATCTTTCTTAGTCTTACTTGGTCCAGGTGTATCCAACATAGCTTCAGGGCTTTCCACATCGAACATTTCTACGGGGTCCGCTGGGACAAGGAGGTCCGCCGACCAGTCCTTGGTAATTTGCTCCAAGTCTTCTTCTGTCAACTTGTAGTATGATTGGAGCCGCTGTTTGTGTTCATCAACGCACGCTGTGATATAGGTGAAGTGGCGGTTCGTGCTAAATTTTATCAAAGGTCTAAACCTATGAAGTGTGTTTGGAGTGATGCACGGTGTAGATTGGATTGCCTTCTTCAATTGGTTGTAATAGGTGTGGAAGACGACATTGGACTACCACTACTTGTTCATGTCGTTGGAGTACCATAGCATACAAAACTTCATGGCCAGTGGTTCGAAGGGTTCGATCTCCAGAAAAGTGGCACCTTCTGGTAGCTCCCAGATGATGAAAGTGAATAGTATGAGCAACCAACTGAAGTGGAACTCGTACCCTTAGTCTTGCACTTCTCTGCAATCGAGCTTTAAATGGTTTACAAGATAATGCGCCCAGTTCATCTGTAGTCCCTCGATGCACTTCCCTATGAGGTCAACTACGAATCCAGTCACTTGTGTTGGTCTGTTCTTGCAAACTAGCTTTCCTGCGATCAACTGACAGGCAAGGTGCATTGCGCCACTCTGAATAGAGTCTACCTTGTAGCCTCATGTGCCCTTCTCAACATCACCATAAGTTTCTTTTATCCACTATGCGAGTGCTCGGTCTGAGGTCTTTCTTGGGTAAAAGTCTTATGGGTCAGGGCCTTGCATGCTAAGTCTTGTGATCTGATTGATCAAGGTTGGATCTACAGTGATGCAGCGGTCTAGCCATAAATATCCTTCGTGGTAGCAGGACAACAACAACTTGATGCATGTGTTGACTTCCTGGTGTTTACCAAAGTGCGAGATCTTCATTACATTAAGAAATGTGGATTGTGTGAGGTTCCGGGTCCATGATTGTGGGACAATATTAGAATTCTTTCCTTTGGTTCTGGTTAAGTACTTATGCAGAGCTAACATGCTGTAAGCTTTACAATCTCCAAGGTTAAATTCACTGAATTTTAGTGCTGCAAGCTTGTCCTAGTCAGCACGGACTGCGCGCACCTCTTTTGGAAGGTACGCGGTGATTAAGGCGTACTCGAAGTCTTGAGGTACACTATCACGGTTGATGGCACTGCTTAGAGGTGGTAAGTAAGTCGGTAGAATGCGTGGGATAAGCTTGGCATTTGCGATGTCATCCTTGTGCTTAGTTCTTCTTTCTGCATTGGCTCGAGATGTCCCTGCTCGAGCAGTTGATGGGGAGGCCTGTACTCTTGTCATGGATGATGCTTGGACACCGATGGACATTCTTCTTTCCGACATGACTCTCTCAGTCATTAAGTTAATCAAAACTTCTTCAACTACTTTCTTAGCAACACTGAGCTCATTTGACATACAAGCTTGGGTCGACTAGCTCGGGTGTGAAAATGAATTTAGAGACTACAATGAACTGTATGGAAGCAAGGCAATGATCATAGGGTGAAGTAATCTCAAGTTTCAGGCTCAAATTCTCACTTAGCAAAAAGTATTTTTGGTGAGTGGTGCGACGGACTAAGTAGGTAAACTTAGCAATGGTCTGCTTACAACGGTTATGAGGCTGCATTAACTGATGTTCTGTCTATATGGCGCGGTCTAACGGTCTAGTGGCGAGACATAAAGGCGTTCCAACCCATTTGGAGTGGCAGTCAAATAGTTATATTGGCTTTCAACGACTATATTGCTTCGCTATGGCGAAGTGCCATAGGTCGCTGTTCTGATATCCTGACGAAGCTCAATTCCTATGATTTTTCCTTCTGTGAAGTGTCCTCTGGAGTCTTCTATAATTCTTCGATCTTGGCTTTCTTCTTTCTTAGCTTCCTAGCCTTTTTCGCAATGAGCTACGTCTCGGTCATCCTTTTTCCATTCTGATTCTTATCTTCTCTTCTCATAGACACTTCGCGGTGCTGAGATTCTTTTTTCAGATCCAAGGGTAATACTCCTTCTTCATACAGATTAGGTATCTCGGTCTTTTGTGGTTCCTCTAATTCTCTTATAAATTTGATATCCAAGTCCCTGGTTTTCAATAGCTTAGGTCCATTCTCTTGTTCTTCCATCAAGTAGGAGATCCTTCTAGTCATAAATTCCATGAATTCTTGCTTCTTCTGTTCTAGAGCTTCCTTTTCTTCTTTTCTCCGTATCTGGTCTTTTTCAATCCAGATCTTGCCTAACAAAGCTAGAAATGGGGCATGGTTCTCAATAAATTTAATAACTTTGTATTCTTCCTCTGTCAAAGCTCCATGGGTGTTCATAGCTATCCGGGTAATCCTACCACATAGGGTTACCATTTTTCCTTTAAATAATCCGATGGTTCCTAGTGAAGGAACCATAGCAGGCCTTCCTAGGGTTTCCCAAGTACTTTCTATTATAATGTTCATCTGTGTTCCCTCATCCAGAGCGCAGTCAATGTCGAAGTCTCCTATTCTTACTTCAATTTTCTCCTTTTATTTGAAGATCTCTGACAAACTGGCATCTTTATGTTCATCCAGGGTTTCTTTCATTTTTAGTAACATAATCTCTGATTCTTTCTGGGGTTCTTCTATAATCTTAGTCTCTTGATCTCCTTTAGAGTTTGCTTGTTCCATATTCAACTTTTTAAGTCTAGCAATCATTCTAGGGAAAACCAGTACTTCATGGTCCATAGCTTTACAATGGAGGCAACTAGGGTTTCTCCTAGGGCATTCCTTAGCAAGATGTCCTGGTCTTCTGCAACTGTAACAAAGAGTCAATCCTCTCTTTCTCTTCAATGATCCCCAACTCTTTTTGTACTGCACACTAGGATCATAATGGCTAGCCTGCAAAAGTTTCTTTCTAGGGTCCTGCATCCATTGGTTAGTCCAAAAATTCTTTCTATGCATAGATATAACATATCTTTCACTATTCTTATAAGATCTGTTCATATCAAACTTTATTTTATCTAACAATGCCCTAGTTTTCAAGCTAGGACAAAATCTATCAAGCACACCTAAATCCATACTTTAGAAATAAAAATTTTCACTTATTTGCTTCCACAAGGCACAAAGCTTTCAGATCTAAAACTTGAACTATTCTTACCTTTATTAGAGCACAAAGCTTATATATCTTACCTCTTTTCTATAGATCTGACCTCTTTCTTTCAAAAATTTCCACTTTTACTTTTCTTAGAGCACAGAGCATTCATATCTCACTTCTTTTCTTTAGATTTGATCTTCCTTTCTTCAAATCTGACCTTACTCCTGGTACAAAGCTTCATAGGTCGAGTAAAAAGCTACGCACTAGGGCGACAGATCTATGCACAGAGCTTATTTTGCACAAATCTTCTTCTTCTTTAATTCTCAGCAATCATAGTTTCAGGTCCCAGCAATAGAACCATTTGTTGGCACATGGGCAGACTCAGGGTTCAACGCTCAAGAGCGCACCAACAAAACCCTAATTACCAGCCCTTTCAGCAACACCTGTGAAGCAGATGAAGTCTCACCCGAGGTAGAGGAAGGGGTGGTTGTAGTACTCAAATGTCTGCAACCTTAGCTGGGACACAGATCTATGATTATATCGCTTAGCAATTACCTAGCATAGATTATCCATCAATATTCAACCCTTATGATACTTCGCAGATAGCACAGGGCATCACAGTAGGTACTTATATCTAATATGATTCAACACTTATCCACAAAAAGATAGATTAGACTTGATAGATCAAGCACTAAGCATCTTATATATCAGATCTAACATTCATTCATATCTCATAAGCACAAAGCATGATTAGATCTATCTAAACACATAAAGGCATTTAGCAAGGATGAGACAACTCATCAGATCAAAGCACATAGCACAACACACAAAGTTACCATGGTTCACCCCCCACCCTGGGGCTACGTCCACAAAGTCTTCTTCTTTATTATCCCGGTCAAGCAGTTACAACACAAAGCTTCAATAATCCTTACTTTGCACAGGACAAAAGATCTGCGCAGCTCGCTAGATCCTTCTTCCTTGCACTTCAACACAAAACTACAACAACTTGCACTGAGCTCTGCAAGCTTCTTACAATCATGCACATAGCACTTACACTATACATCCAATCACACAGATCTAGTTACTAGCACAAAGCCTTCAGCTATACATCACATAGATGTACTATTGTCCTCTACTTACATTGCCTAAGTATCTATTTATAGATTACAAAAATGGGCCTAAGCATGGGTAAACCCACGAGCTGACATCCCTTTCCCGTTACATTAACCCAAAACCCTAAAGGGACCCAAAAATAGGTCTAGCTCCCTTAATTTCCACTTTGCGCCGCGCTCCATCTTTGACAAGTTGTCGAAGTCCCAAAAACGGTCAAATATGACCAAGTGTTCTTCAAAACTTGGTCAAGGGCCAACATGACAAGAACCATTGAAGAAGTAATGAGCTGTTAGAAGGGAATGTGGAGACCTTAGAACCCCGTGAGAGAAGAAATCGAGGGTTGGTTGAGAACTAAAGGGATAGAATTTGCACACAAAGACAATAGAAACCCTAGAATCACACCACGCAGATACCTGGATAAATACTATTTACAGATTTACATGAAATCTTTTTCTGCGATTTTCCACATCTACTACAAGAGTGGATCTTAAGGTTAATGGATAATCACCCGACAAACCAGATTCGACAGCTAGATTGGACTCTAGTACAAATTCAGTAGCTGCAGTAGGTGAACAACAAATTCACCCAGGCAGTAGAATTTTCGCTTGACAGTATTGTGGCAGGATTCATCACAGAGTTTACGGTAGACACATCAAAGTCATACAACACAACCGAGCAAGAATTTCTATGAGGACCCAGAGGGAGGTATATTCGATCCCTGTATACTTCTATCAAGATATTGCTATATAACAAAGGTGTAATGACAATGGAATCAAACAATTAGACTTCCCTGTGCGCATGGGGGAAGGGGGGAAGCATTGACAGAAAGAGGAGGAATGGAAGGAGGGCAATTTAAACAGAATAAGGAGGAGGAACCCTTGGACCTGATCTCGATGGATGACGACCAACTCAAGTGGATCTTGGTGTCATCAGGAACGACACGTAGTGGATCACCCTACAGATATAAGATAAACACCAAGAAGAGAGTCGTAGTCGAAAGGGAGGGCTTGGAGAGCAATGAGGAAGAGGTAGAGGATCTCCAGGATGTGGAGCAGATTGAGGAAATTTTGCACACCACCTATGAGAGGAAAATAAGAGGCCTAAGAATGGGAGGAGAAGACAACCACCCCTTTCATATCAATGTGAGTGTAGAACCCATAAACCCATGTTTGACCAATACACCACAGAGAACACCACCGTTTAGGCAAGCAAAGTTCGGAGGAAGTCCGACAGCAGGAAGTACATCTACACAAGGAGCGACAACTGGAGGAGCCAGTTCAGGTAATCTTAGTCAAGTATCCACACCGCATGGAGGAGGCAGTAGTTTAGTACTCAGAATGGCAGGACATGACCTTACTATCAGATTACCAGAGTTTTGAGGAGAAGCAACGGAAGACCCTGAGAAGCATCTATTCATTTGCGCCAAGATTTGGGAAGCAAAGCAGATCACTGATGACAAAACCAAACTCGCGCAGCTAGTGATCACGCTAAGAGACCGCACACTAGACTGGTACATGAGTCTAGACACAAATAGTGCTCCCAGGACGACAAGGACACTGGACGACATTAAGAAACTATTAATAAATGAGTTCCAGAAGTCGAGCTCAGAGGATTAGTATATGAGCGAGATGATTGAGATAAGACAGAAACCAAGAGAATCAGTATGGGAGATTGATCAAAGATTCAAGCGATTAAAAGGGAAGTTAAAATACCTTATGACCGAGATGCAACATTGACACCTGTTTGTCAACTCACTACTCCCACACTTAAATATCCACTACGACAACAAAAGTTTCAGACACAAGCAGAGGCTCTACAGGTAGCCCTACAATTGGAAGAGAATCACTACCAGTAGACAGACCCGACTATCGAAGAACTGAAAGAGGATCTAAAGAACTTAACATTTCAGCCGAACCAGAATAAGAATAAGGACAAATGAGAAGCTGTTTGGTGTACCACATGCAGGACATAAGGACACCACAAAAACAAATGTTCAACATTTGCGCAGTATATGGCAACAAGGATGCCAAACCTGCTACCACGGGAGGGATTATGGTGTGAAATATGCAAGAAACTGGGTCATGACCCTTACCATTGCATGATGATGTAGAAATACCAAACAGTCCCAACGAACTCATATTGCACCTTTTGCAAGTCAGTCGGCCACAACGACAAAGATTGCAGAACTATGGAGCTGATGTGGAAAATAACCTCAGACACATATAGGGTATAGGCAGAAATGATGACTGGGCAGGAAACACCACAGTTCACTCAAGCCCTAGCACCATACAACACTGCACAACAACCTTATAATAACACGCAGCCACAGTACAACCCAACACAACCCCAATACAATACTGCGCAGTATAATCAGGGACCACAATATAACGCGCCATGAGGTGATTGCACAACCTGTAGAGGAATAGGATGAGCGAGAGGAGGTTTTGGACGTGGAAGAGGACCACTCACATGTCACAATTGCCAGCAACCAAGACATTATGCACGTGAATGCCCACTCTCACCAGTGACCTTTATGTATTGTCTCACATCGAACCACGATATAGAGGAATGTCCGACATTACTCGTAAAGATCTAGGAGAAAAGGAACCAAAATAACCAAAATGGTAAGTGGATTTCAGCTGAAGCAAGGGATGATGGATGAAACATCAACATAGTCACTCGAGGAGGAATGAAAACAGGAAACGACGTAGTTCGATAGGACCCAACGCAGAACCAATGGGTAAAAAAGAACCCTAACCCCAAGAAGTAGTTCGACTCGCAAAAGGAAAAGGAGATCTTTACAGAAGCTCGACAAGAATTCCAGAAGGAGGAAATAGCGCTGACTACACGACAAAACAAGGAAGCTCTGGAATATGACATGCCCTCTTCACTAGACCATACCAACAGAATACAACCTAAGGAACAAGTAAGTACTATCAAAGACTTTTTGCAATCATGCATCAAAATGTTAAGTGATTCTTCATCTATCAAAGTATTGCAAAACATCCTAGAGAAATGTAGCAGCGAGACGAAACAAAATCCAGAATTGAAAACTGTCAACCACCTACACACAAGAAGAAGAACAAGTAGAGAATTTAGAATCAATGCTAACATTGGGGATATCAACATGGGAGATATTATATTAGATCTAGGATCCGAGGTGAACGTACTACCAAAAACCACATGCCAATGCATGGGAGAACCTACACTGGGATACTCAAATACTCAATTAAAGCTAGCAAATCAACATAGAGTCCTACCAATAGGTAGACTCAAAGGAGTGACCATAGATCTAGATGGTGTGTGCACTAAGGCAGACTTTGAAGTCATCGAAATAGTAGATGGTACAACACCTTACCCAGGGCTACTTGGTCTAGATTGGGCATTCGAAAACCAGACCATAATTAACTTGAAAACCAGAAAAATGACATTTGAGTCAGGAAACTAGAGGGTTATAGCCCCACTTGAACCATCAGAAGGTGAGAGGTTCATAGAACCCACTTGTCAAGATCTAGATGAAATCAGCCAGTTGTACAGAAAAACTGCGAGCGATGCGGACTATGTAAACCCAATTGCAGACGGGGTACTCAGTTGGCAGAGCATTACTTCATGCACAACATACTCAGACACTGGGTTAGAAAACTGGCAACAAAGACTACATGAAGTATCCACAAGAAGGTGCGCAAGAATAGACCGTGCAGTAAGATGGCTCGACACAGAAATCAGAGAACCACCCAGTTTTAACGAACTAAATGATTTGGAAACTTTCTTGACACAATACGAAGATGAAGTATTAGAAAACCAGAGACTATTAGAACTAGATTTAGCACTAAAGGCTACACCCGCAAGATGGTGGGGTGCGCACAAAGAGACTATCACAGATTGGTACCAATGCAAACAATTACTACGCATAAGGTTCGACACAGAATAGATATGGAACAATCGAAAAAAATATGATGGACTATAATTACCAGAAGAACACTTGGAGGCGTGTAAAACAATATGGAAAATGACGCCACCAGAAGAATGGTCTCACCACTTTATTCATACTTTAGAAGGCATACCAGCGAATTGGTATATAGACCAGGAAATGTGAAAAGGAACCAAGACATGGGCGACACTCCAACGGAACTTTACAGTCACTTTCTCATTCGAGCATGAGAACCCCAACATAGACACGGCCCTGAAACGGATCAGAGATGTCATATTCATTACAGAATCAGAAGTGGAAGTTATCACAGAGGTACAACAATGAAATAAGCAGACAGTTAAGGAACTGCTGTCATGCTACCATGTATAGGAGGAAGCACCGAACGAAGATGATCCATGCAATATTCAGATCGAAGAAGTCGAAGGTGAGAGAGATGTGGAAGGACCACCCTTATAATTAGAGGTCATATCTGCACCAATCAAGATCAAGAAGGTTAACATAGGGACCGTCGAGTAGCCCAAAATGGCCATCATTGGAGATTACTGGGACGAGTAGACACTAGAAAGAATCACATAATTATTGCATGAATACAATGACCTTTTTCACCCAACCTTTATAGAGATGAAAGGAATAGCCGGAGAATTAGGAGAAATGAAGATACCACTTAGACCTGATGCGAGACCCATTAAACAATGACCATATAGACTGAACCCCATCTACAAACATAATGTTAAATACAAGATCGACAGGATTCTTGAGGCCGACTGTAGCGCACCTTTTCTGCTACTTTGTTTAATCGCTCTGAAAAGGAAACTTTAACACCACTCTATACAGATGTTATACAATCCACATGCATTTAAACAAATAAACACATTCAAGCTCAGAGTAAACATATTATCTACTGCTATAATTAACCATCCATAGCATTTCATACTAATTCATATACACAGCGGAAATCATGATAACATAAACAGTAGAGTCATGCAAAACGTGATAAAAACATAATCATATAATTATCTTTTAACAGTGGTAGAATCCACCAACCAAGTGCAGGCCTTCCACGAACCTCCCAGCCTTAGACCGCACTGCTCATCAATTCAGCAATGGGTCACCCCCGAGCTGGGACTAAGCTCCACCCCAAGGCAAGGAAATCTAGGGTAGGCTGAGGTTACAAGGAAAACAACACACAACCACAAGGAAGGGAATCTCTCCAAGGAATCTTCCATGCTCACTACCCACAGACCCTCATTCCCCACATGCCTGTTCCACCCCAAGAGTATACACCTTCTCTGTCACCTGGACAGTCCTTTAGCTGCTAATCTCCCTTGCCTTGGGTTACAGGAACAGGCTGGACCGAAAGTCTCCGGGCTTTGTGGTAGCTACAGGGTTCCTTACAGAAGTTCTCTCCTTCCTCTGCGCACTCTCTCACCTGGAGGGAGTCGCTCATAGGTCCAACAACCTGTTCTTCTAATCTTCAACCACCCCTCTCACCTGGAGAGAGCATTGTACAAACTGGCCAACAAGCCACATAGGATGAAACAATACACATCCACCACAATCCACGGGATCCAGACATGAACACCCTAGGGCAGCTCCAAACAGGTGCAACAGTATAGCCAGGCTTAATAGGGGCGAGACACTTCTATTTTCTCAATTGGGCAACACGAAATAGACTCACATTCTGGATTCTCAAGGATGCGTGACGAGTTGTCCATGCAGGGGTCGACTCAAACTTAACGGTTCACAACCGAAAGGGTGTCCAACCTTCCAGAAGCAAATACAGACACCGGCCTTTTTGGTTCAGAGTGCACGAGGGTATCTCTTGCAGAGGTTCGGTTGGTCATACTGTTCAGCGCTGCCTACATGCTTAGGTAGTCAGGTGGAATGGAGGAGCGAGAGCCTTCACAGCTTACCTCGTTTGTTTTATTTGCATGCACCAGGGCGGACACTTGTCACCCTTGGAACTGCATGCGTTCCTTCAGCATGCATCCCCTTTGCATGCCTTCCCTTGCCAGGAACTTAGGATAAAAGTAAAACATAAATGCACATGTTCTTTTGGAATAATAGTAAAATATTATTCCCAGGCTTAAGCCCCCCTAGGCTTAGCCCCTAGGCTCAACACTTAGCCCCTTTTCCCACCTTCCAACCCCTAATTTCTTGCCCACTATGTGGATGCTCAGTCCCCCTTTACTCATTCATCATGGTCGGTCTGCACATGGCGGTGTTTATATTTTATTAATTATTCTGCATGATTACATATACCACAGCAGGCTCCTGGCCTTCAACACTCAAGATCCCTGGCCTAACAAACACGTAAGCCTCCAGCTTATAAAAACTTGGCTCACCAGCCTATAAAAAATAATTACAATTCATTTCAAAACATGGTTTACAACGGGGCTCGGCCTTGGGGACACTACAATCCCCCTCCCCTTATTTTTGCACTATCCTTAGTGCAACTTTACACAGCATCTGTAAGCTTTTCAAAAATTTTCAAAAAGATGCGGGTACTCTGCCCACATAACATCTGCATGCTCCCATGTCACGTCCTCAGGACCGTACCAGGTCCGCTGGACTTTTACAAGCTGTATAGCTCGATTCTAGAGCTGTTTGCTTTTCCTATCCAATATGCGCACAGGATGCACTTGCAGGACACCTTCTGGTTCCACATGAATCACATTCCAATCGATAACATGATTAGCATTAGGTACATATTTCTTAAGTAGTGAAACATGAAACACATTATGTACAATCATAGATGCAGGTAATGCAAGCATGTATGCAACCAGCCCAATCCTTTCTAGGATCTCAAATGGCCCACAAAATCTTGCTGCCAACTTGGCGCAACTTCCTAGATTTAGGGAACTCCTGTTAGTTTTCACTTTCAAGAAAACATGGTCACCCACTTTGAATTCCCTATGGGTTCTGTTACTATCAGCGTAACTTTTCTGCCTGTCCTGGGTAGCTTTTAGATTATGTTTAATTTTTATCATTTGATCTTCCATCTCTTTGAGCAACTCAGGCCCAACTACTACTTCGTCAGCAGGATTATCCCAGCTCACTGGAGTGTTTCACTTTCTTCCATAAAGCACTTCGAATGGGCTCATCTTCAGTGATGCATGATACCCATTATTGTAGGAGAATTCTACCAAATGTAGGTAGTCTTCCCACCTTGATGGTTTATCCATCACATACATTCTCAGCATGTCTTCTATTACTCTGTTTACTCTCTCTGTCTGTCCATCAGACTCAGGATGATATGCTGTACTGAAGTTTAGATTCGTTCCGAATCCTTTGAACAGTCCTTTCCAGAAATTCGAAGTGAATTTCGGGTCTCTATCAGACACAATTGTCTTAGGAATTCCGTGCAAGCGTGCAACTTCTTTTAGGAAAATGTCAGCAACATCTACTGCTCTGTGGGTGGTTTTCAGTGGAATAAAATGGGCAGCTTTAGTAAGCTTGTCCACCACCACCATGATTGAATCATGCTGCTTGCTTGTTCCCCGCAATCCTGTGATAAAATCCATTGTTACCATGTCCCATTTCCATTCAGGAATAGGTAAAGGCTGCAGCAACCCTGCTGGGTGCCTATGCTCAGCCTTAACCTTTTGGCACTCCATACATCTAGCGATGTATTCGGCGATTTCTTTCTTCAAACCCGGCCAAAAGTAATGGCTTTTGACTGCTGCCACAGTCTTCTGATATCCAGGATGTCTAGCATAAGTCACGTTATGCATCTCCTTTAGAATTGCCAACTTCAATTCTCGGACATTGGGTACATATATTCTATTTTTATACAGAAGTAATCCATCAGTTCCCAAGGTGTAACTTTCCTTGGTTTGTGGTCTCTCACGCTGTTGTAGCTTTGCTACTAGACCTCTGTACTGCAAATTAGCATTGGCAACTTCCAAAATTCAGTCTTTAATCTCAGTTCTGTACATGCTAATGGATGTAGCATGTAATTTGTGCGCTTTTCTGCTGAGTGCATCATCCACCTTATTTTCTTTCCCTTTGATATGCTTGATATCAAAGTCATATTTGCACATAAACTCCAGCCATCTAATTTGCCTGGCATTTAAGGTCGTCTGATCAAATAAATATTTCAGACCGTTATGGTCTATTCTCAACTCGAATCTCTTTCCCATGAGGTAATGTCTCCATTTCCTCAGGGCGTGGACAATTGCTGCTAGCTCTAAATCATGAGTGGCATAATTCTTCTCATGCTCCTTCAACTTTCGGGATTCATAACAAACTACAAATCCTTCTTGGCTGAGAACTCCTCCCAGCCCCTCCTTACATGCATCTGTGCACACTATGTAATCCTTATTTGGATCTGCAATCTTCAGGATCAGAGCATTAGTTAGCAGCTGCTTCAATTGCTGGAAGCTACTCTCACATTCTTCAGTCCACTGGAACTTCTTCTCCTTCCTTTGCAAGGATGTGATAGAATGAGCTATCTCTGAGAATCCGGCTATGAACCTCCTATAATAGCCGACCAGACCCATAAAAGATCTAACTTTTGCCACATTCCTTGGCGCTGGCCATTCTCGAATGGCCTCTACCTTTTCAGGATCCACATCGATCCCTTCTTCAGATATAATGTGTCCCAAGTAATGGATCTGCCTTTGGTAAAAAGAGCACTTGCTCAGTTTTGCGTACAACTGGTGTTCTCTCAACACCTGCAACACCATTCTCAGGTGTTTTCCATGTTCTTCCTCTGTCTTGGAATACACCAAAACATCGTCCAGGAAGACTATGACAAACTTGTCCAAATAGTTTCTGAACACTCCATTCATTAAACACATGAAAACAGTAGGCGCGTTGGACAGCCCAAATGACACCACCGTGAACTCATAATGACCATACCTTGTTCTAAAGGTGGTCTTGCTGATGTCCTCATCCTTTATTCTCACTTGGTGATATCCTGATCAGAGATCTATTTTCAAAAATATTTTTGCATCCTTCAACTGATCAAAAAGATCATCAATCCTTGGCAGAGGATACTTGTTCTTGACATTGACCTTATTCAACTGTCGAAAATCAATGCACAACCTCAACGTCCCATCTTTCTTCTTCACAAATAGGACCGGGGCTCCCCACGGTGACACACTAGAGTGAATGTAACCTTTCTTTAGTAGCTCTTCGAGCTGCAATTGCAACTCTTTCAGCTCTGGCGTACTCATTCTATAAGGAGCCTTCGAAACTGGAGCTGCTCCAGGCATCAAATTTATAGAAAAATTGATGTCCCTCTTCGGAGGTAGTCGAGGTACCTCTTGAAATATATCCTTGAATTCTTTGAGTACTTCGTGGTCTTCCAGATTCGATACTACATCTCGGGATGCTTCTTCCACCCGAGCTGCAAATAATTGATAGCCTTTCCGGTAACATTTCTTCAGATGCATGGCTGAGATTTCCCTCACAGCCACGGCTCTGGGAATTCCTTGGACTGTTACCTGATTTCCCTCTTCATTCAGGCATGTGAACCTCTTGTTACGACAATCCAGAAGGGCATGGTGCTGGTCCAACCAGTCCATCCCAATTAAGCAATCGTATGAGCCTAAAGGCAGAATGTTCAATTCAGCCTTAGTGCTCATTCCTTTCATGTCCACTGAACATGACTTAACCAATTCAGTGACCTTCCTCTTGGTCCCTGTGGCCAACTGCACTAACCAAGACTTCTCATGTTTGCTTCTCGTTAGATGCAAACTTTCCACCACTCTAGGATATACATAACTATGGCTAGCCCCTAAATCAATTAAAATAACAAGTGGTCGGTTGTTGATCGTACCTTCCACTTCAATCATGTGCGATTGAAATTCTGCTTGCTTGTTGTCCAGGGCTGCATAGATCCTCGGCATTCTGCTGCCCATATCCTCCACTATTTTAGCTTGCTGAGCAGTATGGACAGTTCTTGCTTTGTCTTTTCTATGGGGGCAGTCTCTGTACCTATGATTCCCTTTACAACTCCAACACTCCATAGGTGGCGGTCTTGGCACCTACTCACTCCCTTCAACCTTCCTGGGCTCTCTAAAAGATGACTGTCCCCAAGGACTGTTTCTGAAAGAGGGAGGCCTGTTTCCCTTCTGCCTCTGTTCCTTCTTAATCCTCTTTTGGTCATCTCAAGCCTTCCGAAAGGTAGGCTTTTCTCTTTGCTGTTCATATAGACATTTCGTCCTTCTTATGGTTTCTTCCATGGTCTTAGGATCGTCATACTGAATCTTGTCACCAATGGAAGGTGGTAGTCCACTCAGATACCTCTGAATTTTGACAGCCTCATCCTTGATGAATGGAACATGCTTCAGTAGTTCCAGAAAACTTCGTTCATACTCATCAACGGTCATGCTGCCCAACTTGAGTTCGAAGAACTCCTTCATCTTTCTGTCATAATACCTTTTAGTCAGGTATTTCTTCTTGAAATACCTCTTAAATTCCTTCCAAGTGACTTCTTTCTCTCTGATGTGTTGCATCTGCACAAACTGATCCCACCACATGGATGCTTTTCCTTTCAGTTGATACATTGCAATTCTTCCTTCTGCATGGGCGGAATAATTCTGCAGTTGGAAATATTTCCTCATGCCAAGCAACCTTGTCTCGACATCTTCCTCCTTCTTATGTTCTCCATCAAATGTTGGAGGCTTAATTTTGTTCATCTCCCTTTTCAATTCATCCTTTCCATATTTTCGATGTTTTCTGGTAGGGGACGGGCTTGAACTACTGTGTGTCTCTTTGCCAGAATGCTTCGGGGAGAGACGGTAATGTCTGTTACCACTCCTCGATCTCCTTGTCCTCTCAGGGGTTCTGACACTTCTTGATCTGCTTGTGTCACTCCCTTTTTCCAATTTCTTTTCTATTCTTTCCAGGCTCTTCAACATTTTTAAGTTGAATTCACCCTGCCGATCCTTGATTTTCATGAGCTTTCGGCTATCAGCTAGGCGAGCCTGGGCATATTTCTGCAATCTTTCGATGAGTTGCATCATATGTTCTTCCTTATCCATCTCTTTTCCGTGCCCATTAGAGTTTGTTCCTTCAACTCACAGGTTGACATCCCTTCCTACCCTTTCATCCTCAGTTTCGGAGGCCATCTGCACCTTTTCCCTCTCCATACTCGACATTGGTTAACTGGAATCCTAACTCTCGTTGAACTCTGCACACACACTGTGCAATTCAATTCAAAGTTTGTCAGGCCATTAAAACCTCTTGAACGATCCACACAATTTATAAACCAATATGAACAAGAACAAAAAACATTTCGATCCAAATAAGTTTTCTGAGCTCTTGTTGGGCTCTACAATTTCCAGGACTTCGGAACTTCGGAATCTCGGTCCACGAAGATCCAGCAGTTAAATATTCATAACGAAAGTCACCCTTTTGCAACTCACGATCTTGTAAGTTCGTGAGTCGAAGACCCTCGACTCATTTTCTCTAACCGCCGATACCCGAGATGCGACACGGGTAAGGCTCCCTCCTTGCTAGCGTCTGCTACGCATGACCGTAGTCTAGGGCTAAGTGCTAGCACTCTTCACTATTCGCACCTTCATGAGTTGTGGCATCCAACCCTGGTACCCCTTTTCACGAAACCCCGAGAAGCGATGCTGACTTTTCTCCTCTTGTTCTCACTACCTCATGACTTCACGAGTTTCAATGTCGAGCTCCCATGCCCTTATCTCACGAGTTCCCGAAATCGTGAGTTACTTTATTCTCCGGGCCCACAACACAGCTGTCGTCCTTCACCACTATGGCATGTGGTACGTTCAGGAGGGTCCACGTTGCTTTTAACGACGTCATCGGGTCCCACCACTCTCGCCTGTCTCCTCGACTCATTGGCATGTGGTATGCATTCATGCGTCCACGTCCAATATAAGCATGGAATCCAACGGTCAGATCCCCTCCTCAGATCAATGGCGCAGATCCTTTTGGCGTTTCAGGGTTTTAGGTGTTGGAAGTTCGTGCATCCACACATCTTGAACTTCCATTTGCCGAAATCACGAATTCACTGTCTACTAACTTACTTGATCCAATGGTCAAGTTCTTCTCCCCATGATCTACGGTGTAGATTGTTTCGGGATTTTGGGTTTCGAAGGTGTTCACCTCTCCTCACCTCCCATCTCCCAAAATGTCGATTTCTTCCTCGCATAGGACGGTCGTTACTAACCTGGAGATTCCCTGAAGGAATCTCGTCCGTTCATCGGGACTTAGCCACATGCTAATGTCTCGACATTATGGGTTGGGATTTATCAAGGCGAGAGTCCGATTTCTTGTCAACGGAACTCCCGAATCTCCGATCCTCGCTTTCCCGAAATGGGTAATCTCTCGACACGTGGCCTTCTCAAATCGGACGATCCACGACTTCTCTGGGGTTTCCACCATGGAAAGTCCCGATCCCTTGTTACTAGGACTCCCGATATCGCGATTCCCGATTTCTCGAAATGGGAAATCTCACGACACGGGGTCTCCGTCATTCAGATGGTCTAGATATATTTCAGGGCTTTCGCCCCTATTCATTGGCGTTTTAACCCTTGGATATCTCCTGACAGATCCAACGGTTGTCGGGTTTCCCAACCGAGATCTGACGGCTCAGACAGTTCCTAACTAATTTAGAATTTTGCGTATCGCGATTTCCACACTCCTGTGCAATTCCAAAGGGCTTTAAACCCTGTGCACACTTTCCAGATCTAACGGTCATGAGGGTTCACCTTCCCTCCCGAATAGATCCTAAAGCTCCTACACTTATGGCGTGGAGTCCTCTCTCCCTGTGGACTTATACCACACTGGCTGCGGTTTCATAACGCCGCTATACCTCCTGAGCTTAAAAACTCGTCAAGTAACTCCTTGACACTTTGGAGCACACCAGGGTCCGAAATTGGCCTTCCAGACCCAATTTCCCCTCGCATTCTCGGTCCAAAGACCGCTCCACTGGCCCATCTAGGCTCAGTGTCGAAACCTTGGCTCTGATACAAAACTGTAGCGCACCTTTTCTGCTACTTTGTTTAATCGCTCTGAAAAGGAAACTTTAACACCACTCTATACAGATGTTATACAATCCACATGCATTTAAACAAATAAACACATTCAAGCTCAGAGTAAACATATTATCTACTGCTATAATTAACCATCCATAGCGTTTCATACTAATTTATATACGCAACGGAAATCATGATAACATAAACAATAGAGTCATGCAAAACGTGATAAAAACATAATCAGATACTTATCTTTTAACAGTGGTAGAATCCACCAACCAAGTGCAGGCCTTCCATGAACCTCCTAGCCTTAGACCGCACTGCTCATCAGTTCAACAATGGGTTACCCCCGAGCTGGGACTAAGCTCCACCCTAAGGCAAGGAAATCTAGGGTAGGCTGAGGTTACAGGGAAAACAACACACAACCACAAGGAAGGGATTCTCTCCAAGGAATCTTCCATGCTCACTGCCCACATACCCTCATTCCCCACATGCCTGTTCCACCCCAAGAGTATACACCTTCTCTGTCACCTGGAAAGTCCTTCGGCTGCTAATCTCCCTTGCCTTGGGTTACAGGAATAGGCCGTACCGGAAGTTGGGCGCTGTGGTAGCTACAAAGTTCCTTACATGAGTTATCTCCTTCCTTTGTGCACTCTCTCACCTGGAGGGAGTCGCTCACAGGTCTAACAACCTGTTCTTCCAATCTTCAACCACCTCTCTCACCTGGAGAGAGCATTGTACAAACTAGCCAACAAGCTACACAGGATCAAATAATACACGTCCACCACAATCCACGGGATCCAGACACGAACACCTCAGGGCAGCTCCAGACAGGTGCAACAGTATAGCCAGGCTTAACAGGGGCGAGACACTTCTGTTTTCTCAATTGGGCAACACAGAATAGACTCACATTCTGGATTCTCAAGGATGCGTGACGAGTTGTCCACGCAGGGGTCGACTCAAACTTAACGGTTCACAACGGAAAGGGTGTCCAGCCTTCCAGAAGGAAATACAGACACCGACGTTTTTGGTTCATAGTGCACAAGGGTATCTCCTATAGAGGTTCGGTTGGTCGTACCGTTCAGCGCTACCTACATGCTTAGGTAGTCGGGTGGAATGGAGGAGCGAGAGCCTTCACGACTTACCTCGTCTGTTTTATTTGCATGCACCAAGGCATACACTTGTCACCCTTGGAACTGCATGTGTTCCTTCAGCATGCATCCCCTTTGCATGCCTTCCCTTGCTAGGAAGTTAGGATAAAAGTAAAACATAAATGCACATGTTCTTTCGGAATAATAGTAAAATATTATTCCCAGGCTTAAGGCCCCCTAGGCTTAACCCCTAAGCTCAACACTTAGCCCCTTTTCCCACCTTCCAGCCCGTAATTCCTTGCCCACTCTGTGGATGCTCAGTCCCCCTTCACTCATTCATCGTGGTCGGTCTGCACATGGCGGTGTTTATATTTTATTAATTGTTCTGCGTGATTACATACACCACAACAGGATCCTGGTCTTCAACACTCAGGCTCCCTGGCCGAACAAACACATAAGCCTCTATCTTATAAAAACTTGTCTCACCAGCCTATAAAATATAATTACAATTCATTTCAAAACATGGTTTACAACGGGGCCCGACCTTGGGGACACTACACCGGCATCATCGAACCAGTCAAAGAATCAAAATGGATAAGCCCGATGGTAGTACAAGACAAGAAACATGGAAGAGGGATTAGTATATGCGTCGACTTGAGGAAGTTGAACGATGCATGCTTACATGACCCATTCCCCACACCATTCATGGACGAAGTACTTGAGAACATAGGAGGACACGAAGCCTATTCATTCACCGATGGATTCTTGGGATATTATCAGATTAAGATAACACAAGAGATACACAAGACCACATTTGCGACAGAATGGGGATCTTATCAGTACACAATCATGCCATTCAGACTGAAGAATGCACCTGTGATATTCTCGAGAGTGGTCATCACAGCATTTAAGGAATTCATCCACCAATTTCTCAAAGTATACCTGGATGATTGGATGATTTATAGCCTGTTAAAAAACCATGTGGAAGTTTTACGCCTGATGTTAGAACAATGCAGACAGTGCCATATATCACTGAATATCAAGAAATGCATATTTGGAACACCATTTGGGATACTACTAGGACACATAGTATGCAAATAGGGTTTACTAGTGGATCGTGCCAAAATCACAGTCATTGTTAACCTACCAGCACCAAAAATAGTCCGCCAGCTAAGAGAAACGATAGGACATACGTGATATTACAGGAAATTCATCAAAGGCTACGTGCAGATTACAACACCTATGGAAAAATTGTTAAGGAAGGATACCAAGTATCAATGGAATGACGAGTGCCAACATAGTCTGGATACCCTAAAGGAAAAGATGGTCACCGCACCAATATTGGTATTTCTAGACTGGGAGAAGACAATCCATGTACATGTAGATGCATCAACAATAACACTTGGAGCTATTTTAGCGCAACCAGGAGCAGGAGACTTGGATCACCCGATAATGTTCGCAAGCAAGAAATTATCAGACTTAGAACAAAATTATAACACGACGGAAAGAGAAGGCTTAGCTATGGTTTACTCACTATAGAAATACAGACATTACCTATTGGGAAAAAAATTTAATATGTTTACAGATCACTCAACCCTGAAATACCTAGTTAACAAGCCAATGTTGGGGGGGAGAATCTGTTGATGGTTACTACTATTTCAAGAATTTGACTTCGAGGTAATAGTCAAAATAGGAAAACTGAATGCAAGGCCTGACCACCTATCGAGGGTTACAAATGGAGAGGAACCAACAAATTTGGAAGACCACTTTCCAGATGCACAACTTTTATCGGTATAGATTGCTGATGATTACTTCGCAGAGATCATCCAATACTTGAGCATAGGTATTGTGCTGCAAGGATATACCACTGCGCAGAAGAAGAACCTGGTAGTTCGCGCAGTGGACTATCAGTTGATCGCAGAGCATCTATACAAAATGGGCATAGATAGAATCTTACGAAGATACGTACTAGACTACGAATGACCAAGAATTTTAGCAGAATCCCACGAAGGAATAGCTGGAGGGCACTATGCAGGAAAAGCTACCACGCAAAAGGTACTACGCGCATGATTATGGTGGTCAACTATACATAGAGACTTGAAAGAGTATTGTTAGCAATGTGATGTCTGTCAATGGGTCGACAAACCCAACAGAAGGGACGAGATGCCACTACGACCACAAGTGACACTTCAGGCAATCGACAAATGGGCAATAGACTTTGTGGGACCCATTAACCCACCCACCAAGAAAACATGGGTGAGATATATTATGACCATGACAGAATACTTAACAAGATGGGCAGAAGCCGCACCAGTAAAAGATTGCAACACAGAGACAACTGCCCACTTTCTTTTCGAACATGTAATTACTAGATTTGGGTGCCCAAGAATTTTGATGAGTGACCAAGGAACACACTTCATCAACAACACCATCCGAGTGATGCTTGAAGAGTTCGAAGTTCATCACCAAAAAAGAACATCGTATCACCCACATGCTAATGGCACGGTAGAAGCCTTCAACAAAATTATAGAGAATGCCCTGACAAAGATATGTAACGTCAACAGGGACAATTGGGATCTCAAGGTACTGGTGATAATATGGGCGTATATAACCATATGCAAAAAGTTGACAGGTCACACACCATTCAAACTGGTCTATGGTCAAGAAGCAGTAGTGCTGTTAGAATTTCTAATACCCAATCTACGTGTAGCAACTATCACACAAATGACAAAATGAGGCGCAGTCCAGGAACGACTGGATCAATTACTATCAATGGAGGAAGATCGAATCTTGGTAGGATTCCATCAACAAGTACAGAAAGCGAGAGACAAGGCGTGGCACGACTGCCACATTAAGAGAAATATGTTCAAGGAAGGAGATCTAGTATTGCTCTACGACAGTAAAGTGCTGCAGCACCCAGGGAAGCTGAGAATGCATTGGCTAGGACCATACAAGGTAAAAGCTGTCACAGACAGAGGAGATGTACAGTTGAAAGATATAGCAGACGCAGACCTCAGAGGAATGATCAATGGGAGCCGACTGAAGCTATACAAGGATAGTCGACTACCCACCGTGCAATAAACGGTAAAAAAAAAAGAGCCTAAAAATAGCGCACGACATGACGAACAAGCCACATACAAAACACGAAACCAGTGAGGGAAAATACAATGGTCATATCGGAAAGGGAAACAAGTGGGAAAAGGAAAGTCAATAAAAGCACATTGATAGGACAACATGGGGCAGAATTAAAGCAAGGCAAGGACAGATGGGATGTCACACTAAACGCGCCAATTGGCGACGACAAAGTAGACATAAGGGCAGGTATGAAAGTTCCGCAGATACATTGAACCCACACTTATGGTGCATTAATCGCACAAGGTAGGAGGCATCCTCAACAAGCTTCATGGCACAACCATACAACACATGAGCACAAAAACAATTAGTCTATTCGCAAAAGAAGAATGAAGAAAGAGAAATAGCAGCTCGAACGCACAGAGCGAGATTGCAGAGCTTATGCAAGCTATTTGAACCAAGAAAACATCTGAGAGACACCAGTATTGCACCACCAAAGCTCGCAGAACCAAGCCAGACAACCAAAACAACTAGGGTTCAAACTAGGTCACGAGGAATAAGGGAAGAAAACGAGCAACAACCACCAGAGATCGTTGATATTGACGAAATTCCATCGCTGGAGGACATTCCAGTCGAATCAACACCAATCCAGAAAGAGATCCCACAGCCCCAAGCGGAAACCTTGAAAGAGGACACGCTGACAATGACGTAGGAGTCTCAGAATGAAGTAGTAGGAACCCATCAGGAAGGACAGCCAGAAAACGCCGAAACAACCATGGAAATAAATGGAAGCACATAGAACCCAAAAGTAGAGGTCCAACCAAATGTTGCACAAATACCCATCCTAGACTTTTCTTTTTCAGTCGAGCTGACTGGTGAAATGGGCAAGGCTTGGGAAGAATGGATGGTGAAGGAGCAACCAGAAGCTGCTGGAACTTCGAACCAGCGAAACAGCAGGAAGACAGGATTCAGATACCAATCTCGCCTCGAAAGAAACTAGCTTCAGAGATTGTGCTACCTCGCACACTAGAGGGAATACATGTGGACTTGCAACTATTGGGTCACGTCGGGAAGCTCAAGTTTTTCGACCATGACGTAGCGGACGAAAGAAAATATCCAAAGATTGCACCACAGGTCTTTATGGAGACAATAGTTGTGAATCCTCTTGAAGGAACTATCATTGAGCCGTGCAAGTGGGTAGCCAGACTGGATAGAACCGAAATATTAGGATTGCTGAAGATACCACACTTTGGCAGAGGCCAATATGCGACGGCATGCGTCAAGCAACTGTTAGCAATTATGCATGGAGGGGATGTATGGATGGACAAACCCGTCCCCATAACTATTGAACTTATTACACAAATTACAGGACTACCCATCTGGGGTATGGATCCCGCGCTGATACTGGACGACAAGTCCAAGAAAAAAACATTGGCAGAAGAAATGAAGAAGAAATATGGCACTGACATGGGAACACGAGGCATTATAATCAAGCGAATTAACGACGCTGCGACACAACTGGGAGAAAATATCTTAGCCTGCAAACTACTAAGAAAATTCCGCAAAGATGAAGTACCGATAGGAGTCATTGCTCTTGCAGCTCAGTGCGTGGAAGGCACCTTCATGAGCTGGGTGCCATATCTGTCAAACTTGTTCCAAGTAGACTCTAAATATGCACATGATGTAGGTACATAATTTCATTACTTATGGTTGATTACTCTCATAGGTTTCATGGGATGGAAAGAACCGGACCACGTCACCTTTTGTACCACACCACAGCCAGGAGGAGCGAGATATCGCGTCATGAAATCTGCACCACCATCCAAGCATAAGAATGAGAATGGAATTATATTTGAAGCTTACCTACGAGAAATGTAGGAAGCAATCAACCGAGCAGGAGGATAACAACAGAGGCTGTCGTGCGATACAGGGGCATCACCAATTTCTGGGCTAGGCGATAAGCCATGTGGATACAACCAAGACATGACCCGCATAAAAAGTGGCTATAGATGCGCTACCGTGTCACTGAGGGAGACATCAACATGATCATCCACGAGTGGCTTGATGAATGGAAGATCCCAACCATACCCAGAGCAGTACCAGGACAAACAACAAAAGGAGGGGCTCCGCAAGAGGAAACACATCCTCTACAAGTCCCAGTATCCAAGAAACCAAGAACGGGCCAAATCAAGTCGACTCAGATAGAGGGCGGCTCAGAGCAGCCAGGGACCCAAAAGGGGAGAACATAAACCTCTCAGCTGACCAATGAACAACATAAACTAGCCGAGGGAGCATAGAAAATTGCGATGAACCCCATCACACAGGAACCAAGGGGAACTAAGAGACCAGCGGTATAGGAAATAGGTGCACGCAAGAAATCAAAGGCACAACGACCACCACCGGAATACATAATCACAGAGGACGATGGTGAGATGATTACCAGAATGGTCCAGGATTGCCTCGCAGAGGACTTCGATCATGCAACGCACCACAGGGATAAACTACAGAAGGAACTGGCATAAATGAGGAAACTCCTGAAGAAATTCGAAGAAGCCCAGATTATGAGTAGCAGCAGAAGCATAGAGCCACCGAGCTCATGGACCATAGAAAGGACGGAGGTAGGAGAACATGACTCAGTTCTTCCAAATCCACATTCCACGGTTTACATAAAGCTGAGCATGCTATGAATGGATGAGATTGTGGGACAGACACCACTAAAGGATTTGGATTAGATCCAATTGTTCCTAACACGGATGCTAGCAAATTCCTTATACCAATTGCGGGTTAGCGTCGACCATGAGATACAGTCTCGAGCACATAAAAACTTGGCCGAGCTACAACAAGCAACAAAGAAGCAGGAAACACTGGAATAGTTTGCGCGCAGACAAAATCAGAAACGTAGGAGGAGAAGGAATGCAGAAATGAGTTGGAACGCAGAGTGGAAGACATTTTTGGGAAACTTCCAACTACTGCGCAAGGAAGTGAACTCCTAGCGACAGAAAATATTGATCAGATTACGCAAGAAATTGATCAGTATCAGAAGGAGATCGAGGCTCTCCGTGGATAGATTAGACCAACCACTCCACCAGCAGTAAAGGAGTAGAGGAAGCAAGAAGCAACAATGCAACTACAACAACTGGAAAAACAGGTCAGCACAACAACCGACTTGTTGGATAAAGCAACGTAACTCTAGACAAAGATGGAAGAGGATCCACAGGTCCAACAATGGGACAAGGAGGAGGAAAGGATCAATGCAATGATTCAAGAATTCAAGAAACAATAGAAAACCATCCCAATTACAGAATGGGTCAAGGGGACACAAGAGTTAAAAAAGTTACAGGCATAACTTCTCACTGCGCAAACACAGAAACATGAGCATCAGGCTCATATAGAACCATTGCAGGAACGAATAGCAATAGTACTAGAGCAGGCAGAAGAATCCAGAACACAGTCGACACAGACTTAGCTAGAATGTGCAGGATGGATAAGCGAAGAAGTAGCAGTGCAAACAGTCGATATTATCAAGGAGAAAACCATGCAGGCACTGACAAAAGCAACAAAATTGCAGGAGAAGTTCCAAACGATCACTAGGGAGATCAAGGAAGCACAACACAATTAGGTGACTCAGAACGAGTCACATGTTAGTGTTGGGGGCCTGTTGGCACCAGGCCGAAGTGGAAATAAGGACAATCATGGGAAAGAAAGCATGCAAAAAACTGAAGTGACAACTGGCAAAAGATCAACATGCGTGAATGCAAGAAAGCATGCATAGAGGAAAGTGGCAGTTGGAGGAAGAACAACACGCGCATGGGAGAAAAACCTAGCGTAAGAAGGGTTAGGGTTTTGGTAATATTCTGTAAGTGGACGAAGAGCCTGAAATGTATAAATATAGATACGAAATTATCATATAGGGTTGTTGATTTTATGTTAGTTTTTATGAGAATTATGATTTTTATTGAGTGATTTTTCTAAGTATTGCTATTGGCGATACGTGAAGGGTTTTGAGTTGTATGAATCAAGTTTTGTAAGATGTTGAGCAAGAAAAGATAGGAGGGAAGGTAGATCTGAGGATTAGACCACAGGCTGTAGATCCCGGTGTGATCTAGTTCACCTCACATAGATCTTACCCACTTTTGTAGAGATCTGAAAGCGCGTGACGCAAGGAAATCAATAACTATCATAATAAAAGAGCCAAGAGCCAAATCTTTGTGGACGTAGCCCAGGAGGGGTGAACCATAGTAATGTATGTGTAATGTGTTGAATGCTTGCATATCTTTAACTTACTTCAGAAATAGATGATTACGATTGAGGAATAACCAAATGCATTATTAGAATCTGTTTGTATTTTGAGTTATACACATGCGATTCCTAGGAACAAGTAGATTCCGGTAATAGTTCATAGAATAGGGCCTTGATCAAGAAACCCTTTATCCCCTACTCTGTCCTAGACTATAAACACCTGAGTCTTACAGTCAACCATATATAGCTATCTCAGGTGAGACTACGTAGTACCTTTCGGGTGCTGTGTTGCCTTCTGGTTTACCAAGAAGGCCGATAGTTAGAGGCTTTGTTGGAACCCCGAATGACATGAACCCTGGGTCAATAACTCAGATAACCTTCTGGGTATATAGAAAAGATAGGAGGGAAGGTAGATCTGAGGATTAGACCACAGGGTAAGTTTTTTGAAAGCATTTAGTAATATAGAAACAATGATTGTTGTGGTGTCTACGCTCTTTCATGTGATGCATTTCCCTCACAACAAAGCATTGTCACTATTAATCAACTTTTATTTGATAATCACCATCCTTTTTCAACTTTACCTCAGGTTTCCCCTTTGTGCATTCTTAGTGTTTGAGGAGACTCTTCCCTGTCATGGGTGAATTATGTGGTGTCTTATCCTCGATGTTGAATTGCTCCTGAGAAGGATCCGTTACAATTACATTCTCCTTCTTGAGACAAAGTCTCAACAATTGATCATGTGTTTTATCCGATGGGGGCATGGGAGCCATTACTTCCCCCTATTGGCCCAAGTAATATGCCATTTCCTATTGAGTCTGATATTGTTGTTTGTAAGACCTCGAGCCCTGGTATTTATGAGTTTTCGAGCCCCAGTTTCATGGATGTTGATTTTCCTTTAGATGAGGCCATACTTGAAGCTATGATTATGGATCTTCGACCTCCTCATGAACTAGAAGCTTAATTTACTGGATGGTTACCAACGAAACCCTTGGTTTTAGCCTAGTAATGGGATCTACTTGGAGAAATACTATGCATAAGAACTGCAAGGTTGTACGTTCCTCTGTACATATTGTATTTTTAGGGTTTCTTGTTTTCAAGTTTCATATCACTAAATGCTTTTATTTATTAGATGTTTCTATATTGGACTTATTAACTTCTGGGTAAGTTTTTTTGGTCTTATATACAGGACTTTGGAGACATTTTTCTTTGGTACCTTTCTGTTCCATGTCGATCTATTTTGATAGGTAATGATATCGAAACTGGAATACAGGTTAGGTTTTCCCCTCCATGCATGTTTGCATTATCTATTTCTTGATTCTTTTGGCCTTAGGATCGACCCCACTGAGTTGTGACGTGAAACCTTCTCTACTATTTAGAAGTTTCATAATTCATGTGGTAGAGCCTACCTTCCATGGGTACTCTAGTATATAATCCTTTTACATTCTGGCGCTCATGCTGCAAGTATGTTTCTAGGCTCAGGGGTCCTGTTTAGTCATGCTGTTGATACTGAGAGGGGGGTGAATCAATATCAAGTACAATTTAAAACCTTTTTTCAACTTATAATTAAACCATTCAATTATATCCAATGAGCAATGAACAATAGTATAAGAGTTACACCAATACACCACAATACACCATGCACAATATATGAGAAATAATCAATAATTATTGTTCAAGGGAAGTAGTGACTTTCAAAGGTAGCTATAGCTTCCAAATGTAAAGGGAGGGATAAACCTCCAAGAGGAAGATACAATCCTCCAATATCAAGAGAGATTTTAACTCTCCATCCTTGCCCCTTCCTTCCACCCAAGAATATATGAGAGATAATAAAACTTTACATTAAATCATCACCATCAACCAATCATCACATAGAACCTGATAATGCTTCCTGAGATTTATTCAATTTCTGCAATTCTTCAATTCTTGGAGTACTCTGATCCTATAAATAATATTACTCAATGTATTCTCTGAAACTCCTCCAAGTTTCACTCCTTGAATCCTTCCCAAAAAGAAGTTATAGAAAGAATGGTAGACTTTATTCAATTCTGGTCTATTCAGAAGACCAAACTTGTACATAATGCCTCGTGCTCAATATTTAACATCTGATTGTGAAACTTGCACACAAGAAACTACAATCCATACTATTTCCAATTAAATTTGTCCCATTTCATTTGGATTCTTGATGAAGAAGTTATGACTGTTTTACCCGGAACACCTATTTATTGACTAGCTTCAGGACTGGTCACAAACCCTTATCTTCCATAGAGTGTATCTCCATAATTATAGCGAATCAAGAGATGAAATTTTTACCAGAGGTACCTTGATATGTCTTCTCAATACCATAGTGATATCACCATCTGAATCATTCTAGAAAATTTTTTATAGAAAAAATGGTAAGATGACTTGAAAATAACATACCTAAGAACACATCACCAAAAGACTTCATCCTCCCTTGAAATCCGGCCTTCTTTACTTCTTATTTCCTCTGAAATTTGACTTGTATTAAATGAATGTATAATGATTTTTATTTATACCATTTATGTCACTTCCTTTTAACATTAGGGCCGACCTGGCACTTTCTTATTTTGTAATTCTTTTCTTTAATTATCTTCAGGGCCTACATGTATTTCCTTCTTCAATTCATTTTGTCATCTTCAAAAATTCATTTCTCCTCAACCATGAGGATCCATGTGACGTGCCACATACCACTGGAAACAACATGATGTATACTATCCATTCATGGGTGTTGTATATGCATGTGCATTTTCCTTCATTTCCAAATACCTTTATCAATCTTGCGGTCCAAAACCCATGACTAGGGTTGACATCAATGACAACAACCAATCTTCCAACATATCCCCCTTTGTCATTGATGGAAACACTCATGCTCCCCCTATCATCATGATCCCAATTTCTCTCCCCCTTTTACATCAATGGAAAGGGTTAGGGCTTCTCCCCCTGAGTTTAATGGAAAAATGTAACTCTCTTCTTTGGGGCTGCTCCCCCTGAACATGTGGCACTCAATAATACTTCATCCTTATTTTTGGTCTTTGGAATTTTTTCTTCCTTAGAATCTTTTTGTGTGGCTTCTGTCTTCTCTCTCTTCTTCATGTCTAGGATATATATTTTGTTTGGTCTTCTTGTTGCATTTGCAACCAATCTTCATGAGTTATTTTCTCTGATTTTACATTTTCAGGAGTCAAACGTAAGAGTGTATCCTTGATCACACATTTTACTAACACTGAGTAGATTATG
>ML779921.1:265515-319892 GCA_009831015.1 Picea engelmannii | reverse complement strand
TGTAGTCCATCTGGGTTCATGATCTATTCTTCTGTAGTTTCCTTCATACTGATTGAAGCTTCTTTGATTCTTGAAGGTAGGAGGTCTTCTTGGATATTCATCTCTTTTGTAATCATTCCTTCTTTTTGGTATCCTGGTCCATTCTCATCAACTGTCTGTGTAGCTCTTTTTTCAACCTTCTTGTTGGTATTTGCATCTTCTTTGTATGAAGTTTCACCCATGCATCCAATATGTGTTAAGTCTTTTGGCACTTGAGAGTTTCTTAATATCTTCCTCAATGAGACAACTTCTTGTTCAAGTTTCTCACAATCTTCTTCTTTCTTCATCATTTGGACATTCCTTATTTCTCATATTCTTCTTTCTTCTTCGAGTAGAGTTTTCAAGGAAATGGTTTCTTGTCTTAGTTTCTCAAAGTCTTCTAATTGTGTCTTCAAGATTACAACTATCTTTTCACAACTACCCAATTCACTTCTTAGTTTGCTTTGCATGTCTTTGAGCTTGCTATTTTCAATCTCAACATGCTTCAATTTTTTAAGATTCTCATCTTCTTGTTGAATAATTTTTTCTTCATGATTTTATTATTCTTCATTGGAATTTTCTTCTTCAGTGTCATTTCTTTCAATCCTTGGATGAGGACATTCAAATTCAACATGACCTACTCCACAATTAAAGCAAAAGAACTGACCTCTATTTTCTTCTTTGAAATCTGAGATGTTGTAATTTGCTTCAACTTCTTCTTCTACGTCTTCCATTAAATAAAGGTTTTGTAGCTTGTCCCAAAGCTCTTTTGATGATGCACATGATCCCACCTTGGATTTCATTGAATCTGTCAATCCATCCAGGATGGTATCTATTGCCAATTTGTTGTTCCTTTTTGCTTCCTTCTGAGCTGCAGTCTTTGGTTTCTTCAAAGCATTATATCCTGAAGCAACTAAGAACCAAACATCCACCCCAAGAGATTTCAAGTAAGTTTCCATTCTATTACTCTAGTATTCAAAATTTCTTCCATCAAATGGTGGAATCCCATTTGGAATTTTGTCTTCCATTTCTTCTTAGGATCTTCCTTCCAATGGTTAAACTGTACTGAAGGTAACCCACTTTGATACCAATTGTTGATACTGAGAGGGGGGTGAATCAATATCAAGTACAATTAAAAACCTTTTTTCAACTTATAATTAAACCATTCAATTATATCCAATGAGCAATGAACAATAGTATAAGAGTTACACCAATACACCACAATACACCATGCACGAAATATGAGAAATAATCAATAGTTATTGTTCAAGGGAAGCAATGACTTCCAAAGGTAGCTACATCTTCCAGATGTAAAGGGAGGGATAAACCTCCAATAGGAAGATACAATCCTCAAATATAAAGAGAGAGTTGAACTCTCCATCCTTGCCCCTTCCTTCCACCCAATAATATATGAGAGATAATAAAACTTTACATTAAATCATCACCATCAACCAATCATCACATAGAACCTGTTACTGCTTCCCGAGACTTCTTAAATTTTTGCAATTATTCAAATCTTGGAGTACTCTGATCCTGTACATAATATTACTCAATGTATTTTCTGAAACTCCTCCAATTTTCACTCCTTAAATCCTCCCCAAAAAGAAGTTATAGAAAGAATGGTAGACTTTATTCAATTCTGGTCTATTCAGGAGACCAGACTTGTACATAATGCCCTGTGCTCAATATTTAACATGAGATTCTAAAACTCGCAGAAAAGAAACTAAAGTCTGTACTATTTCCAATGAAATTAGTCCCACATCATTTGGATTCTCTATGAAGAAGTTATGACTGTTTTACTCGGAACACCTGTTTATTGACTAGCTTTAGGACTGGTCACAAACCCTATCTTCCATAGAGTGTATCTCCATAATTATAGAAAATCAAGAGCTGAAATTTTTACCAGAGGTACCTTGATATGTCTTCTCAATACCATAGCGATTTCACCATTTGAATCGTTCTAGAAACAAATTTATAGCAAAAATGGTAAGATGACCTGAAAATAACATACCTTAGAACACATCACCAAAATACTTCATCCTCCCTTGAAATCGGGCCTTCTTTACTTCTTATTTCCTCTGAAATATGAATTGTATCAAATGAATGTATAATGATGTTTATTTATACCATTTATGTCACTACCTTTTAACATTAGGGCCGACCTGGCACTTTCTTATTTTGTAATTCTTTTCTTTAATTATCTTCAGGGCCTACATGTACTTCCTTCTTCAATTCACTTTGCCATCTTCAAAAATTCATTTCTCCTCAACCATGAGGATCCACATGACGTGCCAAATACCACCATAAACAACGTGATGTATACTATCCATTCATGGGTGTTGTATATGCATGTGCATTGTCCTTCATGTCCAAATACCTTTATCAATCTTGTGGTCCAAAACCCATCACTAGGGTTGACATCAATGACAACAACCAATCTTCCAACACCTGCCATGAGTTTGCATTTGAAATCCATACTTCTTACTCTTTCTCATTTTGGCCTTTTCCCACGGGACCCCTATCTTATATTCTTCTCACCAATAGCATTACAGAGTCCATAGTTAAGCTCTTTTCAGACTCCTTAAATTTGAAAATATTGTTGAGTGACGTTGTTCCTTGTACACTCGTTAAATGGACATGAAGGAACAACATTATGGAGTCCATAGTTAATCTCTTTTCAGACTCCTTAAAATTTAAAAGATTGCCGAGTGATGTTGTTCCTTGTACACTTATTAAATGGATCTGAAGGAACATCTGTCCAGTGTAAGTTTACCCCTTTTTCAGAATGAACAAGACTACTTACGAAAAAGGAATACTCTAGTACTCTACGTGATAGAAGAGTTATCCTAATTTATGTTTTATACTTTTTCAGGCTCAGGGGACTAAATTTACAAAAAAGGACGAGGGAGTCCATAGTTAATCTCTTTTTAGACTCCTTAAAATTGAAAAGATAGTCGAGTGATCTTGCCTTTGTCACACTTGTTAAAAAGGTTTTGAAGAGGCATCATTTCGGTATAAGTTTAACCCTTTTCCGGACCGATTGGACTATATACGAAAAATGAATACTCTGGCCCTACTATGACCAGAAGATCTCTCCTTGGTATGATTTTATTCTTTTTCGGGCCTTGGAGACTAAACTTACAAAAAATACCATTATGGGAAGTTTACTTTCCAAATTTGAGTCGTATCTGAATCTGCATATTGTCTGCTTGTGATTTTAGGCCTAATGTCGGCTTCAACATGTTGTTGTTGAACCCTCCTATGCATTCATATAAGTTCCTAGCCTTGTAATTTATTCCTTTGCGACTTGACACCTTATCCCCGGAGGATATATTTCCCCGAGTGTCCTTATCCTACACATGCTTTCCTGGGATTGAGCATAGGTATGTTCCTTGCGCTCTGGAACTAGTTTGCTTGCTTGCGACACTCGTTTCCTCCACTGTAATATAAGCATTCTTTTGTTCTTTTTCAATCTTCTATAACATGAAAAAGACAAAAAATTCAAAAAACCAAAAAGAATGGGAAACCATCTAATCTATTTTGTTGGAAGTAGTCTTATCAAAGAACAATCTTGAGTGAATATCTCATCGTTTTAGGTTTAGTATGGCTTTAAGGGATTTTTTCTCGCTTTTATTTTTTTCTCCCCTG
Organism: Picea engelmannii; assembly: GCA_009831015.1. Classification (NCBI taxonomy): domain Eukaryota; kingdom Viridiplantae; phylum Streptophyta; class Pinopsida; order Pinales; family Pinaceae; genus Picea; species Picea engelmannii. The sequence goes on along the minus strand of ML779921.1, from coordinate 316,226 downwards.
GTTGGTTATTATTCCAACTATATGGAGCATTTGTTGATACTTCCTTTGTCACAAATGTATCCCATATTATGAGTCATGCTACCCGGGTCACATAATGTGTCGTGCTTATGTTCAAGGGAAATTTTACAACCTGCTTCGACCATTCTGCACTTATTGTTTGACCTTGCAAGTCAGCCTTCCAAAGTCGAGTATCATCATCAAAAGTATCAATCTCTTCATATGATTTCTTCCAAATCTTTTTCCTTCCACCACCCCTCATGCTAGATGATGGAGGATGCCTTAATGGGTTCCTTCTAGTGGGTTCCCTCCCAATGAATTCAACACATATTGATCTAGGAGAGGGATCTAGAGATATTTTTGGTACCTTGGGGCTTGCAGCCACCAGTGACAGGTTCCCTCGCTATTGGTAGTGGGAATACATCAAATTTCCCCTGCTTGATAGTTTCTATCAAGTGTTCGATGCCAAACAATTTATTCACACTTGTTAGATAGTACCATGGTACCTTGAATCCCATCATCATTATCGGTGGGTTGTATCACATTTGTTAATAATAGTATACATAAATGACCAGTAATCAAATGATGTCTCACTATGTTCCACCTCATCTCATCTATTCACATAGTGTAGACATGTACCACGATAGATCGTTGTGAAGACTTTGGGTGAAGTACGAGCACCACCAATAATTGCTCCTTCCTGACTCATATGGTGCCACCTCATAGACATTGGCACTTGCAGAGGAGAAGCTTGTTCATTCTTTTGGTTCCAGATATCCTATGTTCTTGATTCTGAGACATATCTCAACTGCGTATCTGTCTGTTGCTATGATCTTCTTTGACATGGATCCACTGCATATTTTTCATGGCCATGCTTGCTACTTAATATCTATCACATGGATCCACTATATATTGTTCATGGCCATGGACATTAGTCATATTTTCATATGTACCATGGATCCACAATGTATTTTCTTTGGCGACCATGCTTTATCACTCTCGAGCTTGGGTATACCCAACTTTGGAAACACAAATATTGATTGATATTTACTGACGGTTATTGATTGTTGGATCAGTTGTTCGGGAACCTCTATGCATACTTCGATGCATCCTCACCCTTCATAGTTCATAATGTATTTTGACCATTATTTTTTCCTTCTGAGCTCACACATTAGGGGGCATCCGTTATAGCACAAAATGCCACACTTATGCTTTTGTGCCATGTCCTAACCCTTTCCCAATGCTTGCTAGAATTTTCCCTAAAATTCACCTCCAAAATCATCTAAAAAACATTCTTTAAGAGTATATCTGTGGGTTTCCCTATTGCAACACACGTACATCCACGCCCTTCCTCACTGTAACCCACAAATGCCCTCATTTTTGGTGAAAAATGAAGTAATTATGTGTTTTTGGGAGGGTTTTTCGGTTGGGATCGTTTCCCAATGACCCTTTCCCATACACAATGGAATCCAAGTCCCCAAACCTCTTTGGGAATATATAAACAACCATAGAGTTATAAATATGAAACACAAGTCCCTTGGTGCAAAGTTATGCTGCCAATATCTAACAAGCCTCCTTTCCCTATATTCTTTGAGAAACATCCCCTTTAATATGGAAAATCCTTTTCCAGAGCTTCTTTCTTCTTTTATATGACTATAGGTGTCTCATTTTCCCTATCTGAGTCATTGAGAGAAGTCTTTATCGATTGAGTTGATTCTTGAAGATTCCCGGAGGAACCCATAGAGTTGGGTTCAAGATAGTGCCTAACGCTGGACAAGGTTGTAACTTACCTTTTCCACTTGCTGGTAATAAAAAAGCTTGTTTTCCCTCAAATTTGTCTTCATTGTACATTCATCTGTATGCTTACTTTGAATTTGACATATTACATGCACATGTTTATGATCGTATAACTACTTTCATCACAACCCTAGTTTTGTATCTGTATTGAAGGTTAATTCGAGTGGAAGATCAAGATTTATTCGAAGAACTGGAGTAGGGATCGATATAAAATGGGAGAATAAGGTGCACCTTCATTTCTCCCCTCTATCCCTACTTTCCCCTAAATAAAGTAGTTATTTTCTTTGATTTTTGTGTGTTTGTGACTGTGGGGAGACGATTATCTCTTTCAATTGGTCTTGCTTTGCTGTTATTATGACCCACAATCATAGGGGAAAAATCCCTTAATCAGTTCCCTTGTTTAGAGAATAAATGTAGGGATAATCTGGAACCAACTAAAGACATTCATAAGGATGGTGGCTGACTGGGCATAATGTTGGTCAAATGTATCAATGGGACAATTGTAGATGGAAAGATGGGAAACATGTGATGGGTAACGGAGGGGTGAGTCATGGTAGATGATCTGAACAAGGGAAACACAGGGATGCTACCAAGGGAAAAATGAATGTGTGATCAATAACAAGTTACTCACAAATTTATTTAAAAACGCAGTGGCCAAGTGGAGTCCTAGTGGAGGAAGATACTCAACAAAGAGGGATTCTTCCTAGGAGTGTTGGTGGGGTTATCCAGGAAGGGGGGATATTAAAGGGGGGGAAACTCTTAGGAATGTCAATGGGGATGGCTAGGAGGAGTGATCCCAAGTGGTAATTCCTCCTAGCCATGATAATGGAGCTATCTAGGAGGAAATAATACAAGGGGGATATTATTCCTAGTAATTCCAATGGGGCTGGCTAGGAAGAAATGACATGTGAGAATACATCTCAACAATACCATTGGGGCAAGATGGGAAGAAATGAATGACATCAAGGAAAAACTCCTAGTGATTCCAATGAGGATGGCTAGAAGGAGGAAACTCAAATCTGTCTAACAATGTCGGTGAGGTTTGTTAAACAGAGAAGATGACAAGAAAATCCCATCAACTAATGCCAATGGGGATTAATTAGGAGGGGAGAGTCATAATACTAGTCCTCACCTATGAATGGAAAATGGAATATACAATAATGGACCATAGGGACCCCTCCAAAGAGTGTCTATGAGTCTGGTTTGGAGAATGACCATGAGCACTATACCCCCTGAGCATGTTGATGGGGATGATCAGGGAGATGTCACCAATGACTAATGTTCCTAGGAATGTCGGTGGGTTTGGTCAGGAAGGAAATCGAAAAAAAAATGGATCCCTCTTAATGTTGGTCAAGAGGGAAACCAAACCAATGGGTTCTCATGATAATGATGGTGGGGCTTGTCAAGAGGAAAAACAACAAATGGGACCTTCCTGAGAATGCCAATAGGGATAGTGAGGAAAGAACCAAAGAACCAAATGAGACATAACCCTCCAACTAAGAATGTCAATGGGGATGGTTAGTTGTTACCCACAATTTTGGTCATCTAGATGGTGTATTAACAATGGTGTACTCAGGCTCTCAACAAGAACTTTCTCCTGAGAAAAGTGGAATTCATCTCCTTCCAAAAAACATGTTTTTGAAGAGAGTTCATAGGTTTCTTATAGCCTAGGGTGCGAGAATGACCCATTCTCGCAAGCTACCTTCAACTAGGGTGCAAAATTCTTGCACTATGCTCTATACCTAGGGTGCGAACTTGATGTCAAGCTTGGAAAAAAAATGAAGTCTCGATGGTTCTAGAAGGGAATCTTCTAGAAAATGGGTTGGCATTCGAATGGTTATCATTTTACTGGTTTCCATGATTTGGTGGGATCATTCTCATCCATGTAACCATCTCATCCTCTCCTATATATTGATGGGATTCTCATGGAAAAGGTTAAGCAAGATTATTTGGAGAATTGGTGAAGGAATTGTGTGAAGAACCCAGCTTGAACAAGAGCTTGGAGACTCTAGCAAGTCTATCAAGAAGAATTGGATCTTCTTCATGCAAGGATTGAGCAAGTGTGTGTGTTGGAGCCTAGAGTCACCGAAAGGAAGCTTGCGACATCAAGGCGATCAGGTTGTATCTTCTACTTTCGATTAATATGATACAACGGCATGTCCTTTTCTCATAAAGTCATTCTTACTTTTTTGTGTAATTCCTTGATCATACGCATAAGTTGACGATTGAATACATTTTGCTATATTCACTTTGATTGGTTTGTGTTGTCTTGGTCTTAACCTCACGAGAGCACCGGAGCGAAGCGGGAGCAACAAAGACCCAAGGAAGCGATTCAAAGGTATGTCACTTGTTCCTCCTTATTAGCTATTTCAATGGTCATAACTTAGGGAAAGAGTCATGTCCTGTCCTATTTTTTTCTAGATCTAGGTGGATCTAGGGAGATCTGTTAGTGTCCGCACCTACCGATTAGTCCGATAACAAAATTGGCGACTCCACTGGGGATGCAACCCATTTTTTTCATGGTTTTTGATGTTTTTCCTTGGCCATTTGCTCTTGCCTTACATTTATTCATTCTTGTCAATCTCTGAGTCTTCAGGACACCCTGATAGACTCTCCGGGTCTAGAAGTCCCTTCAAAATTTTTGTCTTTTTCCAAAATTTTGCTAGTTTCAGGCCTTCTCGCACTGAACCCCATAGTGGCCTGCGAGAATTATTTGAGTTCACAGTTTTCCTTTTAATCTAGTGTGAGGTTCTCGCACCCTGCTCGAAGGTCACCTGCAAAAATGCTCCATTCTCGCACTGTGTAATACTGATAGCCTGCGAACCCTCTTTAAAAATTTTTGGATTTAAGGTTTTTGCATGTTCAGATGCCTAGATTAGTATAGGTGTCTGAAAAGAACTTCTTGGACCATTGGTTGATGTTTTCTTGACTTCGGATTTTGTGCTCGATCAGTTTTTGGAAATCTAAGGCTCTTCCTGTCCATATTTTTCTCAACTCTCATCTCTTGACTTTTCTTACCAAAGATATACTCTCTGATCCTAGATCTGAGTACTTGTTTGGTTAGGAGCTGGTGATCGGTTTGAAAGTTGGGATTCTTTGTCTTTCTCATTTGCTCATTATTTAGAAGATCATTGTTCTTGTGCAATTGAAAAGACTAGTTTTGTCTGCTTATCGTTTTTGTCTCCATTGAAAGATTGGTTTGGGTTTTGTTGATTTCTTTTTCATTAGTTATTGGTTTTCCTTACTTTCACCACCATGGTGTAGATCCTTTTTGAAAAGTAAAAAACATTTTTCTTTTAAAAGCATTTTTCATTTTGAAAATATTGAAAATCAATTGTTGAAATTGTTGAAAAAGAACAAATAGAGAATTGCCATTATTGCGTGATTCATTGAGATTGCATTTTAAAGGAGATTGTGTATCGTAGTTTGAGGTTGTTCCAAGACACTTCTCTTTCCCTCCCATACATAGGATTCATCAAACGAAAATCGATATATTTCATTCCTATCTATGCATTGCTGGGTCAGAGTCTCACACAACATCGATTTCACCTCCGTTTCCTTTGAGTAACAACAACTCTTAAAAAATATTGCACAATTTTAAAATTTAACTAGTAACTCTTTTCTAGGGTTCTATTACACCAACAATTAGCTTGGCTAGCACTTTGGAATAGGCAGAGAGATACACTCTCCAAAGCAAAAAACACACAATAACATCTTGTGTTAAGGAGTGTCAAAATTCCATTTGCAACATCCTGTCCTGGGAAGACCTTCTCACACAAGGGTCAAACACGAGGTCGCATTGATATTGACGAAGTTACTCACTCTGCTTTGTCGATATCGGTGTAGAGATTGCACATATTACGGGGATCACTTAGAGGTATACCCACAATGATGAATGGAAGCCTCTCGAGTTGATTTCGGGCTAGATATCCTGCCCTTGCGTGTGGATCGGACTGTCAACTGTCCCCCCAGGCTTTATTTTTGTTGGTGGTGACCTTAGTGGCCTATCTTCTTAGGATCTTACACAAGGTGACTGTGAAGGGGCAAGTCTTCATGGTACCTGGAATCGACGTTGGCCAAACTCACTCGGGCTCCTTGGAGGGTATACCCATGATTATGTGTGGGAGCTTGCACCAGGGTGTAAGTTCGTTAAGCAGGTTGTCAACGTAACTTTTCCACCCTAGCCCAGCCCCTTCTCATCTCGTTGTTGCGACGTTGGATTTCATCACCAACTAGTAACCTTAGAATTAGAAAGTCTTGTTTTCTTGGTATTGTTTCTTAGATTTTGTTTACTAGTGCGTGCTGTTTGTTTACCTAGGTTGACCATAAGACTTTCTTCATAAGTTTGTAACTCATTCACAATAGAGCCTCCACGTCGTTCCCATAGAATGCAGGGCTTATCCCCAGAAAATCTGGGAGGTTCTCAACCCCTGCCTACAAGCTCACCAGAGGGCTCTCCTTAATAGAGTGAAGTCCAAGACGTCGCCACCCCACAAGTGGAAAGAACTGACTCTCTAGAACAGTTCCAAATCACCAATTCTGGAGAGGACTTTCGGCTTCACCCCGATTCTGAGAGACGTTTTATGTGAGTGAATTCTTTCAGAGACTTATTTGTTGTGTCTGCTGGATCACCGACTGGACCTTTTCCAGGGCTTGAGGGCCAAGATCCTTTTTGGTTTGCTAGAATTTTTAGACGGGACCTTTTTGGCGTAGGATCAGGCGTTGAAGTCACCGTCTCACCTGCGTTCCCTGAAACCTCTGACTCAGACATAGTACCTTCTACTACTGCTTATTATTTTCCTAGGCCAGAATCTTCACGAGCTGACCATATCTTGACTCTCTCTTTAGAAATGGCTCATTTCACAGACACTACGAGTATTCACACCGGGATCACAATGGTTAGTCAAGCCCCCATCGGCACACCGCTCTTGCCCAATGTCACCCCGACGCTTCCACCCGGGTACCGTGCGTTGAATGCTTCTATTCCCATTCCTACACAAACCCCATCTGGAACTACTAGTGGTCCCTCTTCATCTGGGCACTCTCCTCCTAGCTTCATTCCGACACTTCCTCACCCCCCTTTCGGAGGACCTTTCTCATCCTCTACCGGTAGCACTAATACTAGTAGCACTATTTCTTCATTCATACCAAATTACCAGATTCCTGTTGGTGGACAATTTCACCAAGGAGGTTTGACTCAACCCCCCCTTGTAGGGAAAATTCCTATTGGAATGAAAATCCCAATTCGAACACAACCCCCAATTGGAACAAAACCCCCGATTGGAGGACAACCCCCACCGACCCCACCCTACGGACAAAACATACCTCTATCCTTGGCCCAGTATTGGAACCATCTGATACAACATAATCCTCAATCGACTGGGGGGCAACAGCTTCCAACTACATCCATTATACCCCCTAGTATAGGCCAACCATATTCAGGTATGTACAATCCTATTTGGGGCTCGAATGCTCAAACTCATGTCTCTGTTCAAGGATACAATCCCATGAGCTACTTTCCTCGACAACAACCACCGAATCTGCCTGGGTCTTCGCATTATATGCAGACTACTTATGGTCCCACTGGTTTGCCAACGGGACTCCCTCCCCAAAGCTACCAGTACCCGCATGTGAATAGACAGTTACCCTTCCTGGCTACTTTGGATCTCCCGGATCCGACGAGGATTTTAACCGATCCCATCTGTCACTCTCCCCAATGGCCCACTATACTAGCCAAGCTACCATCTGACATCCCTAAATCCGATGGAAAAGTGGGAGAGGAACCAAACAATCACATCATGACTTTTCATCTCTCCTGCTCATCCAACTCCTTGATGGATGACTCTATTCGATTACGTCTTTTTCAAAGAACTCTCACAGGTTCTGCTGTGAAGTGGTACATAGAATTACCACGAGGTTTCTTCACCGACATCAACACCCTAGCTATGGATTTCCTCACCCACTACTAGTTACTGATCTACTATGAAATGGGGACCGAGATTTTGAGTTCTTTCAAACAAACCAAAGCCACTCATATATCCGATCACATTCATGAGTGGTGACGGAGACGACGTCTCATCAAACTCAAACTTCTCGATCAGTTGCTGGCAGAGTGGTTCACAAAATCATTTGTGAATGATATCGCTCGTGACATCGCCATGGGTGGAGTTGTCACAGAAGAATAGGCCATAAGTCGTGCTCAATACCTTGACCTCGTTTACTCACAAACGGGTATTCTTTATGACTTACTCCCTGATGCACCTCGTCCTTCCACTTCCGCCACGTCAACTACTCCAGCTACCTCTCATGCAGCCGATAGTGTGATTGGTACTTTCCATGCCCAACCACATTCCGCCTCAAGTACCAACCCCAAACCTGCTTCTTCTAATGTTCAAAATGCTCCATTTCCTACCCCTCCCACCGACAAACTTCTGAGGTAAACGCTGTCCAATCTACCCCAGCTGGTAAAAACAAATCTCGAAAGGGAAAGGGTAAGAATAAGGAGGACAAAAATACTTCTCAAGTAGAGAGAACCAAAACTCCACCTGTTGACGATAGGGATAAGCACAAACCCTGATACCCTTGCCTTATCTTTGGTGATGATCACTACATGAAGGATTGTCCACGACGTGCCGAGGTCACTAAGTTCCTTCAAGGAGCTCCGAAACCACCCACTCCGGCCGTTTTGTCCCAACCCTTCCCCTCTCAACAACAAGCCCAATTGGTCATTCACGACCAACCTTCCCCTTCTACTACATCCTATGTATTGATGTGCACTGGCGATTCAAAGAAGAAGGACATTGCACTCACCACTCGAGCCAAAGATTATTCTCCCTCTAAAGAGAAGGTTGATGATCTACCTCCTTCATTGGTACAACCCTCTCCTACGACTCCACCTACCAACGGTCCTCTTCATCTCGAACGACCGAGCCTTGACACAGTTCTTTGACCCCCTCCAAAGGGTGTTGTTCGGAAATCGACTTTCAATCCTCATGCTTGTGCTGCCCAGAACTACAACATTGTTGAAGATCTGGCACAAGCACCTTCTATGATGTCAACCCTCGAAGTCCTCCAAAGTCATCCCACACAACAGAAGGCACTGTTGAAAGCTATCGGTGGAATTGACCTGACGAACATGAATTTAATAATTTTTGGCTTGGAAGATCACATTCCAAGGTTACCCCCTCAACTCGCATTCCAAATCCAAGTGATTGTCTCCGACAAAAACATTTGTAGAACCGTTATCGACGAGGGTTCCTCGACGTGTGTCATGTCTATTACCTACTGGAAATCCATCGACTCTCCCTCTTTGACTGAATCCCATAACACTCTCAAAGCCTTCAATGGCTCCGGTTTTAAGCCCTACGGTGTTCTTCCTTCGTTGCCAATCATGCTAGAAGGCAAAATGGTCAAAGTCAAAGTGGAAGTCTTCGACACTCCTCTCGATTACAATCTTCTACTTGGCCGTAGTTGGATCAATTCCATGCGTGCAGTTGTGTCGACTCTCTTTCATGTTGTACATTTCCCACATCAAGGAAAGTTCGTCACCGTCGACCAATTAGCCTTCTTTAACTTGGATACGCATACTGGCAACATACCGTTCATCGCTAAAACCCCACCAGGTTATGAGAATGTCGGTGCCGGCCTTCTTAAAGACTCCTCGTTAATGGGTACTTTCCCCATTCCACCACCCGATGTCCCGCGCTCGTTCGTTGCTTCAATCAACATGATCTCCACCTCGATTCATGGAACCCCTGCGTCTCACGACCCATGGATGGTACCTGACCCTAGCGATCATCTTTGTTACGTCGATGAAATGCCGTTAAGTCTGGTCAAATATGCCTATCAGGCCATTCAATAGGAAACCCCTTCTACCCCCTCTCTTGATGAGTTATCTCCATATCCTTTCCATGTCATTTTTCCCACAGACGAGATGATCATGTCTGTCATTGAAGACACCCCTTGGGACGATGACCATCACTGTTCCATCCTCTTCCTAGAGCAACGTACCATTGAGAACTACCAACAGATCTCAACCCTGTCGACCGTTGTTGTCATTTCAACCATTCCCGAATCCACACACGATGTGTTTTCCAAAGGGAACTTAAGCAATATCTCACCCACTATTCCACTTGACATATCCATCAAACCTAGAATTGTCAAAAATGTGCATATCAGAGCTTGATGTTCCCCTGACGAAATTTTCACCTACATGTCACTTTTCAACGAGTTTCGTGACGTCTTCGTCTAGAGCTACAAAGAAATGCCGGGTATCGACCTCGACATTGTGATACATGAAATCAAGTCATACCCAGACGCTAAACCCGTCCGACAACGCCTTCGTCTGGTTCACCCCTGTAAAGCGGCTACTATCAAGCTTGAAGTTGAGAAACTTCTAAAAGGAGACTTTATTTACCCGGTGGCCCTCACTGACTGGGTTTCCAATCTTGTCCCGATTGACAAGAAACAAGGCATGATTCGTGTATGTGTTGATTATAGGGATATTGACAAAGCTTGTCCTAAAGACAACTTTCCTACCCCCTTCATCGATCAGATTGTCGACGATTGCGCCAGAAGAGAAATCTTCTCTCTAATGGATGGTTTCTTCGAATATAATCAAATCAATATTGTTCCTGAGGATCAGCACAAGACTGCTTTTATTTGTCCTTGGGGCTCTTTTGCCTATCAGAAACTCCCTTTCGGTCTCAAGAACACTGGCGCAACTTTTCAATGCGCTATGTCTTATGCCTTCCATGATATCAAGCACATCATGCAACCATATCTTGATAACTTACCCGCTCATTCCATGCACCAAGTCGATCATCCAATACACCTTCGAGCCGTTTTTGTCCGCTGTCGGTTTTACCATATACGCTTGAATCCTCACAAGTGCGTTTTCTCCGTGGAATCCAGCCGACTTCTAGGATTTATTGTTTCGCGTCAAGGGATCAGGGTAGATCCTTTAAAGGTCGAGGTGATCCTTAATCTCCCTCCTCCTTCTACACTCCGCCAGTTACAAAGTTTGCAAGGGAAAGCAAACTTTCTTCATCATTTCATCCCGAACTACGCTGAGATAACTTGTGGATTTACATGACTACTCAAAAAGGGGTCCGAGTTCGTATGGGATACCATCGCAAACAAATCCTTCGAAGCTTTGAAACTATCCCTGACACATGCTTCGCTTCTCTTCCCCCCCAATTACAGTCGTGATTATTTCCTCTACCTCACAGCCTCAGATTACACTATTGGTATGGTTCTCGTCCAAGAGGATGATTCTCACGATGAACATGTTATCTATTACTTGATTCGAAGTCTAACGCCTACCAAAACCAAGTATTTACATGTCGAAAAACTGGCCTTGGCAGCCGTCTAAGCAGTTCAACGCTTCCGACACTATATCCTCTCTCGCAAGACTACAGTAATTTCTAATTGCAACCCTATGCAACACATTCTCACACGTCAATTTCTAGGGGGAAAATACTCCAAATGGATAATTAACTCCAGGAGTTTGACTTGGAATTCGAATGAGTTAAGTCCAAGAAGTCCTTAGTGTTTTCCAAGTTGATATGCGACTTTCCCAACTCTGAAATGGAAAATGTAGCAGCCGATTCATTACCTGATGAATCCCTTTTCCTCATTAGTTCCGATGATATTTGGTATGGAGATATCATCATATATCTCCAAACCCAGACTTTCCGGCCCAATTTGTCCAGTACTGACCAGCGTCGAATACGCTACCAAGAACGTCAATATATTATCCTCGGGGACACTCTTTATCGTCGGGGGATTGACTCAGTTTTTCGATGCTGCCTCACGTTTGACAAAGCCGCGAAAGCTTTAAATGACTGCCATTCTAGAGCCTGTGGTGGTCATATGTCCGGTTATGCTACATCCCAGAAGATCTTACGCATAGGATAGTTTTGGCCTTCGTTATTTAACGATTGCATAATCGCCGTCCAAAAATGCCACGCTTGCCATACTTATAATCATAAGATACAGTCACACCTCGCTCCTCTTCACCCTGTGGTCTCCGTTGGTCCCTTTGTGAAATGGGGCATCGATTTCATGACATGTCACCCCCACTCGGTCGGGGGGCATGGATACATTATCGTAGCCATGGATTATTTTACGAAATGGGCCGAGGCGATGCTGACATTTGACAATACTGGAAAGACTGCAACATTATTCATTTTCAATCACATCATAGCTCGTTTTGGTGTTCCTCAGGCTATCGTCACTGATCATGGTAGCCACTTTAGAAACTTCATGATATCTGAACTCGCTGAAAAGTTGGGTCTTCTCCATGAAAACTCAACACCCTATTACCCACAAGCCAACGGCCAAGTCGAAGTGATTAACAAAGTTCTCATAACCATGCTTCGACGAATGATAGGGATTCACAAAACAAGTTGGCATACAATGTTTTTTTCAGCATTTTGGGCTTACCGGATGTCCATCAAGTCCGCTACTGGGTTTACAACTTTCCGGTTAGTCTATGGTTTGGAAGCCATTCTCTAGATCGAATGCGAGATACCCTCTTTAAAACTAGCTGTCGAACTCCAAACAAACACTTCTGCTAAGGAATAACATCTGTTGTACCTTATGCAATTAGACGAAACTCGACGCGATGCTACCCAAGTCATAGAAGCCCAGAAGAAATGTGTCAAGGCCCAATATGACAAACATGTCAAGCCTCGCGTTTTCTCCTAAGGGGATCTGGTTCTCCTCTATGAACAAGATCAAGATCTGCTAGGAGCTGGAAAATTCGAAGCCATGTGGCGAGGTCCTTATATCGTTAAACGAGTTTTGGAAAAAGGAGCTTATGAGTTAGTAGATTACGATGGTATCCCTTTGAGTGAACCTAGAAATGGGTTGTACTTGAAGAAGTACTATGCATAAGATCACCTGTGCACGAGTACCTGTATTTTTATTGTATCATACTTCTTGTGTGTTACTGTAGTTTGCTTTTGTTGTTATCTGGTCTCCACCCTTATGTGACGTTGTTTTTGATTTCCAGATGTCAGAGTCTTCACTACCCTACTTTGGCTTTGCTGATGGTGCTAGCCGTAGCACTCAGAACCTTGCTTCCATTGCATGGGCAATTTACGCCCCTACAAACGAACTTGTCTCTTTACGAGGTGTATGCCTCGGTCGTGTGACCAACAATATTGCAGAGTATAGCATTGTTATTGAATTATTGATTGATGCTATCTCACTCGGTATCCATCAATTGGTTGTGCGACTCGATTCACAGCTCATAGTACTACAGTTAAGTAATGTCTATACTATTCGAAGTCCTACTTTGTTACGGGTGTATTTGTGAATTCGCCTCTTGGAATGTTATTTTGATTATATTGAATATCAACATATTTTTAGATGTCTAAATACATTAACTAATGCATTAGCTAACTATATATTATACAAACATTTGGGTCATTTATAAATCAATCACATCACAAACATCACACAACACAAGATAAGTCGGTAGAAGCCATATGTATATATAACGATCAAAAAGTTTTTTACAAAAAAGTTCTGTTCGAGGACCAAATTTTCAAAATCTGAAGCTCATAGATTTTACAAAATAACGTCATGGATGACGTTCAAAGTAACACATGACTGCCCAGGCGACCCTACGAAGCAGTCAACCAACAGACTCTGACACCCCCACTGTATGACGCTGGTAACGTTGTGGAACCTCTCCAAGAGGCATGTCTGGAATGTCTGTTGTCAAACCCTCCAGGTCTTGTTCCACCGCTTCATAATCTTCAGCGTCCCATCGTGGCACTAGAGCCACCTCTCCTCATCACTGAATAGGAGAAGTACCCAGAGGTCGATAAGGCTCCACGTCTGTGTCATCAAAAAAGAATTTTGTAATTAGACCTTGGACGAACATAAAAACATTTTCATATGATAAAATTCACAAAAACATTTAAAAAGTAAAAAATGTGTGTACTTCTTACCGAGATCTCCCCACTGGGCACCCTTAGGTAGGGCCAAGTCCGGATCTCCTCGAAAGTCCAACCTGGCATAGGCATAATCATCAACCATAAGCATTTGTGGTTGCAACCAGTCAAAGAAGTGATCGTTGTATTTAATGATTAGTCCGGCTACATGCTTGGCCATGAGGTTACACCACCTCAGCATTCTTGGATCCTTTGGAGCCGGTAGACCCCACTCAATATGCAACGTTAGCAAGGGAACCCTCTCAAGAAAGAAGGACACCAACAATGACCCGTACCCGAATTGCTTCAGGTTACCTCTCCTGCATTTAGTCAATTGCCTCTTCACGTTACGAAGGACTGCGTCTGCCTAGTTAAAGACCTGAGGCTTATTACACTCTATGGAATACTGAAAGTAGCTCTGGAGAGCCATGTGAGGAGAAGTGCTCCCAGGCATATGAGCAATGGTAAACAAAATAGTGCGAAGGGTCAAATCCATCAGCCCCCAAATGGCTACCTTTCCTTTTCTCCTTTCCGCCTCTGGAACGTAGTGCAAACAACAATACTCACTCATAGGCAACCCACCACCTCTGCTACCAGTCAGGCTTGCATGGTACCCATGCCATGATAGTCCTGTCAAGAAGTAAATGTCCTCGATATCCAAGGACAATGTGTGGACCCCTACGTGGAATACTTGTTGGTCTGGATCCCACATATGCACAAGGTACTCCAATAGCCTGACTTGGGCCCTCATGCCCGGGATCCGAAAGAATTTTAGGAGCCCACAGTTTCGAAAAGAAGCAATGGTGCCCGGATAATTCCCGACAACAATATTGTCTTTTTCATGTTCTCTTTCATTCCATTCCAACACCATGGTGACAACCAAATGGTTGCATAAGAACCATAAGAAGAAGGTCAGCAACTCTATTCAACATTTGGTATCTTTTTCATTGAGCAAACTTCAATTTTTTTTTTTCACTTTGTGGTTCTTGCAGGTGCCCTTTAGGCATAGTGCAAGGTTCTCGTAGGTGCCTTTGGGGCCACCTGCGAGAATGATGTATTCTCGCAGGTCCCGTGTGGCTGGCATGCGAGAATGGCTGAGCGCAATTTTAACCTCTAAAACAAGTTCAAAAACATGAATTTTACCAATGAAAATGAAAAACTAAACCATGAAAAGATAGAGGATAAGGAGCTTACCTCACTGCCAGAGATGGTTCATCGAATGGATGCTCGTACCTCCCGCAATCGAGCACCGAAATTCAAGGGCAAAAGAGGGGTTTTGGACTAAAATATTGGCAAAGTTACAATGACTATGGTAAAAAGAACTTTTACTCATTTATATTTACTTTTACCATTTGCTATTGGTTTTTATAATTATTTTATTTATTAAACCTAATGCCTAATACCCTTATGAGTGCAACTTTTGTAGACATAACGACCTCGATGTTCATACACAAGGATACATATATATTTTTCTTCTTCATCGCATGTTTTGATTGTTTTTCATGGTTTTTGTACAAAACCTCGAGCTTGGTCTTTGTCTGTTCTCACGCTCAAAAATATATGAGAACGCGATCTAGCATACTTTTATCACTTTTTCGGGCTCAACAAGGTTATATGAAAAAGGAACCCCCTGGGAGTCCTCTTTAAGCTCTTTTCAGACTCTCTAAACATGAAAAGATTGCCGAGCAACCTTGCTCTTTTCACGCTCGTTAAAGTATTTGAAGAAAGCGCCCGTTGGGCGATAATTTATCTCTTTTTCGATCTCATCAGACTATTTTACGAAAAAGGAACTGAGAGAGTTCTCTTTTAAGTGTTTTTCCAGACTCTATAATCATGAAAAAACTTCGAGTTTTCTATCTTTGGACTCGTTAAACAAACATCGATAGAACTGTAATGGGACCGAACCACTCCTTCCTAGGGTTCCTTAAACATACTCTGAGGGAATCATCCGAAGGATGAGCTTACAACAACAAGCATATGTTATCCTCCTCAATCTTGCGTAAAAATAAAGATGTACTTGCCAGAAATGGTGGGGGAAAATTTGGGAAAGGGATGTGTTTTCATATTCATATTATTGGCAGTAAGTGTCGCTCTTGAACATGACACCCCCCTATTCATTATTTGAAGCCAGTTTGGGAAATCCATTTGTCTCTCATTTTATTTTCTACAAGGTCATATCCTGAGTCATGTTTGAGTCAATGCTGCCAAATCATTGGTCATGTCATTCATATGTTCAAGAGAAGTTCATCCGAAACCTTTATTGAGTTGGCCATCTGCAGTTGTCCATTCCCTCCGTGTCGGCCTTCCCTGTGTCCAGTCCAATTTACATCATACTCTGTTTCACCTTCAAAATCTGTTACTCATTTCATGTCATTGATGGGGGATACATCAAGGCCCTCCTGTGACGAGTTTTTTTCCGTCGACTCTAGCTCATTATCCAGAAACAAGACTTAGAAATTCTTTGGTACCTTGGAACTTGCATGCCTCAATGGCAGGTTTCCTCGCTTTCGACAGTGGGTTTTCATCATTGACCCCTGATCGGGAGATTCAATTGGATGTTCGACCTCAACTCATTTATTCACATTCGGTGGATTGTACTAGTGTACCTTGGGAGTCATTGACATTAATGGTGATTTCCCTCGCACTTGTTAACAATTTCATTAATGACCGGTAATCGAGTGGTTTCTACCATGTTCGACTTCGACAGATGTAATCACATGGTTAGATTCGTACTTTTCGGAGACGGGATTGAAGACCCTGGATCTTATCTCTTTGGTCCAGGTTGCGATGGAATATGTATAATTTGCTGACTCATCAATATCTGGAATTAGAGGGTGTTCATATGCCAAAGGTGCAATGGGAAATGTAGCAACCGAAGATGTTTCTGGTATGCCAACTTTAGGTTGACCTGTTTCTGAAGGTGGACTTGGAGTTGATTATCGCCTAGCAATGGTTATTCCAGACAAGTGGATTGAATATTTGAAGCATAAACAAGATGAACAGTGGTCAATAAAAGAAATAGTGCTCACACTGACTAACATGAGATATACTGAGAAATGTGTTGCATATTGCGTTCACCTTAATGGACAAGGAGATGTACTCTGTGATGTCATGTCTTCAATTACTTTCTCCAGTTATTGATTGTGGGACTGCACTTCACAAGATGATTCATTTCATAACGACGACACTAGGCGCAGGGGCAGTTTTCTAATAGAGTATTCAAGGATGACAGGTGGCAAGGGATTCATCACATGAAGAGATCAATCCCATATTTCAAGGAGATAAGTCATTATTTTAATGATCTTTTAGCAAGTCGATCAGCATGAAATCAAGCAGTCAAAGAAAATATCAAATGTAAAAGTGGCCAACTGGTTCTAGATTTTATGTAACCAGTTAAGGATTCGATCCCTTTTTTTTAATCATAGCTTTCCAGCAGGAGGAGTAAATGCACATGTGGAAATAAGTCAAGAGATACAGGTAGCACCTTGAAGACACCTCAGGCACATTTGGCAGAGAACAAATTTTCTGCAGATATCAAGGGTATCTAAGTGGCAATCAAGGTAAATTGATTCAACTATAAAATCAGAAATTAAACCCAGGATTCGAGGTAGCAATTAAAGGAAAATTTTCCTGATTATATGGCAGAGTATCTCTATTTTGAGGCATCCTTTTAAAATACAACTGGTAACATCTTTGTAACTCAAGATTTCAAAGGCAGTTCGAGATCTTATCATCCAGATTTTTCTAGATTTCAAAATAGCCTGGACTCCATCTTTCCGGTATTCGAGATTATCAAGATAGTGTTTACATTTTTTGTCGAGACTTCTTTTATATATGATAGTTTTGTTTGTACAAGTGTTGATGATTGTAACTGCTTTCTAATTTTAGAAAGTAGAAGGTTGACTCGAGCATTTAGAGGATAAAGGGTATCTTTTCCTATATAAACAGGTGTAAAACAGAGTTAAAGGGTTCAATTTCGAATACAAAAATGCTATATTGTAAACAGGCCCATAGATGCTAATACTAAATCACAGGTTTCTCCCTCTTTTGATGTCAGTTTTTCCACCTTCTTTCTTTACTTTTATTGAGTTGTCTAGCCTTGAATGACTATTATCTCATTGTTTGGCTCATAACTTGGTAAACAGTTTCTTTATTGTTTATTATACCCTACTTGGTGTACTGGTTTATAATCAATTTATTCTTCACCCACTTAAAGTTATCTACTAACTATGAATCTTTGAGAGCACTCGTTCATTTGATTACAATCTTGACTGTCTGATTACCATATTTGAATTGATTTATCCCATTGATCCATTTACACAAAATACAAAAACATTTTTACTTGAAGTTACCAAGCACCTTTGGTCTACAACCACAAAGGGTTTCTTGGAGTGATAACAGAACCTAGCTTGAACAAGAGCTTGGAGACTCTAGCAAGTCTATGAAGAAGAATTGGATCTTCTTCATGCAAGGATTGAGCAAGTGTGTGTGTTGGAGCCAAGAGTCACCGAAAGGAAGCTTGCAACATCAAGGAGATCAGGTTGTATCTTCTACTTTCGATTAATATGATACAACGACATGTCCTTTTCCCATAAAGTCATTCTTACTTTATTGTGTAATTCCTTGATCATAGGCATAAGTTGACGATTGAATACATTTTGCTATCTTCACTTTGATTGGTTTGTGTTGTCTTGGTCTTGACCTCACGAGAGCACCGGAGCAAAGCGGGAGCAACAAAGACCCAAGGAAACGATTCAAAGGTATGTCACTTGTTCCTCCTTATTAGCTATTTCAATGGTCATAACTTAGGGAAAGAGTCATGTCCTGTCCTGTTTTGTTCTAGATCCAGGTGGATCTAGGGAGATCTGTTAGTGTCCGCACCTACCGATTAGTCCGATAACATTAGTAGAGGGAACTAAAGGACTACTCCTCCTCATAATGTCGGTGGGTACGGTGAGAAAGAGACTATGGAACAACCCTTCCAACCCTAAGAGTGCCAATGGGGCTGGTTGGGAGAGGAAAATGGAGAGATATTTTTAGATAATGCCAATGGGAATGGTCTCGAAATGGTCTATCAATGAAAAAAATCCTCCTATTAATGTCGATGGGGTTGGCTAGGAGGGGATAAAATGATGCCCCCAACTAAGGGAATCAATGGGATGCATTGGGAATGCCCCCATCTAGAAGCAACCAATCAACAAAGGGAATCATAACTCTTCATGGGAGAAAATGGCTCCCGAATGAAGTGTGTAATGACATAGACAATAACAATTTTTGGTGAGTAATTATTGGTTGAATGGTCAACAAGAACAAAAACAAAATGGTGGTTAAGTAATGTGACCAACTGAAAGAGAATTCCAACAAATAGAAACAAAAAATGTGGGATTTTAGGGGGGATGGATGTTAAGATGATGAGAAGAAATGTGTGTGTCTCAACTCTGGTATGGAGTCTAACTGGACTCCCAACCCCAAGGTGAAAGAAAAAACATGGGCACCAAAACACAACTGGGATCACTATTCTAGGGTTCCTATGTGAGGAAGGATATGTCACCAAGTAGATGGAAAATGAAAAAGATGGAGGGTTGATCCATCTACTCAAGTGATGGGGTCCTATGGGAAATTTATAGGAATGGGAGGAAAATGCAATGAGAAGAAGGGAGAGAAAAATAAGCTAAATTCCAAGGAAATCAAGGCCTAATTTACACCCACATATATGAATAAAAGTGGTTATTCATGGGGAATCCTTGTTCAACATTCAACAACAACAAAAGAAAAATCATGCTTAAGTGATGTAAACCATTGAAAAAGAATTTAATGAAAAAATATGTGCTTTGACTCTTCTTGGAAAGATGGCTTCCTAGTGAAGTGGCAAAGCAGGAAATTTGAAGAATGGTTTATAAAAATGATTCCAATGGTGACAATGGTGCATTAATCGAAATCGGGATGAGGGGAGGAACTACTATGAGAAGGTCCTAGAGTTACCCTTCCCACCAGGTCAAGCATGGGGATTTGATGGTAAGGCACATATTGGGACATCTGATGAGGATGATAATTAGGAGGGGATAGATGATCACCCCCATTTCTGTATTATATATAACATGTGATGGACATGCTAGTTGTATAGTAGAGTAGTGTACTCAAAATAATATAACCAATGTTATTTTTTGGCTTTCTAATATATGATATGCTTATGAACATATATATAAATGTTTGTGATGATAAAAATGAAAAATGTACAATGTGTGACATGTACTGACATGCATGTATGATAGTGTAAAAATGAATGCAAAATGTTATCTTCTTGATGATGCATGTGCTATATGTCAATCTAGGATATTGTTTGCAATGTTATCTAGAAACTGGTTGTGACTTCTAGGTACGTTATTGAATGTGATAGATTCAAATGATCACACCATGAGTTGAACACACAAGTATTTCTTAATAAAGCATGGGTGGTGCACATGATACAAAACATTTAGTTTCATTACGATAATTCAAGAATCTAAATAAACATGAAGGTGATGGATGCGATGAGCAAGGGAATCAGCTAACAAACCTATCAGTGCATCATATTCAACCTAATTATTGGTGGTAGGTCCAACACAAACACCACTACAATGGTAGAGGGTAATCATAGGGGTAAATAGGGCCCAAGATATTGAGGCTAGATTCTGTGAAGAACGACTCACACCATCGGCATAACCAATGTAGAAGGAGGAAAGTGGGTCCATCTAAAAGGTGCAAGAGGATAAAAAATGAGATAAAATATTTGCAAGGTGAATGCAAGAAAAACATCAAATATAAACACTATACAAATAAATAGTGGCGCAAAATGCTCACAAGGGATTGTGAGGTACCTCCACGAAGAAGAGAACCGAATGAGATTTTGACTTCGGGGGGTCAGTACCATGGGAGACAATCAAGGTATGGGCACTAGGCGGGGATGGATCATGATGTGACTTTGGATCTTCTACCATTGAGATATCAACCTTCCCACATACAACCTCCAATTGATGGAGGACCTCTAGAGAATCTCGACACTGGGGAAGACGAGGACAATGGTGAGAGTAATGGACATAATGGTCACATAATGCACAAGGTTGTTTTGTACATAACATATTCAACCATTTGGAAAACAGTTTAGGAAGGTGGACTTCCACAAATGCAGTGAAAGAAGAGACATCTAAATCGTTAGAGTTATAGAGCTCTTTCAATCCCGAAATTCAAGGGAAATGAAAGTTGGGATGACCTAGCAGCTCACACAATTCACAAAGGAGAAATCACCTCTCTCTGGTAGGTTGTGTGGTTGTAGTGGGGTTAGGAAGGGTTTGGGTATCTTTTCCTTTGTTCTTTTTCTATCTTAGAGCTTTCTTAGTCTTAGGTTGAGTAGGGTCTTGCTGTGGTCAAGAGACTTGGGTAGACCTTGGTGAAGGATCAAGAGGGGGGCATGAGACACATAGTGTAGTTGTATGTGGGATATCAATGTGAATTAGAATATTCTACATGGGGGTTAAAGACAAATAAGGATGGGGCTAAAAACTAGGAATAACAATAGGAGGGGGATCCAAATACCATGTAGGAATCCCAAGGGTAAGGTTAGACAAAAGTGAGAGTAGCCATGACCAAGGTATTGACGATCCCAAGAGGAGGCAGTTGCATACCTAGTGGAGGCATGGATGATACATGTATGGATGGTCCAAGAGACGATTGTGGATGTGACCCCACTGGTCCATGGATATATGATACCATGGAAACATGGGAGGAACTAGGCGTAGTGACTAATGGAGGTGGTTTGTAGTATGCACTCAACAAGTGAGAGTATTTGTAGGCTCCAAGGAAAATTTCATCGATAGGGGTAGTAGTATGGTCCTCACCCAAGGAAGAAACCACATTGTCAGGATTAAGCTGGGCCTGAGTGTCATGGTAAGTCATTTGATCAATGGTGATGAGTTTCCCATTGTGGGGGGAAATCATCATATGAAAAACTTCCAAGGGCAAAGCCTTCATGGCATACATGAAGCTACATCCTAACAAAAGGTTGTAATCTAGAGGGCCATCTATAACCTCAACATCGACATGGACTTCTTTTCCCGATATCTTTATGGAACATTTCTATTAAAGTCCCTATGGTTGGAAAGGACACCCATCATATGCTCGAAGGGATATCATAGATGGGACAAGGGTAGGGGATATTTTCTGCTGTCAAACCTAAGAATAATTCACGCATGTGGATGAGCCTTCATTAACAATACAATGGTGGATGTTGTACTTGTTGATGGTCAACATGATCTGGAAAGCAACAGAAGAGGGAAAGAGAAAAGGATTTACTTGATCACTATCAAAGGTGATCATATGGTCGTCTGAAGGGTAAACAAATCCTAGGGAAGAAAGAAAAGCCTTCTTCTGTGCAGGGCACATCTGAAGGACCTCGAGGGTTGACATGGTAGCGAGGGCTTGGGATAAGTCATAAATAATTCTATAATGCTAGGTTTCCTTCCCATAAAGGTGAACAACATTCTGTCGAAGCGAAACTTTTAGGACCTTAAAGGGATATTGGTAGAGGGTCGAGTGATCAGTAACGTCCCCAGGGTGGATGAAAGAGGATCATAGGGCACAATCGATTGTATCCCGGGGTGCATATCATACTGGTGTGATCAAGTAGTGAGATTTATGTCGACTGAATCCAACATGAGAATTTGGTAAGTGCCATTACCATATGGGTGAGGAGCAAGGGAAGAGGTAGTGGGAGGGGGAGAAAAGTGTTGACCAACTCTTTTTTGGAGAAAGGGTTTTTCAACACAACTAGCTGTGACAAAGATGGCGGGGAAGGTTTGGAATTGGATTGTTGATAAGCCTTAGAGGCTTTCTAGGTGCGAAACATGATAGGGAGGAGAGGGCACTCATGAGTGTAATGTCCATATACACCGCAACATGAACAATGTTTGTTTGTGCAGAGGGGTTGATTCTTCCCTTGCTTGGGAATTGGGTTGGTTCCTTGGCTTTGGTTGAGGTAAGGTTGGTTTCCCCCAGTGTTGGGGGTTGGGTTCTAGGCTCCTTGGGGCCC
This sequence comes from Picea engelmannii, assembly GCA_009831015.1. NCBI lineage: Eukaryota > Viridiplantae > Streptophyta > Pinopsida > Pinales > Pinaceae > Picea > Picea engelmannii. The sequence continues at coordinate 293,423 of ML779921.1, read as the reverse complement.
CTGGTTTTTGTTATTTTTATTCCCTTTCCTCTTGCTATTCCTCCTATTTTTATTGGGAGGAAGGGGAGTGTTCTGCTACACATACACTTGTCCCTATGGGGGAGGTGTAGGCGGGCTAACATGGGTAGGGGGTGAACCTGTAGGTGGGGTATATGTTGCTGGTGGTGGACCAGGAAAAGGGAAGTAAGGATTGGTAGTATCCCCACAAGAGGGATTCCCACACAGGGGACCCTGACCATGGTAATGCAACTAAGCAGGAGGTGCAGAGTAGTATGTACTCACACTCACCTGAGATGAGGCACATGATTGGTCCTTAGGTGGGCTTGGGTATCCGTAAGGAGTGGGGGACCCACCATAATAAAAGGTATATCTACTATGTCCAGGTGGTGGTGGAAGATATGCGAGAGATATTGAGCCAATGAGACCATTGGCGGCATGGGAGGTGTTAGGAGTGGCTAAGTCACCTGATTTAGACCGAGGGGCATTAGGGAGAATAGTGTATAGGTACCCAGACTAAGAATAGATCAATTCATATTGTTGTTCCTTCTATATGACCTCTTCCTCATTCTTAGGAAATGTCATGGAGACATGCTTGGAGATGGAAAGAACTAGAGAATTTAGGAAGAAATCCTTAATAAATATGTCATCTAGCTTGGCTTTGCACAAGCCACGTCGGTTGCACCAGTCATGGATGTGGTCTGAGATTTGGGTGGTAGTGGTTTGGCAATAGGAAGTAAGGATTTCGAATCCCAGTTCATGGTGAACATGTAATTAGAAGAATGTGAGGAAAACCTTCGCAATGGAATTGATGGTTTGGTGATATTTCTATGGCTAATATATGTACCTCTTTGCAGTGGCACCCATCAAGGTTCTCTAGAAAAGACGGATGCCAATGGAGTCCTTCATGATGGAGTTTGAGGAACACCATATGTGGAAGGAAAACACATGGTTTGAAGGGTCTTCTTCAGAATTTTGCTCAAAATTGGGGATGTTGGAGGGAAACTTGGTGGGAATGGGAGGTAAATTAGGATCATGGTGAATAGACTCATTAATAAATTGGTTCAGGTCATGTATACTCAAACCATCCATAAAATGCAAGGAGGTATAAGTAGTTCCGACCATGGTGGAACTAGAAGGAGATGGCCTTACTGGAAGAGGGATGGGATGGGAAGTGGTACCAGTACCTCATACAGAGGACGAGGGTTATGACTCTTAGGAGCTAGAACTATATGAGGGACTAAGGCGGGGGGGATTTCCTCGTCTAATGGAGATGAGGGTACATTGAATTGGAAACTTGAGGTCAAGGCCTTTCATCCTAAAATAGTGTCTCTTTAGGGGAGAAATGGTGTGCAAGGTGAGTTTCAAGTTTAGAGTTGGTTTCAGTGTTGTTTGGTTTGCAATATGTGTTGGCATGTTGAGGAGTTTATTGATTTGAGTTTATTTGCATAAAAGTTAATCAATGATTGCATGAAAATAAAATGATGAAAGTACATAACTTTTGGAAAAGAAAATAAGAATAAATTTCTAAATTCCAATGGGCACAAACAATTCAAATCAAAAGGGTAAAGGTATGACTTCTTCTTTTGAAAGATAGAATAGGTGATGCAAGTGCAATAAGAAATATAAAATGCAAAGTTTTCTTTCCAATAAAATGTAGCTAGAGTGCAATGGTGAATCCCTATTAGTAAGAAAAAAGAAAAGGACAAAAAGGGTATTTTTCTTCACTAAGGGATTTCATATGCTACTAACTACTTCAATTTCTCAAAAAATAATCAAAAGGCATCCTACTTCTGTAGCAATCAACAACAAAATAGATGCAATCAAATCAAATCTATGGTCCTACTTTAAATGCTTCTTTCTTGTTATTTTTGATGCATTAAAATGGTATGAAAATCAAGAAAAGAAACTAAGGGATGGATACAAATCAAGTGGTAAATCCACAAACCATTTGTAGTAGCAAACATGGAGCCAAACCTTCAAGAAATCCCTTGAGAAAAATAGATCAAAACCCCATGGGGGTTTTCTCCTCAATTTATAGGGTTTAATGGGATTTTTAAACCACTTAATAAAATATCAAACTAAGGGTTTATGAATACCCTAAATAATACCTACAACAAGCACATTAGACACTAAAAGGAAGAACAAATTCAAAAAATGAATAGTGCGGGAAATACCTGGGATTGTGCGATGAGACTTAACTCTTGTTGAAAATGGTTCTAATATGAAGTTTCAAATTTAAAAAATTTAAAGGTACCCTTTTGAATATCTCGGAAATACAAATCTAATTCTGTAAATAGTTCGTTAATCGGAGTCTATATGAGCCCGTAGTGGCAAAAACAAAATTGGGTTTTCCTTATTTTCCACCCAAAAAAGTGCATTGGCACTTGGAGATAAACTTGAATTTGTGGACATGTATCTTGAGGGTTTCCTGAGTTTTGTTTTACTCTTATAACTTGCACATACAAACAACAAGCTACCAGATTATAACACCCTTGAAAAAGGTCCAAAAAATAAAACAAAAATGTAGAAAATCAAGCATTTACCACATACCCACAACCAAGGATCATAAGTAAAACTTAGATCCCCAACTAATTCACCATTCCATGGTAGAAAAAATGCAGCAAGGGTGAGAATATCTGCATCTCTAGTTGTTTCTAGATCACAGACAAAAGTGGGTAAAAAGACAATAAAACTTACTTTAATTAATGGATGCACATTCCTTCAGATCTAGATCTACAATAACATAAATAAATAAAAAAACATACCAGCTGCAAAATGTAGTAGAAATATCCAAAGAATTTGATCAATCTCTATACCCAATGGAAAGAATAATATAAAAAACACCTATGGATAAACCTGTGAAGACCAAATGCCTCCTGGTGGCCTCTCCATGGGAGGGTTCTTCTTTCTTTCCCAGATGTATCGTAGCACTTGCTATATTCTCCTCTTGGATGAAAGTAACAATGGTGAGATGAAGCTAAAAAATGATTGGAATTTTCAGTAGAATCTCAGTACTCTCATGGAAAATCTCTATGGAAAAAGGTATGGCTCTCTTTATTTTATAGGGAAAATAGTGGTTATCCTTGATATGGTCAAAATGATAAGATATTATATTTGACCAAATCTATTTTAACCACTAATTTGAATTTTTCCTTTAATTTGAATAAAATAAAGCGGGACGAATGCATACAAGTGGATCATAAGTTAATTAAATGAAATAAATTATGAAAAAGGGGTTTTCCTAAGTTATGCAAGGGAATAATGGTGGAAAAGTGGGAAATGACTTAGGAAAAAGGGGTTTTCCTGAGTTATGTGAGGGAATAATGGTGTGAGAGTATGCATGAGAAGGGATACATAGGCTATGATGGAGTAAATCGGTAAGGATTGGCCTTTTGGGATATATGTGCAAATAAATGGTGATAACAACACTAATGCAATCTTTTACTAAAGAACACTCAAATGCTTTAACCCTAGTACACAAAATGATATGCAAAATTGTATTAGTGTAACAAAACAAAAATGCAAGTCACACTAGTAAACAAGAAATTTTATGGATGTATGATATTGGTAGCGATGCTAATAAGAGCACTCCAATGTCTATACATGAAGAAACCACCCAAAAACTCAACAAAAAATCTAGTAATTGCGTGCAAAATTTCCAAGCACAATCATAAACTGAACAAAAGAGGATATACAACATGCCACCATGTATGAAAATAACTTCTATAGGTGATACCTAGGTCACTGTTCGCCAAGTAGTAAACTCACTCAAGCATAAAACATTAAAATGCACTCAATACCTCAAATCTACTTATGCACTCAAAAATAAAATGAGAGGTCTATCAAGGGGTCAAATCAATGCTTACAGATCATGTATAATCTCACTGACCCAACCTAGACTCAGATATGAGAAAAAACCATCTAATAAACCTAAAAAACCCACCTATAGGAGGTGATCACGCCCTTCTAGTAGTGCAAGGTGTTGAAAGATTAATTATTGCAGGTATTAATTGATTGTCGAAAAAGATTAATTGTCGAAAGTTTAGTTTTTGGAAGATTGGTTGTCATTGATGAAAACCCTTGAACAAGTTGCATGTCGAAGTAAAGTAGCTGAAAATAGAGGATAGCAAGCTACATATCAGTTGCGTGTCAAAGTAACTATAAATAGAAGATAACAAGTTGTATTTGAGTTGCAAGTCATCATGAGTTGCATGGCAGTTGCATGTCATCATGAGATCCTCATTAAAACACAAAGAATAGTCAATTTGAAGATCACTTATGTGTATCACTTCTAAGAATATAGGTTGGAGATCTGAGGCAGTGATTTGAAGGCAGAGAAGTCCATTGAAGTAAGAAGTTTGCAAGAGTCGATAGTACAAAGAATAGGTTTCATACAAGGATTCCTTGAGTTTATCTGCGGGTTTTAGGAGGAAAAACGCAAACATCTGTGGGATGCAATAAGGAAAAGCGTGGATACCTATGAGAAAATAGTGCATATGGTCATGGACCCGTGAGGATTTTTTTTGACTATCAGGGACCTAAAACTCAGGTCAACTACATGATTGCAAGTATGTCTTCTTGAGTGTGTTAGGGTGAATATTCTGAAGAAATAAGGAACATGTATGTCTTAGTGATTCATAAGCATTTTATTTGGAGAACTCTCTCGTGAATCTTGGTATGAGGTGTGTGTGGTTGCAGTCTTGATGAGATATTGATATCGGTAGAAGTAGCAGAAATATCAGAGACAACAACAACAACATGTTATTAGTGACATAGGTAGTGACAGATTGGTCTACATTTATATTTCACGGTTGTTGGATGAGGCAAGGAAAGGGGGTTGTAACCTCCTTCTGGTTGGAGTCGGTTAAATTAGGGAGTTGGAGCTTCCTTCAGGTTGTAGCCTATAAATAGGGGGTTGAATCCTCCTTCCAGTTGTAGCTGGAGAAATAGGAAGTTGGTGCTTTCGATGAATGTACTCTTTGATAATAAGAAAAACATTCTGTGTTTTTTCCCACATTGGGTTTCCACGTAAAATTCTGGTGTATTGTGTTTATGTGATGTCTATTCATTGAATTATGGTGTTGATGATAAATTAAATGCTCATAATATTTATTGGAGGTTTTATATTGTGATTAAAAGTACTAATTTTGCTCATACCAATTCACCCCCCCCTCTCAATATTCCAACAATTGGTATCAGAGAAGGTCCTTCAGGAAGCAGTCTAACCACTGGAAGGAGATCATGGTGTTATCACTCCAAGAAACTCTTTGAGGTTGAGGGTCAAAGATGCTTGGTAACTTAAGGTAAACTTGTTTTTGTGTTTTGTATGTATGGATCAATGGGATAACTCAATTACAGATGGTATTCAGATAGTCAAAATGAGAATCAAATGAACCAGTGCTCTCAAGGATCGATAATCAGATGATAGCTTTTAAGTGGGTGAGAAAACAATGCTTATAAACCAAATACAAAAGTAGGGTTTAATAAACAATGCTAAGAAACTATTAATCAAGTTATGAGCTAACCAATGAGGTGACAATCATTCTACAGCTAAAACAACTTGAATAAGAGTACAGAAGGAAAGGTGAGAATCTGACATCAATAGAGAGAGAAATTTGTGATTTGTATTATCATATGAAAAAGTATATTTACAATATAGTATTTTCTGTATCCAAATCGAACCCTTGGTATGTCAAAAATATAGGCATTTATAGCCTTTACAACAAGTCTCAGATCCTGGAAAACTGGATTTGGATTTCTAAATATAGAAAACAGAAAACTAACTGAATACAATAGGATAACTAAAGAACTAGTTTCTAGGAATCAAACCGTCTTCATATTTGGTCTTCATCATTTCTATGTCTCTGATGTGTCATGGAGGAAAAGACACATGTCTTCAGTGGTTGGAAAACTTTCAACAACTGTGAACAAAGCTTTAGTTGACCAATTAAGCATTCACCTCCAAAATCTCCACGAATCTTTGAAACTGAATATTTCCTGATTTGCTGATTAATCTTTTGATACTCTCTTATCCTTTGAATCACTCCAAAAATCGCTCTGTTTGAGCTCAAATCTTCAAAGTTCTCATTTTGTGGTTTCACCAACTATTTTGCCTTAGGATTTGCTAATTAGTTGATGAAAGCTCTGCTTTTCAACAACTAATTGGTTATAATTTCGCCTTATGTGCCGGCGAAAGCTCTATTTTGATAAAAAAGGAAACCTTTCATATTCAAAACTGTTGTTCCATCAAAAATCAGTGTTCATTTGATTGATCTCCCTGCAAATTTATAACAACCTGGGCCAGCACCTGTATATCTGGATGTGTGTTAATTTTTTCCTTCAACTTTTTGATTTTCCTCTTCAGGCGCTTAGCTAACCACCATAAGCTATTATAATCCTTTGTGATCTTTTTCTTCTTCTTCTTATCCTTTATACTTTCACGTGCCAGCTTCTCAAAAGTTGCATTTGTCTTTGCAAAATTCTCTGATAAAGATTTATATCTTGCCTTTATCACCTTTTCCAGAACCTCCTGCTGTGCTATTACCTCTTTTAGCTCCTTAATCTTCTGTGATTTCTTTGATTTCTTATTTCTTGAGGTTTCACCTTCATCTTTGGAAGTAAAAACTTCACAATCTTGTGCAGGTTCCATGGAGTGCTCTGGAATTTTGATGGCTGGACTTTCATCTTCCTTTTCTGGTTCTGTGTCTGAATTTGTGTATGGCAGATTTAGAGCATTTGTCTTTTTCACTGCGGATTTCTATGAGTTTGTTTCAAAATCTAGTTTCTTTTTATCTTTCTTGGGCCTTATGCTAGATTTTTTGTCTTCTGGTCTCTTTGGGAGAGCTCTCCTCCTCCTTGAGCTACTCTAAGGAGTTGACTGCTTCTTGCTTGCTTTCTTCTTTTCATTTATAGGTTGAGTTTGAGTCTCAAAACCTTCCCAGAAGAGAAAGTGTTGCCAAGTTCTTTCTCTTCGTCTCAGTTCTTCCAAGATGATCATTTTAATCAGGCCATAATGACAAAGGGAATTTTTGATGCTAAAAGGTTCGACTCTGATCTTATTACACACCTTGGTTAAGCTTCTATAAAGAAAGAAAGGCAAATTTAGAAGGACCTTCCCTGTGAAGTGATCTAGGAGTCTAAAATGATATAACATTAACTTGTCATACCCGCCCTCTGAGGTTAAGTATAACTGAATGCCTTTGAACATATCTTTCCATTCATCTTCAAGGTAAGAAACATGGATTTTTTTCTTCCAGGTTGTACTTCAGAATTCTATCTTGAGGTATGCCCTAAAATCCAAATTCTTGGTCACTGTTGTTTTAAACCAACTTTGGCCTGTTCTGGGTAAGCTAGTTGCTGAAGCGATGGTAGCTTCATCAACTATCAGTTCCAGAGAGTCCACCGTAGATTTCTTTCCATCGTATGACTTTGCAAAAATCTCTGCTATTTCCCGGTGATAGCCTTCCTGTAACCTTTCCACATATGTCATACAACCTGCATCTGAGAATCACTTCTGCACCTCTGGATAAGACTGTAAAAAGGATAAATTATCTAATTCTTTCCTCAGAAGTAGTCCTCCTTGCTTCCTCACCATCTGCAACTTAATCACCAGTTGATTTGTACACGGTTGACACAGTAATCTTCTTAATAAGTAAAAGGCTGGCACTGGTGAAAATGACCCTGTGTTATCAATTGAAATATGAAACCTCATAATAGAAATTTTGAACACCGCGAGTTCAAAATAAGAAATGATAATTTGATTTTATGTCACTAGATAGCTGGTACTTTATCCTCTGGTTTTAATGATGATTAAGAGTTCATCACCTCAAACCCTCCTTTTGTTTTCCGCACGAAATACGTGAGCACAATCTGTCATGATGTCCTGCTGGAACGTGATGAAAAGGTGTCATCACTCATTTGCTTCCATTAGCTCGCCGTGATGATTATATGATGCGTGTTTGGCGTATCCTTTTTGGGTTTCTGGATTCGTTGGAGGAAAACCCATGTTAGCACTTTCACCGGCTTGCTTGCTGTTGGGAGTACACTTTAACCATTGAAACCTAAGGCTTTCAATAGCTAACTTCAACTTCAAAATAGATGTTAGCTGTTGAAAGGATTTTTCTTGATTTTTTGAAAAGACCTTTTGAGGATCAATTTATTTCTAGGATAACATCTTAAATCCTATGTTTTGACACTTCTAAATTCTAAAAATTTATATAGAAGCCTAATTTATGACCATGCTATCACCTACAAAATGGAACAAACTGACTGATTCATTTTGGGAGATAACATTTGGCTGGCTCCAGCTGGGATGGATACCTCCTTGTGAGGTTTCCAAGAACCTAGTTTGACTCAGTAGCCTTTATTACAACTTAAATTCAAAATTGATTTTACTCAGTATTCCATTGGGCATGGAGTTATTGACGAAACAAAACAAAAACAAAAACTGAAAAGAATATGTACAAATAAGCAGGATTTAAGGAAAGCCTCATGAAAAGTAGAGTTTCAGAAACCACCCATTGAATGGGCCACCTGATACTTCTTCACCTGCAAGATCTTGGAGTACAAAAGTATTTTTTTGCTGAACTGATGCTATGACAAATGGATCTGTCCAGAGTGCATCAAACTTGCCATGTTTTCCCTTTTCCTGCCTTGCTGCATCCCATTTCAGAACCAACTCCCCTGCCTTGAAAATATTTGCCTTAACTTTTCTGTCAAAAGTTTCCTTCATCTTCCTTTGGTGTAACTCTGTCATTTCTAGAAGTTGCTCTCTGTCTTGCTGCAGCTCTACCAAATTGTGGATCCTCCTAGTTAGATCATTTGGTTCAGAGTAAGCTTCTTGTAAAATTTTTTCAACTGGCAGTGCAAGTTGAACAGGAAATATGGCTTCAATGCCATATACTAACTTGAAGGGGGATGTGCCAATTGAATTTTTATTTGTAACTCTATCAACCCACAAAGAAAATTTCAACTTGGAATCCCAACCCTTGGTATTTTGTTCAAGCAACTTCTTTATGATTCTGACTAAACTCTTATTTGATGATTTAACTAAGCCATTTCCTTGTGGATAGTAAGAAGTAGAATGTACTAGCTGAATTCCCACCTCTTCACATAATTTTACCAAGTGTTTATCATTAAATGTAGCAGTGTTATCTGTGACTATTCTCTTAGGGCAGCAAAATCTGGAGAATATGTTTTCTTGTAGAAAATTAATGATGACAGTGTGATTGGCATTTCTTGTAGGAATGGCCTCAATCCATTTGGTAAAATAATAAGTAGCAATAAGGATCCATCTATGCTGATTGCTAGAAGGCGAATGAATCTCACCTATGAAGTCCAAACCCCATTGCTGAAAAGGACCTGTGACCACAATAGGTTTGAGGGGAAGAGATTTTAGCTGCTGTTTGCCTGCAAACCTTTGGCACTTGTCACATGTTTTCACAAATTTACACACATCTAAAAATAAAGATGGCCAATAGTAACCAGCTCTCAGGATTTTATGAGCGATAGTATTCCAATAATGATGTCCTCCACACTCACTATTATGAAATTAAGTCATGATTTTAGCTGATTCCTTTGGTTTATGCACCTCAAGAGTATCCCTGTTGGATTTTTCCAAAACAATAAGTTGTCATTAATGCAAAAATTTATAGCTTTGAGATTTAAATCTCTCCCTTGTGTTTTTGTCAAATCTAAAGGAACTGATAAATTCTACAGAAAATAAATGATGTGACTATACCATTCATAGTCAGCTAGGTGAGAAGAAACCTACAAATTATCACTACCTCTGTCTTCTGAAACCTGAATATTTTCTGCATTTATACCCACAAAATTTATCTCAAGCAACTTACAATTTTCTTCTGCAAGGAGCTTGGCAAGGCCTTGACCTTTCACAAGTTTTGCTGGCTTGATCTCGACATCAAATTCAATTAACTTTTCTATTCACTTACTCCTTTTTCCATCTATGTCAGGTTGTATAAGCACATCTTTAACCAAGCTTGAAGGTACATAAGATATTACCTTGGCTTGAAGAATGTAAATTTTGAAGGATTTTAATGACTTGATGAGTGCATATGCTTGTTTTCCCAATGGTTCATACTTTACTTCAGCATCTCTCAAGACTTTATTGAAGAAGGCAACTGGCTGCTCTTGATCATCAACATTTCTTTGCAATAGTACAGTTGCAATTGTATCTTTTGAAGAAAATGAAAAGATATAAAACTCCTTGTCAAAGTTAGGATTGATTAAAACAGGGGCTGTTACAATGGCTTCTTTGATTGCATTGAAAGAGTGTTTAGCTTCTTCGGTCCATCTTACTTCAGAATTCTTTCTTAACATACAAGTAATGTGCTTTGTAAGTTCTACAAATTTTGCTATAAACCTCCTGATAAAGTTTATAGTTCCAAGGAAAGAATGAATATCCTTTTTTGATCTAGGAAGATACATTTTTTAATGGCTTCTACTCTTTTTGGGTCAATCCTTACCCCATCAGCTGGAACAATATGTCGAAGCAATTTCCCTTCTTTAAGTGCAAAATTAGATTTCTTAGGATTAAGAGAAATTCCATACCTTCTGCATTTTAGGAATGTCTTCCTCAAGTGCTGCAAATGATCTTCATGGCTGCTTTAAAAAATAGTTATGTCATCAAGATATATCAAAACAAATTTGTCTTTCTCGCCAACGAATGCAATGTCTATTTCCCTCTGAAACGTTGCTCCCGCATTCATCAATCCGAATGGCATATTTTCGTACATAAATGTACCCCATGGAGTGGTAAAGGCAGTCTTTTCTCTGTCATTCGGATGGAAAACAATCTGATTGTATCTAGAGAATCCATCAATAAAGGACATCACACTTGATCCTGACACCTTTTGTAAAATGTGTTCCATCTTGGGCAGCGGGTAGTTGTCTTTTCTAGAACACTTATTCAAATTTCTGAAATCCAGACAGAGTTTGATCTCTCCATTTTTCTTTCTGATAGGTACAAGGTTAGCAATCCAATCTGAGTATCTGAGAGGTATAATAATTTTAGCATCCAATAATTTCTTGATCTCTTTTTCCATGGTAGGCAACAACATAGGACTGAAAGATCTAATCTTCTGCCTAAATGGTTTTGTATATTTGTTTAAAGGAATCTTGTGTTGAATTATCTCAGTGTTGAATGTTTTCAAGTTACCATATTGCCAAGCAAAGATTTCAACAAATTCTTTCAACAACTCACTATAATCAGCCTTTTGTTTTTCAGACAGATGAGAAGCTAAGTTGACATATTTAGGATCTTGTTCACTGGCTACATTAAACTGAAAGACCTCTAAGTCCTATCCCTTCTTTTCCAGTTTGACAACCACATCATTATCATCAAAAGCCTTTTCTAAAGGGACTGATCCTTTAGGAATTCTGTTAGTGGACAATTGAACAATTTCATGTTCTCCAATTTTACTTCTGAGCTTTGGCTTCTCAGCTTCTTCATCATGTTCATTTTCCAAATCAATCTGAAAATCTTCAAACTCATCCATTACTACAAGAAATATGGCGAGTTCAACATCATCTTCAAAAACCTTCCAAAACTTTACATTATCAGGGAGTGATGGCCTATACTTTACTTGGATTTCATAATTCAATTTAGGGGGTAGAGGAGGTATAAAAGCACAGGTTGATACAACTAATGAATCAACCAATTCATTCATAGCTCTGAGTATATATGAAATTTTGAAATCTGTAAAAGCATGAATCACTGTCAAAACTTCATCCCTATAGGATTTTAGCCTAACATGTTTGGCTTGGAAGGATTTGTTTACTTGATGAATGATTAAGTCTGCATCTCCAAATACCTATAGTCTCTGAATCTTCATCTCTTTGGATGCATTTAATCCTAGGAGCAGCGCCTCATACTCTGCAATGTTGTTAGTCACTTTAAAATCAAGTTTAAAGGACAAGTGAGTAGTTTTCTTTGAAGGAGAAATGAATACCACCCCTGCTCCTGCTGATTCTTTAGTACAAGCACCATCAAAGAACATGGTCCAAAGGTCATCTTCTGCTACTTCTGTGGACTGAACTACAGGCTTCCTAAGCAACAATGAATCTAGTAATGAATCATCAATTTGTAATATGCAAGATCCCATACCTGTGTCAACTGAGTAAATAGGATGATTGGCTGGATTTTGTTCATCACTAATGATGTATGCAAGCTGTGACTCCCTGTATAGTCTTTTGTTTACTCCTTCAAAAATAGGGATAGTAGCATATGAGAGATCCATTTAAAGATTTCCCCCTAATCTCTTCATCCACGATCTTGATAACAAACATCCAAATTTAGGTGGGATCTCTGCTACCACTACATCCATAACCATAGTTTTCATAGATGCCTGGGTCAAAGTTACAACCAAGTCCTTGATCATTCCAAGACATTTAACTTTTCAAGAGTCAAATGAGAAAAGATCATGGTAAGACTTGGTAATTTCTAATCCAAGCTCATCCATAACCGCCTTTGGCATTAAGTTGTGAGAGGCTCCAGAGTCTAACATGCAGTTATGTAATGTTTTGTCATGAATGTTAAGAGAGATATAAAAAGGTGGACAACTTTCATCTCTATCTTCTATCATTTGGCCTAAAACAATGGTTGGCTTATCATCATATATATTAAGAATATCAACAGAGGGAGCTATGAACTTGGGGTCAAGAGTTTTGAGGATATATTTTTTGAATGTTTCATTCTTCATTAACTCAACTAAAGGGATGGGGATTTTGATTTTCTATATGTCAGCCTTAAAATTGAAAGAATAAGAGGTTTTATCAGAGAATTTTACCTCATTTGAAGGAGCTTTCAAAACACTTTGCTGGTCATTAGGGGTTTGATTTTTCTGAATTTGTTTCTTGGCAGGGGCAACAATCTTCTTTGGAGGAGCAGGTGTATTCACCTTTGAAGAGGCTGTTTGCTGATTCTCTGGTATCTGATCCTTTTGCTTCACAGGGGAAACAATATTCTTAGGAGAAGCTGGTGCACTCTGTTGGGCAATATTAGACTTAGATCTGAGATTATATTTGTTCTTCTCTTCCATTTGAAAAATACCATTATCAGTAGAATTTTCATCTTTCTGTTCGATCATTAATGCCTCTTCATAGTCATGCTGTGTCAGATAAGATTTCCCTGTATCATCCCCAACACAGTGAATATTATCCTCTCCATATTCTTGAAAATCACCTTCATCTTCGTCCATCACAACATTTTGAAGAGGAGCCTTTATCCTCTGATCCTTAGTAAGATTTCTTTCTCTCTGCAAAATCTGCATTTGCTGATTATTTCTTCTGAAGTTGTTTGGATTATGATTGGAGTTTCTGTTTGTATAATCATAAGTACCCCTTCCCTTGACAGACTGCTTTTCAATTTTAAGTTTAGATATCTCAGAAGTTAAAGACTCTAACATTTTAGCCATCTTGTCTAATTTTGGATTAGTATTGGATGAAGAAGAAGCTTTATCTCTAGGATTTCTTTTATTAGTGTTTCCCTTCAACTTATGAGCAGCCAATATATTTGATTCCACTTCAAGGGCAGAATATTGCATAAGAGATAGTGTAGGTGACCTCCTTTCTCTAAAAAACAGACATAATTCTGAATCAAATGAATTGGCATATGTTATTTTGGCAAAGGTATCTGAAGGATTTATCTCAGTTGGTATTTTACTGTACATTCTATTGAACCTTTTAGTGAAATCAGAGACCGATTCACCATTTTCTTTCCTTGGATTTCCAAATTCAGTAATATAGTACAAAAAATCTTCTATCACCCCAGTGTTTCAAAAAGATATCATTCAATTTCTTTATGCCAGCTATTGAACCAACAAGAATTTTTTTGAACCACTTCCTGGCATGGCCATCTAAGCTTTGGAAAAAAACTCAGGTCCAAACATCTTCTTCCTCAATGTTAAGGTTTTCTGCATAACTATAAAAGGCCTCTATATGTTCTTCAATAGTCACATCACCTTCACCCATGAATTTGGGCATGTACTTCTGATAGTCTCCTGTAGGCATGGGTGATACTGGATTTGGCAATATTAATGGCACATACCTAACAACTAGGATTTGTTGCATCTTGGTCAAAGGAGGAGGTGTAGCCATAATGATTATTGGTGAGAGAGATGATAGACTTTTCTCTGATTCCTCAACACTGGGTGGATTTAATTTAAAAGGAGGGGAACTCTCTGATGGGAAAGAATTCTAATATGAGGCTCTATAGAAATTTGCAAGTTGTTCAGCCAAGTTTTCTTCACCTTTAGCAGACAGCTCTTGAAGAAGATGTTCTATAGCAAGGAGGCTAGTGTGATTGTTTATATGGTCTTCTTCATGTTGTGAATGAAAGGACTCAAGAGATGAATAGATGTGATTTCTTTCTAAGGTCTTAGATGACTCTTCAACCAAATTTGAGCCTATCACTTCTTCAACAATGACATTTTCCTCTTGATAAGAAATAATTGATTCTTCTACAGTTGTTACAGTTGCTTTTTCACTGACAATCTTAGAGGAAGAAGATTCAGTGTTTTCTGTAGTGGATTTATTAAAATGAGAAAGAGGATTACCTTTAGTGCCGGATTTTGAAATCTAAACTTGGAATGATCTTCCTCTTCTGAGAATTAGTTCTGGGTTGGGCACTGGTGTGATAGGTGATTCTTGTGGATTCGCCCTGGTACTGATCCTCTTTGGAGCTAGGATGAACTTGTGGAGTCACTAGATAGATAATTACAACCAATGTGATGTCTAACCTTTGTCAATCATCAAATATCAACTCTGTGTCATCTCCCAGGAAAGCTGAGCTTCAGTCTCCTTTTCCCCGACAACGACATCAATTTGTTATCACTCCAAGAAACTCTTTGAGGTTGTGGGTCAAAGATGCTTGGTAACTTAAGGTAAACTTGTTTTTGTGTTTTGTATGTATGGATCAATGGGATAACTCAATTACAGATGGTATTCAGACAGTCAAAATGAGAATCAAATGAACCATTGCTCTCAAGGATCAATAATCAGATGATAGCTTTTAAGTGGGTGAGAAAACAATGCTTATAAACCAAATACTAAAGTAGGGTTTAATGAACAATGCTAAGAAACTATTAATCAAGTTATGATCTAACCAATGAGGTGACAGTCATTTTGCAACTAAAACAACTTGAATAAGAGTACAGAAGGAAAGGTGAGAATCTGACATCAATAGAGAGAGAAAACTGTGATTTGTATTATCATATGGAAAAGTCTGTTTACAATATAGTATTTTTTGTATCCAAAATCGAACCCTTGGTATGTCAAAAAGATAGGAATTTATAGCCTTTACAACAAGTCTCAGATCCTGGAAAACTGGATTTGGATTTCTAAATATAGAAAGCAAAAAACTAACTGAATATAATAGGATAACTAAAGAACTAGTTTCTAGGAATCAAACTGTCTTCATAGTTGGTCTTTGACATTTGGTCTTCATCATTTCTATGTCTCTGATGTGTCATGGAGGAAAATACACATGTCTTCAGTGGTTGGAAAACTTTCAACAACTGTGAACAAAGCTTTAGTTGACCAATTAAGAATTCACCTCCAAAATCTCCACAAATCTTTGAAACTGAATATTTTTTGATTTGGTAATTAATCTTTTGATACTCTCTTATCCTTTAAATCACTCCAAAAATCGTTTTGTTCGAGCTCAAATATTCAAAACATTATGTGGTTTCACCAGCTATTTTGCCTTAGGATTTGCTAATTAGCTGATGAAAGCTCTGCTTTTCAACAACTAATTGGATATAATTTCGCCTTCTGTGTTGGTGAAAGCTTTGTTTTGATAAAAAAGGAAACCTTTCGTATTCAAAACTGTTGTTCCATAAAAAATCAGTGTTCATTTGATTGATCTCCCTACAAATTTATAGCAACTTGGGTCAGTACCTGTAA
The DNA here is from genome assembly GCA_009831015.1 of Picea engelmannii. NCBI lineage: Eukaryota > Viridiplantae > Streptophyta > Pinopsida > Pinales > Pinaceae > Picea > Picea engelmannii. The sequence goes on along the minus strand of ML779921.1, from coordinate 277,502 downwards.
ATCTGGATGTGTGTTAATTTTTGCCTTCAACTTTTTGATTTTCCTCTTCAGGCGCTTAGCTAACCACCATAAGCTATTATAATCCTTTGTGATCTTTTTCTTCTTCTTCTTATCCTTTATACTTTCACGTGCCAACTTCTCAAAAGCTGCATTTGTCTTTGCAAAATTCTCTGATAAAGCTTTATATCTTGCCTTTATCACCCTTTCCAGAACCTCCTGCTATGCTATTACCTCTTTCAGCTCCATAATCTTCTGTGATTTCTTTGATTTATTATTTCTTGAGGTTTCACCTTCATCTTTGGAAGTAAAAACTTCACAATCCTATGCAAGTTCCATGGAGTGTTCTGGACTTTTGATGGCTGGACTTTCATCTTCCTTTTCTAGTTCTGTGTCTGAATCTGTGTATGGCAGATTTAGAGCATTTGTCTTTTTCATTGTGGATTGCTCTGAGTTTGTTTCAAAACCTAGTTTCTTTTTAGCTTTCTTGGGCTTTATGATAGAGTTTTTGTCTTCTGGTGGCTTTGGGAGAGCTCTCCTCCTCCTTGAGCTACTATGAGGAGTTGACTACTTCTTGCCTGCTTTCTTCTTTTCATTTATAGGTTGAGTTTGAGTCTCAAAACCTTCCCAGAAGAGAAAGTGTTGCCAAGTTCTTTCTCTTCGTCTCAGTGCTTCCAAGATGATCATTTTAATCAGGCCATAATGACAAAGGGCATTTTTGATGCTAAAAGGTTCAACTCTGATCTTATTACACACCTTGGTTAGGCTTCTATGAAGAAAGAAAGGCAAATTTAGAAGGACCTTCCCTGTGAAGTGATATAGGAGTCTAAAATGATATAACATTAACTTGTCATACCTGCCCTTTGAGGTTAACTATAACTGAATTCCTTTGAACAAATCTTTCCATTCATCTTCAAGGTAAGAAACATGGATTCTTTTCTTCCAGGTTATACTTCGGAATTCTATCTTGAGGTATGCCCTAAAATCCAAATTCTTGGTCATTATTGTTTTAAACCAACTTTGGCCTATTCTGGGTAAGCCAGTTGATGAAGCGCTGAAGTGATGGCAGCTTCATCAACTATCAGTTCCAGAGATCCGACTGTAGCTTTCTTTCCATTGTATGACTTTGCAAAAATCTCTGCTATTTCCTGGTGATAGCCTTCCTGTAACCTTTCCACATATGTCATACAACCTGTGTCTGAGAATCACTTCTACACCTCTGGATAAGACTGTAAAAAGGACAAATTATCTAATTCTTTCCTCAGAAGTAGTCCTCCTTGCTTCCTCACCATCTGCAACTTAATCACCGGTTGATTTGTACATGGTTGAAACAGTAATCTTCTTAATAAGGAAAAGGCTGGCGCTGGTGAAAATGACCCTGTGTTATCAATTGAAATATGAAACCTCATAATAGAAATTTTGAACACCGCGAGTTCAAAATAAGAAATGATGATTTGATTTGATGTCACCAAATAGATGGTACTTTATCCTCTTTTTGCAATGATGATTAAGAGTTCGTCACCTCAAACCCTCCTCTTTTTTTCCGCACGAAATACGTGAGCACAATCTGTCATGATGTCCTGCTAGAACGTGATGAAAAGGTGTCATCACTCATTTGCTTCCATTAGCTCACCATGATGATTGTATGACGCGTGTCCGACGTAACCTTTTTGGGTTTCTAGAGTCATTGGAGGAAAACCCGTGTTAGCAATTTCACTGGCTTGCTTGCTGCTGGGAGTACACTTTAACCGTTGAAACCTGAGGCTTTCACCAGCTAACTTCAACTTCAAAACAAATGTTAGCTGTTGAAAGGATTTTTCTTGATTTTTTTAAAAGACCTTTTGAGGATCGATTTATTTCTAGGATAACATCTTAAATCCTATGTTTTGACACTTCTAAATTCTAAAAATTTATATAGAACCCTAATTTATGACCATGCTATCACATACAAAATGGAACAAATTGATCGATTCATTTTGGGAGATAACACATGGAAAACGCCAATATTCATGCACCAGTGTTTAACAGGAAGAATTATACCTTCTGTAATAAAAGGATGAAAACCTTTTTACAGACACAAGGATTTGATGCTTGGAAATAATTAGTAGATGGGTATACAACACCAACCACTCCCCCAACTGACAGATATGGAAATAAACTCAGTGAAAACAACTCAAAGGATAAATATACTATTCTGAGTAGTCTAGTTGATCCAGTATTTGTCAGGGTTATGCATTGTGACAGTGCAAAGGGTCTTTGGGATAAACTCCATATTTATGAAGGAGATGCCAAGGTAAAGGGAGATAAGCTTCAAATTTTCAAAGCCAAGTTTGAACAATTGAAGATGAAGGAAGATGAAGACATTGTATCCTACCTTTTGAGAGTGGATGAAATATTTAATACGATTAAGGGATTGGGAGTATACTTTGATGATTCAGTGGTTGTTCAAAAGGTATTGGGGTCTCTTCATATGAGATTTTATCCTAAAATATCATCCTTAAAAGAAAGAGCAGATCTCAGTACATTGAGCATGGATGGGCTACATGGAATATTTACATTCTATGAAATGAGAATAGAACAAGAGAAACCAATCACAAAAGAAGCAACTTTCAAGGCATCCAAGAATACAAAGAAGAAGCACAAGAAAAAAGTCAAAACCAAGTTGCAGCTGCAGTGATGATTCATACGAAGATGAAGAGATGGATAACTTTGTAAGGAAATTAAAGGAAGGAACCAACAAGTATAAAGGTATGTTTCCATTGAAATGTTTTAATTGTGGTGGTATTGGTCATTTTTATTCTAAATTTCCTCATAATAATAAAGATAGTGATGAAGAATAAGTTTCAAAAAGGGAAAATAAATATCAAAAGGGAAACAAGAGAAGAAACAAAAAGAAATTCTTCAAGAAAATTTTCTACTCAAAGGAGGACAATTACTCATCAGACGAGGAGGGTAATGAAAGTGACAGTGATTCAGAAAGAGTACTCTTCATGGTAGTAGAATATGTTTCTGAAGAAAAAGTTGAAGTTGATCTTGAAGCAGAGTTAATCAGTGCATTAGAAGAATTCAGGAAAGAAAGAAAGAAAAACAAGTCACTCAAGGAAGAGTTAAAAAAGAAAGAGGGATCTTAGAATTCCAACTCTGAAGAAATCGAGCAGATGATCAAGAGTCTAAAAATTAAAATAGAAGAAGACAAAAGAATTCAAGAAGTCCTTACAATTCAGTTAGAATAAAAGGAGAAAACGATTTGAAGCTTGGAAGTAGAAATAGTCTCATTATGGAAATATCTTCACAAGAAAGATGTGCAACAGAAGAGCACCAAAATATTGGATCAAATCATCAGCAGTCAAAGACCATCCAATGACAAATCTGAACTAGGATACAATCAAGTACATAATGAGAAGGGATCAAGCTCCAAGACAACAGAACAAAGAAGATATGTAGAGACTGTTAGAGATTCAGTCAAGAAGGAATAATGCAAGCCTCCAAAGATGAACATTCCAGAAATAAAGAAGATTCAAGAAGACAAATTCAGAAGGAGTGCATAAAAAACAAGATCATCTATTCCCATGTATCAAAGATTCTTTTATGGTCATTGTTTTAATTGTGCTAATTTTGGACATAAAGCTTTAAAATGCAGATCCTATGCCAAGAACAAAAGCAACAATACAAGGTACTTAAATAATAGTTATCCCAGAAGATCTTATGAAGCATACACCATAAACCAAAACAATTTTGGTTCATTGAGAAATGAAGTAGAATGCTACAAATGCAACAATTTTGGTCACCTAGCGAAGAATTGTAGACTAACTATTCCACCTAGGGAATCAAAGAATAAAATTAACAGTCAGATATCAGAACCGCAAGAGATATGGAAAATAAAGCATAATCAATGCTCGCTTTCTCTACAATCCCAACAATGGAAAAGTGATTGGTATATTGACAATATTTTTTCAAAGCATATGATAGGTCATAGGAACATGTTTATAACTCTGAAGAAAGAAAAAGATGGATCATTTTCATTTGGAAATAATCATTCAGCTAAAATTATAAGTAGAGGCACAATTAATCTTGGAATCAAAGATGCCATAGAAAAAAATGTTCTACTAGTTGAATATATGAAGCACAATCTATTGATAGTAAGTCAAATGTGCAATCATGGAAACACACTTCAGTTCAACTCAGAGAAATGTGAAATAAATAAAGAAGGGTCAGGAAGGTTAGTGGCAGTAACTATAAGGACTCCGACCAAAATATATGTTTTGAATGAAATTGGAAACAAAAGTTGTTGTTTAGGAAAGGAAAATGAAAGTTGGCTCTGGTACAAAAGAATGGGTCACATGCACTTTGATAATCTTGTCAAAATCAGCAGAAAGGAAGTAGTAAGAGAAATGCCTAAAATTTCAAAGCCAATGAATACTCTATGTAAGCATTGTCTACATGGATAATGGACCAAGACCAAGTTCAAATCAAAGGAGTACTCAACTACAAAACCATTGGAAATTGTACATACCAATCTGTGTGGTCCAACAAGAACAAATGGATTAAATGGTGAACATTACTTCATGCTACTGATTGATGACTACACAAGAATGTATTCAGTTTACTTTCTCAAGAATAAGTCAGAGGCATTTGAGCACTTCAAGATATACAAAGATATGGTTGAAACAAAGATAGACTTGAAAATCAAATGTTTGATATCAGACAATGGTGGAGAGTTTACATCGAAAGAATTCATGAATTTTTGTGGCGAACATGGGATAAAAAGACAATTCTTAGCAGCTAGGACACCTCAGCAAAATAGAGTTCCTGAAAGAAAGAACAAGACAGTACAAGAGATAGCCAAAACCATGTTGAAATATTCCAAGTTGGGTGGCATATTTTGGGCACATGAAGTACATACAACAGTTCATATCTTGAAAAGAGGAATGCTCAAAAGTAATAATGATAAGGCTCCCTACGAGCTATGGAAAGGCATACCAAAAAATGTGAAGCATTTTAGAGTGTTTGGAAGCAAGTGCTACATCAAAAGAGAAGATGGAAGGATTGGAAAATTTGACTCTCGAGTTGACAAAAGCATATTTGTTGGGTACCCAATAAAAATGAAGGCATACAAGTGTTTCAATATGAGACTCAACATAGTAGTGGAAAGAATCAATGTACAAATTGATGAGACAAGTGTATGAAATCCCAAAGAAGAAAGAAAAGACTTAGAAGAGCAGGAAGGATAAGAGGATTTGAAAGAAGAAGTAGAAGAATCAGAAGTGGAAGAAGAATACGAAGAGTAGAAAGAAGCAGAGAAAGAGGAAGATGACCAGAAAAGTCTTCAGATATCTTCCAAAACTCATAACCGGTGAGTGCAGAAAAATCATCCATCATAACAGATCATTGGGAATAAAGATGTAGGAGTTGAAACCTAGAGGAAATTACGCTCACCAAAACAAAGACATATAGCATTGTTTTCCACAGTTGAACCCAACATTTTTGAAGAAGCCAACACTGATGAACACTGGATCAAAGCTATGGAAGAAGAACTAGATCAGATAGACAAGAATGAAACATGGGAACTTGTTCCAAGGCCTAAGGATAAGAATATGTTTGGCACAAAATGGGTATTCAGAAACAAGTTGAACGAGGATGGACATGTAACTAGGAATAAAGAAAGGTTAGTATGCAAGGGATATACTCAGGTTGAAGGAATAGATTTTGAACAAAATTTTTCCCCAGTTTCTAGAATGGAAGCAATCAGATTGATCTTGTCTTATGCATGTTCGAAGAAAATCAAAGTATATCAGATGTATGTAAAATAATCCTTCCTAAACGAAGAACTAGAAGAATAAGTCTACATTGAACAACCAGAAGGATTTATACTGTCAAAAAAGGAAGATTATGTTTGCATATTGAAGAAGGCACTATATGGACTCAAACAAGCCCCCAGAGCATGGTATTCAATATTGGACAGGTATCTACAACAACAAGGTTTCAAAAAAGGAAATGTAGACAACAATCTCTACATAAAGGTAAATCAAAATAATTTGTTGATAATTGAAGTTTATGTTGACATTATTTTTGGCAGTAATGATGATAGGATGAGTCAAAATATTGCTAAAGACATGCATAATGAATTCGAAATGTCATTACTTGGTGAGTTCTATTTATTTTTGGGACTCTGTATATGTCAACTAGATATAGGCATTTTCATCTCCCAGACCAAGTATATCAAAGAAATGATAAAGAAGTTTGGAATGGTAGATTGCAAACCCATAAGTAATCGCATGCAAACCAATTGCAAATTGAGCAAAAATGATATATCCAAGGATGAAGATGAGAGACTCTATAGATCGATGATTGGAAGTTTACTCAATGTGACAACATCAAGACCAGATGTGATGCAAGTAGTTGGACAGGTGGCAAGATTTCAAGCAGCACCGAAGGAAACACGTGTTATGGAAGTAAAGAGAATATTTAGATATCTCAAAGGAATATAATATTATGTATTATGGTATCCAAAAGGGAATGATCTATCTCTTGTTGCATACACAGATGTGGATTGGAAAAGAAGTGCTGATGACATAATAAGTACATGTGGAGCAACCTTCTACTTGGGTCATTGTCTGGTATCTTGGTTGAGCAAGAAACAATATTCAATATCATTGTCCACAGCAGAAGCAAAGTATATTGTAGCAACAACATGTTGTACACAGGTTCTATGGATGAAACGAACTTTGCAGGACATACAGGTGGAATATGACGAGCCTATTCCAATATTTTGTGATAACACTGATATTATAAGTATTTCTAAGAATCCAGTGATGCAGTACAAGATGAAACACATTCCGATCAAGTTTCACTTTCTATGGGAACAAGTTACAGAGAAGAACATCAATGTAGAGTATGTTGGTACAAAAGATCATATTGCAAATATCTTCACCAAACATCTTATGAGGGAGACTTTTGAGTATATTCGATAGAAACTTGGAGTATTTTCAGCCCCAGAGTGAATGGTTTTTGAAAGAAAAATTCTTTTTGAATGCTTTTTATTTGAGATTTACATGAGGAAGCTCCATGAAGAGAAACATCAATAGATATTAGAGGCTTACAGACATGGGGAGCATCCCCACGGAGAAGTCATCCTTTGCCATTGATGTCAAAGGGGGAGAGAAAAACATAGGCATAGAAAGGAAGATAAGAGGCATGGATATAGGGAGAGCCATCATGAGCATTAGTGTTAACCACTTCTATGTGTTGTGTCTTAGTGTTGTCATCAATGCCAAAGGGGGATATTGTTGAAAGATTAATTGTTGCATGGATTAATTAATTCTCAAAAAAGATTAATTGTTGAAATTTAGTTGTTGGAATATTGGTTGTCATTGATGACAACCATTGAATAGGTTGCATGTCAAAGTAAAGTATTTGTAAACATAATATAACAAGCTGCATGTCAGTTGCATGTCAAAGTAACTGTAAAAAAAATATAACAAGTTGCATGTGAGTTGCATGTCATCATGAGTTGCATAACACTTGCATGTCATAATGAGATCCTCATTAAAATACAAAGAAGAGTCATTTGGAAAATCGCTTATGTGTATCACTTCCGAAAATAAAGGTTGGAGATCTAAGGCAATGAGTCGAAGGAAGAAAATTCCAGTGAAGTAAAAAGCTTGCAGGAGCCAAGAGTACGAAGAAGAGGTTTCAGACAGGGATTCCTTGAGTATATCCATAGGTTTTAGGAGGAAAATCACGAACATCCATGGGTTGTAGTGAGGAAAATCACATATACCCACGAGCAGACAATGCATAGGGTCACAAACCTGTGAGGAAAATTTATGAAGATCAGGTATCTAAAACTTAGGTCAACTACAAGATTGAAGGTATGTCTTCCTGAGTGTGTTAGGGTAAATATTCTAAAGAAATCAAGAACATGTATGTCTCATTGATTCATAAGCATTTGATTTGGAGAACTCTCTTGTGAATCCTAGAATGAAGTGTGTGTGATTGCAGTCTTGATGAGATATTGATATCATTAGCAGCGGCGAAAATATTAGAGACAACAACAACAACAACATGTTATCAGTGACAAAGGTAGTGAAAAATTGGTCTACGTTTATATTTCAGGGTGGTTGGACGAGGAAAGGAAAGGGGTTGTAGCCTCCTTTCGGTTGGAGCTGGTTAAATTATGGAGTTGGAGCTTCCTTCAGGTTGTAGCCTGTAAATAGGGGGTTGAAGCCTCCTTCCAGTTGTAGCTAGAGAAATAGGAAGTTGTGCTTCCAATGAATGTACTCTTTGATAAATAAGAAAATCATTATGTGGTTTTTTCTCGCATTGGGTTTCCACGTACAATTTTGGTGCATTATGTTTATGTGATGTCTATGCATTGAATTATGGCATTGATGATAAATTGAATGCTCATAATATTTATTGGAGGTTTTATATTGTGATTAAAAGTACTAATTGTGCTCATACTGATTCACCCCCCCCCTCTCAGTATTCCAACGCAAGGAGCGACCAGACTAAGGTGTTCATGCCCTGTCATTTATGGAAGGTGTGACCAGTCACTCTGTCTATCAAGGAGACATAATGACCACGCATGAAGCTTTGGAAAAAACCCCAAATATACCCTATATCTGATAGATATCAAGGATATAACCACCCATACAATGATGAGGAAGACTACTAAGCTACAATTTTTTTTTAGAAATAGAAAAGAGTAAGGAAATTCCAAATCTAAGGAAGAATCACTAGATTATTCCCTAGTGGAGTCACTAGTTTTGTTATGGAGAAACCCCCCCTACAAACAGGTTAACACTCCCTCAGATCTTCCCTTGATCCAATATAGATTGTAGGATATATATCAATATGGTTCTTCTCTATATCCAATGCACTTGATCCTAAATCATGCAATAAGAAGGAAGATAATGGTTCATACCTTGTTCCCAATGGTTTTCCCTACATAATCCTGGCTCATACATCTCCAAAAATATTGTTCCAGCTCCTAGCACCCGCTTCCTACAAAAAAGACAACAACAATACCAAACTCAAACCTTTTGAGCACTAGGAATGTCAAATGTCACTAGATCTAACCTAATATACTCAAGACAAATTAGATCTATCACTCATCATCATGCATGACTTTGGAATACAAATAGAAATGGAAAGGGAAAACCATACATATCTATATTAATAAGTGGATAAATAGTATATCAATCAATTTTTTACCTTGAGTCCTAGTTGAAAGCCTCTCCTAGCTCCTTTCTCCAACTCCTCCTTAGCCCTCACACAAGCAAGGCCAACTTGATATGAATATTGACTACAAAAGAGTCTCTATAAAAATATGCAACTTAAGTTTTCTCTCCAAATATTCCTCACCTCCTTCGTTGGAATGCCTTATATAGATTGATGGAGGAGGTTAGGGGATGTATCTAGACCTACAAAACTTAGAACAATCTGAGTCTAATATGAATTCCCAATCTCATCATGCAAGATTGAAAACTCACCCAGTTCTAATATCCTCTAAACTCACCAAATATAGAAGGTTGCAAGGGCGGTTGTGGGCTTCCAGTGGTGAAACTAGCGACCGATCACACCCTTCCAATAGTGCATCATGCGACTAGTCACACCTTGCTAGGCATGCAAGGCACAAACTCCCTCAAAAACTCAAAAATCCGAGGCATAAAAGGTATTTCTCATCATGATGACACCAATACTTTCTCGATGTGTCTCTAGTGTGGTAAATAGATCTATAATGCTTGGCTCCTCTTCTGAATAGAAACCTGCTCCTCCAGTGGATGACCTCACCATTTGAAATCAACAACTTTTTCATATTGAAGGAAAAACAATTGTGGAAATTGGCCCTCCTACTATTGAAAATGATGATAATACCATTCAAATTATTTATCTTTCAACTCCCATATGATTGAGAAAGTTGGAAAACCCTTCATTTTCATTTGATGTACATCGGAGCATCCCTTCTATGCCTATTGTCTCATTGGTCTCAACATTGGTGGAACCTTCATCCACCGGTTTCATGTCTACCACTTTGGATGTATTTTATGTGAACCCAACCTCTCATTCCCATGGTGTTGATACCAGGTTCACTTCCCCATCTTCGTCACTTCTAACAAATCATTTGGTAGTGCAGACTCTAATATTCCCGTCATTCATTCTAATGAAGAAATTTTAGTCCCTTATCGCTCCAAATTATCCTTGGGATGATCTCCATCATCATTTCTACTTTCTACCTCAATAAAAGGGTCCCTCTGACCAATTTTCTATTGAAATTAAAGACTTTCTCCCACATGGAAAATTTGATTTCCTTAAGAATCCCATTCCAACACCTAATTCATTTGAGGAGGGGAAATTGACAAATATTTCACCTACCATTAAGGTGGATATATTGGTTATGTCTAGTGTTGAGGAACATATTCTTCATGGGAAAAATGTTCTCCTGAAGAGGTTTCCACTTATAAATGCCTTTTCTGAGAGTTTCAATACTTTTTTGCCTAGTTTTCTATAGAGATGCTTGGACTTGATCCTGCCATCATTGAACACCATATTGACACATGGTCAATTTCCATTCATGTCCATAAAAAACAATGGCCTATTCACCTCGGCGAGGCCCCGATTATAAAAGATGAGATTGATAAACTACAATAGGAATGATTCATATACCCTATTTCATTCACTTCATGGGTCTCTAACCTAGTCTCCATTATGAATAAATGAGGCAACATTCATGTTTGGACCAATTTTCATGATATAAATATGGCCTATCCCAAAGACAATAACCCAACAAATTTCTTTGATCAGATTATTGATGGATGTGCTAGCCACGAGGCCCTTTCCTTCATGGATGGATTCTCAAGATATAATCAAATCTCAATTTGGCCACAAGACCAATACAAGACTAACTTCACCACTCCATTGGTGTACAATTTTATTCCTTTTTCATTGCATTCATCACATTCTCCTACCTTTCAAATGGACCCCTCATCATATTTCTATACTGTTTATGTCGATGGTGTGAGTTTTTATTCACAGAACTAGCCTTAGCATCTTGGGCCATCTTTACCCCCTCACATTCCCTTGTCCACTCTAGTGGTGTTTTCATTGGAGCTGCTACCAACAACTAGGTCGACTATGATGTTGTGATGAGTTTTTTTGGTTGATTCCCTTGAATATTACATCCATCAACTTCATGTTTGTCTTGATTCCTGGCTTCTCGTCATGAAATTGAATGGGAATGAAAATTATCATGTATGTTACCCTTGTCTCTTTAGAAAGTATTTATGATTTAAACTTTTGGTATGTTCACTTGAGTCCATTTTATTTAACCATGTTTCCATACGACAAAGTAATTTCGTAGATGTCATTGTCACAAACATCTACTTGTATCATTTTCATTGTATCCTTTCAAATTCACATGCATATTGTAAGGTTTATGATTATTTTATTATTGCCTGAAATCAACAGAAGGTAAAAAAATTATTTGAATCACAATTCATGCTTTCATATTAACATAAGGTAAGACATAAGCCTCATTGTTTAAAAATTAACAAAAGGTAAGACATAAGCCTCATTGTTTAAATTTTTTTGCATTTGATTGTGATTCGATAGTGAAATATTTTGTGGATGTGATCTAACCGTGGGTATTTCTTTTCAATGGGAGGAATAATTACTAGTTAATAGAGTTATCAAACTCCAAAATATTAGACATTGTTCATTTGGTGAGATTGGATGACATAGATTCATTAAATGGAGTAAAGAAACCATGTGTTAGTGGATATCTTACACCATGAAATATTCAATGACTACCATGTGAAACAATCATTTCGTAAAGATTTATTTTAGAGGGAAAATCATCCACTCTATATCAAATCCTTTCCACTCCAAAATATCTAATGGTGGAGACATGTGATGATCAGATGATTATAATGCATTTTTGAGGGAGAAGTGTCTAATGGATAATGAGAGTACAATGAAAACCTTTCGGA
>ML779921.1:243136-262584 GCA_009831015.1 Picea engelmannii | reverse complement strand
CACAGATCTATGGTTGAAAAGGAAGCGCTCAGATCAACGACTGTTGGTGTTTTTCAGAACCCCCCGATCGATTTGTTTTTAACAGGGGGGGGTCTGGAATGGAATATTCTCTGGTGGGCCTTTTTCCTCTATGTGGCATCAATTCATTGGTTCAGACTTCCACCACTTATCATTTCTGACATGCCCCATCACCCCATGACGTCATCATCCATGTTTTCCCTAAGAGGTCACGTCCCATTACTCTGTTAGTCCCTCTCCCCTTGTCTTCCCTTTACAAGTCCTCTCACCAAGGTCACTTCCCAGTCAGCTCCCGCCACGTCACCTGGTCGTATTCGCCATTCATTATTATTTGCCATCTCATGCTCTAAATGATATGTTGGCCATTTATGATTGGCTAACCTATCCGTTAGCCCGATGACCTGTCCCCCATGCCCAATGGATATCCGTTCAATCAAAACCACCATCTCCCTTCTTTTCTTCCATTGCTTACCTTGTCGTCTCACCAGAAAATACCTTTTCCCATTGCACTAGAGAATTATTCCCTGTTTTCTCTCTGTTTAAGTCAAACATCCTAAGTCACCATCATCCCCACTAACAACTGTTTGATTTGCAGGTATTTTCACAGTAATGGCGCCAAAATCAAAGAGGACAGAAGTGGAGGAAAATCCTTTCCTCCCGCCCCCTGTCAACCTCGACAGGATCCCCCTGGCTGACAAAGACTATTTAATTATAGACACTAGATGCGAGTTCGACTTCGCAGACTTGCAGTCATGGCTTAAGGAGGTTTTCCTTGACCAGAGCGATGATATTGGTCTCTGGGAATCAAATCTTCCCCTGTATCTTTTCCCCCAGATCCACCACTTTCCCGAATTCGCCCTCAAATGCCAGGCCCATTATATCCCTGAACAAAGAGCCATTCTGTCTTCATATGGAGAAATTCTTTTCCTCATCACATCAGAAACCATCGACCAGATGTTGCAGATACCCAGAGCCGCCCCCCTCACCTTTCAACCTCGAAATCATTACAGAGATCTACCAGAAGCTGTCTTTCCCACAAAGAGATCAGATTTTTGAGCTTTTCCTCCCACAATCCGCTCAGCTCCCCACTACAAACCCCCCTTATCCTTCCTCCCTATTCTCAGTAAAGGGAAACCAAGTTATCACATCACTATGTGCCTTCCTTGGATATTTTTCGGATCAATGGGTGGATGAACCCATCTTGGGATTTCTGTCCATTTTTTCCACTGATGAGAGACCTACTATTCAGTTTGACTACAATACATTCCTGGTGGAAAACATTCATGAACAATTCATCAACTTTGCCACAGAAGGCATGTTCCAGTATTCTTCAATACTGGCTTATCTGTTCGTGTTCTTTCAAGCAGACAAATTTTCCTTTTCAAAGCAGAAGATGGATAAAGATGGGAGACCATAGGCAGTGATAGCGTGGACTTCACTGCTCAGACATAACTCTACAAAATTTAGTTTCAAGGAGTTCATTGAGCAGTTCTACCACCTAGTGGTGAGTATGCTCAGCGGCAGACCCGAACCTAGAATTAACGAGGAAATTCAAAGGATTTTACATCTCTCGGACCTTACAAATACTAGTGATTGGTACCTATACCAAAACCACACTGAGATAAGAGTGTATGGGTGCGAGTTGGCCCCATATAAATTTCCCAGGTATTTACCCGTGAGGGTTTTCTCCCTGGAATACATAAGGCAAATGATAAATTCAGATGACATACATTTTGTGTCTTTGAAGAAGAAGCAGTAGCTTAGAATCAAAGGGTAGATTGGGTCTTTCGTCTGTAATAGCTGAGGCACCGGGGAGGAAGTAGACAAATTGTTTAAAGAGATGATTTTTTTTTTTAGTTTTGCATGGCACTATGTTCCATGCAGGATAATTTCCGAGATGAGGGTCAAAAATAAAAATATCCCGTATGTCCACACACCCAGGCCTGAGATAGAAAAAATTGTCAACCAGACAGAATGGGAGCCAAACACTCTGTTTGAGACAAAACAACATGACCTCTCGGTCACTGTCTCACAAATGACCACACCACAGGCTCCCAAGGAGAAAAGGCCTAGGCAAGATGTGTCACCTTCTGTCACTGAAGTATCATTTGAAGAATTTCAACTACATACCAAGAGGCCAAAAACTAGTCCGACACCCAACACGGCTGGTGAAAAGGGAATGCAATCCACTGCCACATTGGAGGTTGATCGGTCACTCCTTACTACAAGCAGTAAACAAATCACGACTATAGTGCTGCCCAGAAAGTCTACAGATACTCCACCAGCCAGCCAGCCGAGCAAAATAGGACCAAAATTGAGCATTTTTGAAAAGTATGATCTGATCAAGAAGAAAAATTAGACGCTGACCAACAACATGTATGCTCAATTCTGGAAGCAAACATCCAGTGCACAACATCAACTGGTGTCTGCATTCGACATTGAGGAGGGTAGAATGCACATGGTGTTTCTGCAAGCACAGGTGCCAGACTTGAAGGTAATCACTGATTACAAAAGGGCAATGTTTGAATTTTAGACTAAAGATGTGCATCCAACTAATCAGATGGATCTGCATAGGAAACCTGGAGAAATGGTTTTCTCCACATTAGCACATGCTTCCACTGCTGCCTCCAGGTTACAAGTATCTCTGAATAATTTCTAGACGTAGTTGAAGTTAGAAAAAATATCATCCTTTTCCAAGGATAACATGATTAAGACGTTGGAGGAACTGGTCCTCAAGATCAGATATGATCCCTCGAACGTGAAAGTAGTCGAGGAGATGCTCAAAAAGAAAAATTCTGATATAGCATCTCTGAGGAAACAATTGAAATTGCCTCCAATAGAAGATTCACAGGCAAAGGAAATAACAGAGATAGAAGGAGAGAAGGATGAGATGCTCAAGCTCATCATGGAGTAGAATGCACAATTGAAAGAAATGGAAGCGGAATTGGAAAACATGGTAAAAGAGAAGGAGCCATCAAAGCCCATGGAGGTCATTCCATTGAGTGCATTTCCTCTCACAGGAGTGAGCACAACGTCTGTTGCAGAAATTCCTTTGGCAACTCCACTGACAGCCTTGGAAAAGACTGTTGAACTAGCTAAATCCATGGAAGAAATGAATTTACAAGAGACATAGATTAGCAAATTAAAAAATGAGATTGAGATTCTTCAGGAACTCAAGTCTTCTTACCAAACTGGTTTCTCCAAGGAAAAACAAACCTCAGACCAGATCAAATGGGAATTGCAACAACTTCAGAAGCAAACATTGGCAGGCAAGACACTGGCTGAGGTCAAAGAAAGTGTCTGGATGGACATCACCAAGTCCATGAATGAAATATGGACGATGATACAAATCATGTTCGAGCAAAACGAACTGGTGCAAAGAAGTCAGTAGGCCATCGAGAAGATAAGAGCAGAACTGGGAGAGATTCCCACAGAAGCTACTGAGATCATAAAATTTCTAAATTCTAAAACCAGAGAGGAGCTAGAAGAGTTGAAAATTGAAGATAGGACGGAGACCATCCTCGAGGTCAAGAGGGTCCTGACCAAGAGAGGACTGATGCTATAGCTGGAGGAAAAGTTTCAGATCATGGACGTAGGAATACAAATATTTTTCAGCAAGATTGAAGCTCTGCAAAAGAAAGGCCTTCCCGATATGAGAGTTATAAATGACAAATTGATGACACTCCCTGATTATAAAAAGAGACTAGCCACTGCGGCTAAGGATAGCTCAAAATTATCAGGTATACACGGTAGTATCACTAGTAATTCGTTCTTGGATGCTTTACAGTTCAACATCAACATACAACATGAGATCCGGTACATCTTCATCACCAAGCCAACTTTTGCCAAGTACACGAAGATGGATGAAGTATATCGTAGATTGCTTAAAGTCAACATTCCCAGTCACCTTCGATGGGAAGAGCTTCGCAATTTGATCGAGTAGTCGATGAGATGTCCAAGCCCAGTCAACTATCTAGTCAGAAGAGGTCGTGCAGAGGCCTCACCAACGATTCACCCAGAAAACAACATGAAGTTTCGACACATCATTAAACAGTTTCCTAGATTTTATTATCTTGTTAAGTTAGTTAGCTAAATTTAGATTTGCCACGTCCTGATCTTTAATGACATGATCGTTTGTAATTCTTAGTTATGAATACTTCACACTTTGAAGTATTGAGGGTTGATCTTTACGCCCTGCAAGCTACACGATTGTAATCTTTTCCAAGAGATCTTCCATTAATACAAAGAGACGTTTTCATAGGATTTTCGTGTGTTATTCATTGGTGATGTTTTCTTTTCTATGTTGAATGTTTTCTTGCTCAGTTGCCATATTGTTTTCTGATCTAAATCTTTAAAAGTAATGCATGTTACATGATTTATCTTTGTATACCCTGTTTCAGACTTTGAAATATCTTAATGTTTATCTTCTGATATTACAGTAAAGGAATTCTTAACTGCTTCTTTACTTTAATTGATATTCTCATCTTTTCCACTTTTCATAATTTTACTGCTAAAGGAATCCGACGAATGCATTATCTTGCCTTGTGAAAGGAATCTTTGTTTTCTGGTTAGATTTTTATCTTTATAATACAGACCCCATAGCCCAATGGATGCGTAAATTGCTTTCAGCCAACTCAACAAAAACAACAAACCTTTTTGATCTTATTTATTTAACTAGCCTAATATCTTAAATTCAAAACATATCTAAATCATACAGAGAGATCCCTCTCTGAAGCTGGTAGGGCTAGATTCCAGTTTTGAAGTGGTTGGATAAAGTTACCTCTCGTAGATTTCTCCTTTCCTAACAACCTCTGGGAATTTACAGAGCGTTAACAGATCACACGAAATGACATTAAGCATACATGCATAATGAAACGATAAATAAACTAACCTATGAAATCAATGCATAAATTAAATACAAAAGAAAATAACTAATATGCAACACATACTCAGGTCAGGGGGGCCTCATGGATGAGCATGCGTTGCGGTAAAACCATAGTTCTTAACTCACAACGTGCAACAACATAGTCTTTTCATTATCAACAACAAAATAGATAAGTACAGAGAAGAACAATCCTCTTTACAGTGATATCCTTTCCCCAATGATGCACACTAAACTCTTCTACCATCCTATATACTTCCCATGCATACATATATATAACTATTTGATTACAAAGGGAGAGTCGCTCCATATTATAGATTCAATACTGCTAGTAGGAAAACCCCACCTATGACTACACCAGGATTCAAAATGTAGGAAGATCAATTAACCGTCTAAAAGTCAACTACTTCTCTAAACTACCCCAAACATACCAAAACTAATACAATAAAAACAAATATGAGGGATATCAGGTAACTATACCTCTACTCCACATCTGGTGATGATCCCCTCACACTTGAAAGTTTTACTGACTGCACGCCTCCTCCCAGGGCTGTCCTGCATCCAAAGATTGACAAACAGAAAACTACAAGCATGCTATTCCATATACAAGTTAGGTTTAGATGTTAGAATGTCAAAACATAAACCAATAAAATCATTTAGTACACCATTATTTGGGACAAGAAAAGTAATTCTTTTATTAATAACTCAATGATTATACCTTTACAATCAAAGACGGCTACCGTTCCACGAACCTGGTCCGAGCTCCTCTTCACCAAGCTCCAAGTTCACCTTTGTATAAGCTTCTAATCTCAACCTTCTGATCTCCTCTTGGGAAGTGAATGGGTTAAATGGAGGGAGAAGGGGAAAATGAGGGAATACTGAGGCAATTATCACAAAAGGGTTACAATAACTTGGACAAGGAGGGGAAGTGAAATCAAGAAGAGTTTCACTGTTCTTATGCTCAGATGTGAAATGAGACCCCAAAACCTCCTTTTATATGACAAAAGGATGGTTATTCGGTTGGGTGATGAGCTATAGCAGGTGGATTAGTTGGGAAACTACCCAATAGCCCGTAATCTTAATGAATTCCTTGCAAATTTTTATTTTTTGCAACTTTTGCAAGTATACGTGGGCCGTAATGGCGCAACATGCATATGTACACGAGCTGTAGTGGTGCAACAAGTGTATGTACGTGGGCAGTATTGGTGTAGGGCGCATACATCTTCCAAAAATTGTTTTTTTAAGAAGAGCAAATCAACAGTGCTTTGGAAAAAAATGGAAGTAAGAGGGCCAAGACCATGTATGCATGTGTAGAGCAATTTAGGGTTATAACAAATATCCCATAGTTTGGATCTGCATAACAATCATTTACTAATTATGAAAACATGGGATTAGCATGACAACAAAATAGATACAAACTATATTGATTTCATTTGAAAATTTCATGAATGAAATCCATGAAATTGATCATTTCAAGATAGCTATCTGGATGCACACACTTAGTATTCTGAGTTGGCGCTTCCCATTTCTTGTCTTGGTCATGGCAGCGGATCTCACAATATGTATTGACACTAATTATAGTCACATGATAAGCGATCCATTTCTAAAATCATTCAATTGGGAGAATAATAGTAAAATCAAATGATATGAGATCCATGTGGTTATTCCCCAAATTTGTATTAACGTGTTGGAGCTTATTGGAATGCACAACCATCAATTTGTTGGATTTTACTTGGTTAATACACAATGGTTGTGTCCTACTGGCTCAATGACAAAGAAAGGGGGTTGGTTTGGCTGTAGGATGATTGTGGAAAATGTGGAGCGTCTAACTTCAGAATTCAATCCACAAAATCAAATTGATGCTTGAATGTGCAGGGTATGTTGACTGAAGATTTGATCAGAAATATGTGCCTTGGTTGATGGTTTTTAGGTCCATTTGAAGAACATGTAAGCATGAAAACTTCATTCCCCAAAAAATCCAAATTCTTGAATTCTCCCATAGGAGGTGCAACCATTCAAAACATCGAAGTGCTACCGGAATTTCAATTGCTATCTAGGAATGATAGTTTGCTACATGATTTAGACTTTTGTTGACCTCTTTCTTCGACCAAGGATGGAGATATTAGCAATGAGTTTGGGAGTAGTTTAATAGGAAAAAAAACATCTCGATTGGTCTAGGAGAAAAACCCATATCTCCATTTTGGAATTGGATTAGCGTTGTCATATGAACCAACGATCTTGTTACTAGATTTGTAAAACATGCTACATGAATTTGCGCCTTTCCGGTAGCAATGTTAGGAACAATTATTTCTAATATAAGTATTTATTAAAGTCATTGGGAATTATAAAGAAACAACCAATTAATATAATAAATCTCTTCATAGTGTATCTCTTGGAAAATGAGGTAATATGATAATATAAGTTACGGGAAGGTGGAAATGAAGGTGTAAAGTAGTCAAAAGGAGGTGTATCTGGCAGTGTAAAATATAGCAAAACCAAGGCCCAACATCTTCCCCAGACCCAATTAATTGCATGTACCTCATGAAATCAAGATATTGGAATCCTTTGTTTCTCAGTTATTCGATACTGCCAGGATGAAGGGTTGATGTATGGTATAAGGTTTGTAAGTTTGAGGGTGTATGGAATGAAATGATGAATGAAACATACGATTAGATGATTCAAAATAGATTGTGTATAGCCACATCACAACAAGGTGAATTCGTCATCGACCATGATTACTACGTATGACATGATGAGATATCCAATGGGAAATATAATCAATTTAGAACATAATATTTTATCATAGGAAATTGATTATGATGAAAGGATAGGATGAAATTATGTGATCAAAAAATCTAGGGACATGTCACAATGCATATCAATTGGAGAGATAAATAAGATGTCTTATAAATTCCCAAGTTAATGACAAACAAGTATATTAAGAAAATGTTTACCTCTAATTACCTTATTTGAAGTTCTTTCTCTTGGTGATAGGAAAAAGGAAGAAGTTTTGAAACTGGACCCCCTATATTTTTATTGCTGGAACTAGTCTCTTGATGATTAACTATGGATTCTGAATAAAGAAGATCATGACTATGTTTTTTTGTCTTTTACTGTTGTACTGCTACTTGGAATATGAATACTTGTGCTTAATGAAAGAGACTTGTATTGCAAGAACAAGGATAAGATTTGAAACTGACCCATGTACCTTTTATTGCTGCAACTAATCTGCTGAACTTTGTAAAATGAAGTTGAATATTTGGTTGGAGCTAAGAAAAAAAACTAAATTTTATTTGTACATTAGCCCCCGTCTTGAAAGAAACCTAAGCACTGCATGTTGCTTTTAGATATCACCTTGCAAAATCATCAATCGTTCTGGAACCTGTGGTACAACTCTTGCCATGCGAATGAATGTACTGGAGTTGAGCATGGGAATAAATCATTGATTGCCAACCATTGATGTATGTTGTTAACCAACACAAGATCTCTCATCATTGATGAAAATGAGTGTTAAGGTACCTTTGTGCATTTTGACATGTATGAATAGATGTGTTGAATTTGAGTCACCTGCAAGATCTAACAATCAAAAGACATTAATGCATTCCCATTGTTGTCAACGAGGAGGCCTATCATTGATGTATTCAAGCTCCAAGGCACTATAAAACATCTCCATTATTGGCCCTAGATAAGGTGTTGAATTCGATGGGACAAGATTTGTTGGAAGGAGGGCCGTGGGGAATCCCACATAATGCAATGCGAGCATAAAACAAAATTATTTGAAGAACCATAATTTAACCAACAACATGATGCAATGATTTATTGTGAAACTTGCTAGCTAGAAACTTGGTTTTCGAGAAAATCTCATGTCTAACTGCGCGAGAGTCCTGGTTTTCATAGTTAAACTTTTTTTTTTTACTATTTTTTTTTCATTTATTTCTTCTAAACTATCCTACTCTTCTTGAAAAAGAAAATATTTCCTCAAGTGTAGGAGTATTTTAAAATGGATCCATGTGCGTAACATAATTAAAAATTACTCATATTCAAGTTAAAAGAATATTCTTTGATAGATACCAGAATATGAGGAACCAACGGCTTTGATTGATATGGTGCCAAGAGATTTTGGAGAATGAAGGAATATTGTGGACTGATAATTCTCTGGAACCAAGTTTCAATGTAGTGTTTGTCTCCTTGGTTCTCTTGTTCATTAGAAAGTGTTTGCATGTCCTCCTTTGTCATGCCATGCAGATATTCTAAGGTTTTTTGATTTCTCTCTTGAATGCATAAAGGATCTGGATATAAACTTGCAAGAAACTCTTCAATCTCTGGTTCCAATGCATGCTCTCCATCGAATGCTTCTCATGGTTCTTTGGTCTCCTTTGTAGATTGGAAAGGATGACCGAATGCAATAATGTGTAGTAGATGTTTCTCATGGGACCTTTATTATTCTATCTCTTCCTGAGATGCAGATCTACCTTCAATTGTTACCATAATTTGAGAAAGTTATCGAGGTAGCATCCTTATTTACTCAACAACTCTTGAGAATTATTAAATACTTCTTATTGGCTGATAATCCTTGTCTTGCACATGGATTAGTGTACGAGAGTTATTATGGAAACAAAAATTTCTTAAAGAAATAAATTAAATTTTGTGGAAAAAAACACACCACACAAAGCAAACTTCAAAGAAAAATTCATAAATAACAAGAACAATCATGTACTCGAACACCGTCATGCTACTAAGACCCTGTTGTCACCAATTTGTCTTTTGGCATGAGTTAGGATTTTCTTTTTTCCATGTATCAAACCAAAAGAAGACATGTTGTGCCAACATATTTTAGATTCGATGAGATAGTTTACTCACTATAGTGAATGCGCAGGTTCTTACCTATCATCTAACTGTCACTATCTCACTAGATCTAGAATGTTAGTACAACCAAACATCATATGAAAAAACAAAAGGAGAAAATGAAATAACTGAAAACCAAATTACCAATGCATAATCCCTTAGCATCTCCCTGGAAATGATGCCAAAAATGTTATCTTAAATTTGATACATTAAATTATCAATCCAGGAGCTCGTAAACTTGTGAGATGCCAAAAACTATATGCGTATTAGGAAACTAATTAATTCTACTAAATTCAAAAGGGAAATAAACTTAATGGATCATTTTCAGAAATCAATATTAAGGCTATGTTCTTTACAATATTTTATCCTTATTCAGAGATATTCCCGTAGTAACCCATAGTTCACTCAAAAGAAAGATTCTCGTAGCTCCACCAAGAATCAAACTAAATAAATCTTCAATCAAAACCAAAGATCTTAAAGTTGCTGTCAAGGTCTTGCACCTCTCATTTTGTCAAGATTCTTGTGGTCACAACTACTCAAGATTTCTGGCATCACACCACAATCAGCCGATAACACACAGAGAGGAATTAAAGAGCATGAATGAATGGACAATAAAGCATCAATAAATTAATGAGCAGCTCAAGAAAGAAATAATAAATAAAATCACAATGCTACATAGGTTTATTTGGTCATTGGACTTATGTTTCAGAAAGCACTTTGTAGGCACCAATCATAATCCTTTATTTGTCATCAAGGGAATCAAATGGTTTCGTGATTACTAGAGAAATAATTGTGTTCTTCAATATTTGGTGCCTAACTTCTGTAGAGGAAATCCACACTCATCATAGGAAATGAAATTAAGCATACAAGCATAATGAAACAATAAATAAACTAACCTATAAAATCAATGCATACATTAGATACAAAATAAATTAACTAATATGTAGTGCATACTTAGGTGAGTAGGTCCTCCTTGCTGAGCATGTGTTGTGGTAAAAGCACAACAATTAACTGACAAGGTGCAATGGAATATTATTTTAACTATCAACAACAAAATAGATAAGTACAGAGAGGAACAATCCTCTTTACAGTGATATCCTTTCTCCAATGATGCACATTGATCTCTTCTACCCTCCCATTTACTACCCATGCATACATATATAACTATTTGATTACGAAGGGAGAGTCACTCCATATGTTAGACTCAATCCCCCACAATTTGGATCTGCATAAAAAATATTTATTAATTATAAAAATAGGGGATTATCATGACAAAAAAATAGATACAAACTATATCGATTTCATTTGACAATTTCATGAATGAAATCCATGAAATTGATCCTTTCAAGATGGTTTTTTGGATTCACACACTTAGTATTTTGAGTTGGCACTTCCCATTGCTTGTCTTGGTCATGGAAGTGGATCTCACAAGATATATTGACACTAATTACAACCTTGAGATAAATGATCCATTTCTAAAATCGTTCAATTGGAAGAATAATAGTAAAATCATATGATATGAGATCCATGTGGTTATTCCCTATATCTAGATTAGCGTGAGAAGCTGATTGGAACGCACAACCTTCAAGTTTTTGTATTTTACGTGGTAATACAAGTTACAGGAATGTGGAAATGAAGGTGTAAAGTAGTCAAAAGGAGGTGTAGTTGGTAGTGTAAAATATAGAAAAACCAAGGCCCAACAATAGTATCCTACTGGTCCTTGATTTTTAGCATCCATGGACCATGGGAGGAATGAGTTCAATTTGTTAATTTTGCAGCCCAAGATTCTGGGTAATGTAAATAAATATGAGTACAAAACTTCATTCGTGCAAGTTGATTTGAATCAAGTCAACATTGTAGATATGATAGAATGGCACCAGAAGACATGTGTCATGGTTTCATGGAATTTAATTCAATAAATAGTTAATGTTAAGAAGATGCAAATCCTAGTTAATAATTTGGATATTCGACTAAGCATGAGAAAATAATCAATGGAGTCATAGCGACTAGAGTGAAGGATTTAGAAGGTAAAATATTTGCTTTAGTTGATACATCAAGTAACACAAAAAGTGTCAAGATTTTGTTGAATGTCAAAGACACAAAAATTAATATATTAAATTATAAATTGAAAATACCTCAAGCTGAGTATATTGAGTCAAAATAATTAATAATTGTTCATGAAAGAAAAAATGAAAAATTCTTTGGAGAATGATAAATTGAGAGACCAAAATTCTAAATTGACTTAAAAAAAATTAAATAATTGAAAAAAGAAAAAAAAAAGATTTCTAATAACCACACCTACTTTGAAGTGCAAAAGTTAAAACAAGAGCTCATTAAGAGAGATTCTCAAAGCATACCATTATGAGACATATTTCACAAATGGAGATGATGACAAGCTTATGAACCTGTATAGTAACGTTAACTTCATACAAGACACAAGTCTTTGACTTATCAAATAATATTTAGAATTTAAAATTTTCAAATAAAGATAAATTAGCTTTATTTGGATGATGTTCTAAAAGATCAGGAGTCTATTGAGAAATTCTAAGCACGATTAACAAGAATAATACAGATATTGAATCACTCTTGAAGGCCCACGAAAATCTTGAAAGATTATTATAGGAAACCTTCAAGAAATGAGCAAATTTCAAGCCATATTTTGAAATTTTTAATGATAAAAAAAGTCTTGAAAGATTATTATATGAAACCTTCAAGAAATGAGCAAATTTCAAGCCATATTTTGAAATTTTCAATGATCAAGCTTCTTTGATATTGGATATACAAAAGGTAGATGTTAAAAGAGACCTGATAATTGCTTTGCAGGAAAAAATTGCAAAAATGAAGAAGGTGTCAAGGGAATTCAAAGGCCAATTTTCTTTGAACTACAAATTTGGTCTACCTTCGTGCCACAATAATGTTGATGTTATCACTGAAAGTGAGGAGTATTTCTTAGGAAAGCTAATAACAAATACTTTGTATCATGATTTTACTATTTTATCTCTTATTAAGAATTTGTATAAAGCACAACCACTCGTTTCTTTCCATTTACACACCAACATTTTTATAGGAAAATGTTGAGATTCTCATATCCTACAAGGCCAGAGTGGAGTAAAATAACCCATTAGCAGCCAAGGACTTTTGTGTCAGAAGCATACATTGTTTTATTAGAATTTCACATTGATAAAGCACAACCACTCGTTTCTTTCCATTTACACACCAACATTTTTATAGGAAAATGTTGAGATTCTCATATCCTACAAGGCCAGAGTGGAGTAAAATAACCCATTAGCAGCCAAGGACTTTTGTGTCAGAAGCATACATTGTTTTATTGGAATTTCACATTGATGAGAGTGTTATTTTACTTTGAACTATTTGTTAATAACACAAGATATTAATGGATGTTTTCAATGGATTCATCACTTATTTGCATATTTTGTATTTTATTGTTTGGTTTGAAAATTATTTATATTTTTGTTAATTTTATATCTGTATGTCTTAGTTTTATTGTGTTTTTTTTTAATGAATAATTTGTTGATGTTTTCAAAGAATGGTCTGCATGGAAGTCAAAGGCTTGATCTTTGTTTCTTATGTATAGTCTTTGACTTATTTATTCAATTTGCACTTATTTTAATATATATAGTCATCTTGAATTATAGTATGAATATTGTAAGTGAATGTTATATATTATGAAATATTTATGAGCCATCATGGTAATGATACATACTTAATACTACATTATTTGACGATTAAATGCCCCGTGTTTAGAATCTTTGTGTTATATCTGTTTTATTTAGTTTTCATTATCAATTGCTTAAGAAATATATTTTCATGGGTTGCATGTAGTGAATAATTTAGCTTTAGATTCTTGTTAATACTTGAAGTTAAACGGTTGTGTTGTTTCTTTTGTTTATCATTTGATGTCTATCAAAATAATATAAAGATTCCCTTTGAAAACTAAAATTATTGTATATAAAGATTCCCTTTGAAAACTAAAATTATTGTGTATTGTATTATTAAAAATCTTCAAAGTAATCTTTGATTTGATAGAAAATGCTTTACCTTTCAAATTATTATCCATTAATGAGGGATACCCCTCTGGCTATTGGATTTTTTTAGATTAGCCTAAAGTGGGGAGGTTCTCAAAGCCTCCATAGGGTGTCTTGCAACAGTTTCCTAGAAAGAAATAACTTGAGGAACAAAATTTGTTTTGACACTGTTGTTAGGGAATGAAGATTCAAACTTCGATTCCCTATGAAATGGAAAATGAAAAATGTTCTTCTTCTTGATGGTGAACAATAGTAAAACAACATGCTTCTTGATTAAATTAGATATATTTTAAAGTTTTATTCACTATGTGACTCCACTATTTCAAGATGGAGCAACAATGGAGACACTAGATCTCATCCTATTTATGAAGAAACTCCAATTTATTTTGATCTAGAAAAGTTAATTGATGAATTAAAAAAGTAATGGAAAGTAGGTTCTTCATCATTCATGTAACACCCTGTTTCCCCCAGATTGTAAATGTAACTGAACTGGCCAAGGACTATGGAAAAAACTCATAAGTATGAATATGTGATGTAAATGGACCTACAGGAAGAGGTCAATGAATGTAAATGATAGTTTGAATTTAATACAGAGCTGCTGAGAGGGGATGTGCAGAAAAAGAGACCACGATGGCGGTGGAAGGCACCTGAAAAGGTGGCGTGACTTCCATTGAAAATTTAATATACCGTATTTGGACTCCACTGGCCCGGAGAACCAAAAGCGGCTAGCTGGCCCTGAAAATTAATGGCTCGCAGACTGGTAGGCGGATGTCTTGATGAGGGATGGGGTGGTGAACCGCCCATCCGTAGGGACGTCAGGCCTAATCAGTGCGAGGGAAATCGTGCCACACGCAACCTCGCGAGAGGATAAGGTGTATGGCTGGAATGATTTACCAGGGGGGCAGACGCGAGGGGAAACTCTGGCGATTTTCTACGCAGAGTGAGTGATCGCAGAAGGAGGATTCCAACCTTCACTCCTGGACACTGGAAGACAGGAAGACGCAAGTCTCAGGACATTGTGGTCTCAGCTCGGGGGTGGCTAGTGGTAAATCCAATAGGAGTCGCTACGCCTACGGTTGGGTGGAAACGGGCACCCCTCTCAGCAGTCGCTTTCATTGCTATAGTTACTTCTGATAAGTATTTTGCTTATGTTGCATTTCGAAATTATATGCTGTCACCTATGTTCATAGACTTGTGGAATTGTAACTATTTCCTGTGTAAGAATGTCTGTGCAGAAATTGATAATGAGTAGATATTGGCTCATAGAATGGTGAAGTGATAAATGACTCCCGCATAAGAATGTTCGCGTAGAGTGTGATATGAATGAATTGATATATATGTTTAGCACCGGGGAAACCATGTTCGACTCACTTGATAAATGTATCTCACCATGTCCAGTCGTTCTCGGGAAGCTATCTTCCTTTATCCGCTTCCGGAAATGCCCCAGTAGGAATCTCTTCACAGAGACTTCCTACTTGGAAAGGTTCACTAAGAACCCAGAACAAGAATTCGAACGCGCAGGCCTTATTAACCCTGCACGAGGAGGAACGATTCCCTTAAGGTTCCAGGATAGTAGTGTTGTGAGATAAAGTAAGTCGACGAATGAGATCACCTCGGAGGATCTATAGTCTTTCACGACCATAAGATTGACGGAAGTAACGCAGGTGTTACATACCTTGCCCCTTTGCCCTCTATCATCGTGAGCAACGAGAAATTGGGATCGTAGACTCCAAGACCCAAAGGAACGATCTAGACCGTTAGATCTCGATCCAACTACCCGTCAGCCGTCGGATCTGGAGCAGCTACGCAGGAGGTTAAGCATAGAGGTAGTCATGCGAGGAAATGACCTGGACCGTCGGATCTTAGATCATAGTCCCGACAACCGTCAGATCTCGAGAAGATGCGCCGAAGTTAAACTCTAGGGTATAGAGGAAGAGTCCTAACCGTTGATCTCGGAAGGACACGTGTCAACATCCCGGGGAAGTCATCGGGACAACAGGGTCATCGGGGTTTTGTTGAGTCTGAGAAGCGAGACCTTATAATCCTCGAAATCCCGAGAATGGATCCTAGCCGTTGATCTCGGCAGGACACATGTCAGCGTTGGGAGGCGTTGGGATTTTTACCATCGGAGATTTTGGGAGTATAGAACCATTACACATTGAAATCGCGATAAGCGATTCCCCGAACAAATCTGGACCGTCCATTGTGCAGGACGCGTGTCAGGAGATCCCGTAAAGTCGGGGATCGGGAAATCGGGGTTTCCGGAACAAAAGACTCATACATAACGAAACCGCGATATGCGATTTCCCGAAAGGATCTGAGCCATCCAACAACAGGGACACATGGCAACGGATCTCGGAGAGTCGGAGTTCGGGGTATCGGGATTTCCAGAGTCGTGCAACTTGTGCACAAAGGAATCACGATACGCGATTTTCCGACGAGATCTGAATCGTCCATTTGAGGGACAGGTGTCGAAGATTCGGAGTGGATCGGAGTATTATCCATCGGGAAATCGACATTTCCGTGGACAGGTGATCGGGGAAAATCCAAGTGAAAACCCCGACGAGATCTGAATCGTCCGTTCACACGGACATGTGTCAGGAATCGGACGAAAATCGCAGATCGAAAAATCAGAGTTCTCAAGGCCATGAGAGCCAGGACATCATAAGTCCCGAAACCCCGAGAATCAATCCGGGCCATCCGTCTGCGAGGACAGGTGGCAAAGGATCGGGCATCGTCGGCGTCTTACTCATCGGAGTTTTCAATGGTAAGGAAACTGTGCAACAGGAAATCGCGATCTGCGATTTCCCGACGGGATCAACACCGTCCATCAGCGAGGACGCGTGGCGAGAGATCCCAGAAGGTCGGAGTTCGGTATATCGGGAATCGGCGTATCGGAGATTTCAAAGACATGAAACCCTTGCCTTACGAAACTGCAATATGCGAATTCCCGACACCATTATAAGCCCTTGATCCAAGGGACACGTGTCGAGCATCCAGAGAGATTCGGGGATCGGGATATCACGAGTCCCGGGTATAGGTGTATTGTGTCATCATAAAAGCCGAAATCCCGATGGGAGGTTATACGGCTGCAGTCATGTGGTAAGTGGTCATATGGACCATGGTATAGCCAAGGGGGCTAGTCAGTATAAAGGCGCGTCGAGAGTCCAGGGGACTGGTGCGCCATGATATTGAAAGGCGCCAAACCACGACAAGCATTAAGACTGTGGTCTTGTGAACATCGTGGTCGTATTGACCAGGACTTATCCCGGAAGGTCAATACGCCAGGAACACATCGGAGAATCGGGAGTTCCGGGTACATGGGCAATTCGACACCGCAAACTCCGAAACCCCGACGAGAAGCGGTCGTATGTTCATACAGGAACCGGTCGTATGGATCAAAGGCTTAGCCACGTAGGGCTGAGACAACCCAGGGGTGAATCGGAGATCGGTGTTTGTAGTTGTCAAGGTATCGTGGGTGTCAAAACCCCGATAGAAGGAACCCCGAATCCTGGTATAGAGTCAGGGATTGGCATTTTGCTAATACGGGTTTGTGGAGATTCTTCCTGTAATGGGAGATTAACCCAAAATTTTAAAAATTACGATAGTGGGTGTGTTACAAAGTGGTATCAGAGCACGGTTACAACACTCGGCCTGATTGGGCTCATGCACGAGTCGCTTATAAACCTTGTTCGAAACACTCCTATGAGGAGTAATCCCCTGACTTAACTATCTCATCCAGGATTAAAAACTTGGAATATGAACACCCGACTGTGTGTGCATGTGAAAAAATTATGAAATTATGCACAGATTATAAAAAATAGTTAACTTGTGACTAATACCCAACGTTTGTCTTTTCACTCAAGCGGACGATCAACCGTGGAAATCTACAAACGTAGAGTATGGTGACTCATCAAGAGGTGGGAGAAGGCTCCCACAACCGAGACGAGGAGTTTGATGAAAGAAGAGCAGTAGGAACCCCTACAGACTTAGCTGAGACCGTGAGGAGTCTCAGGGTCAAATTACAAAGCTGCAAGGCCGATAATGAAAGGATGATGAAAGAGCAAGAAAAGCAAACTGAGATTAATGCAGTTCTACTGCAGAGCCTATCTGACCTACAACGACAAATGCAGCATGAACCTGAGATGCAAAATCGTGGTCGTGCTAGTGGTCACACTGAGAGAAGCACATCCAGAAAGGTCCACCCTAGAGGTAAAGGACCAATGCCAGATGATTCCACTGAGAAGGAATTCAGCGATTCAGAAGGTTCTTCTAGCAGCAGGACCAGTTCCTATTCTCGCAGAAAATAGAAGAAGCAAAAGACCTCTAAGAGTCACAAATTTGAGGAATTTAGAAAGGCCAAACCTCCCTCCTTCGACGGTGAGATAAAGAAGGGAGAGGAAGCTGAGGCCTGGCTACTTGGACTAAAGAAATATTTCAGAGTCCATGACTTTTTAGAGAATCTGAAGGCCCGAGTGGCCACTTTCAATCTGAACGGGAAGGCTTCCATCTGGTGGGAAGACCTTAAGAATATGAAAGGGGTCCACGAGGAGGACCTGTCTTGGAAACAATTTGAGAAGCACTTCCAGAAGAAGTATTTGTCAGAAAGGTATTTCGACGAGAAGGCTAAAGAGTTCTATGAACTCAAACTGGGCCAACTTACCATGGAGGAATATGTCAACAAATTCCTCAACTTATTGAGATACGTACCCTACATCAAAGTAGAGAAGGCCAAGGCACAACGCTTCATCAGTGGGCTACCCAAAGAATATCGAAACCGAATTGAATTCGACGAACCAAAGACCCTAGAAGATACAATACGAAAGGCAACATATTGTCATGAACAATATGGACATCGGGCAGAGTCTCGTGGAGACTGGAAACAGAAGAGTGGTTCGAAATTTCAGAAGAAGGGGAGCAAATCCTCAGGATTTAAAAACTACAAGAAGAACCACAAAATGAACTTCCCAACCCGGAGTGTACTGCAGCAGAACTTCCCCTCGGCAGTTGGAAATAAAACTTCTGGACCTATACCAGTACAGACTGATAACCCAAAGAGAAAACCTTTGGAATGCTGGGATTGCAGAGGAGACCATCTCCGGAGAGACTGTCCACTCCGACAACAGAACAGTCGGAAGATTTATAACATGCAGGAAGCTACCACAGTCAACGATGTGGCCAGGAGCAGTGCCGATGTCTAGAACACCCTATCAGATGAGCATGCCTGAATTAGTTGAACTCAAATTGCAATTGAAAGAAATGATGGATAAGGGTTATATTCGACCCAGTGTATCCCCCTGGGGAGCACCAGTCCTGTTTGTGAAAAAGAAAGATGGCACCCTTAGACTGTGTATAGATTTCAGACAACTTAATAAAGTAACCATAAAGAACAAATACCCCTTACTCAGGATCGATGATTTATTTGATCAGTTGGGAGGTGCGTCTGTTTTCTCAAAGATTGACTTGAGGTCAGGATACCATCAAGTCCGAATCAAGGGTGAAGACATCCATAAAACCGCTTTCCAGACACGGTATGGTCATTATGAGTTTGTGGTAGTACCATTTGGGTTAACCAATGCCCCTGCTACTTTCATGTGCTTAATGAACAATGTACTCAGTAAATTTCTAGATAAATTTGTACTAGTTTTTATTGATGA
>ML779921.1:212581-232699 GCA_009831015.1 Picea engelmannii | reverse complement strand
CCCCCCCCCCCCACTACCTCTCTAGCTACCTTACAAACTCGGACTGCAGCTTCTTCAAGTCCTGATTGCCTTTCAAGCACTCCATAATGCTCATTTCATTATGCCTTTGTATGAGCTCTTGTATGGCTGTGCTAAGTCTTTCCTCATCCATGTCGCATTGCTGGACTTTCTCATCCTCTTCTAGGATTGTCCACAACTAGGAGAATATGTTGAATAATTCTTCTGTTCCGCTTGCTTGTTTCTCCAATTCTTCTATGTGAAGTGCAACTTCTTTCTTCCTCTTCTCTCAGAGCTTGGGAGGAGTCATAGGGTGCAGATTTTCCTTTACTCCTCAATCTCTTGCCTGTACTGATCGATGTTTTGTGCAATGAGATTGATCTTCTCCTTTGTGATTTTGTTCTCTGCTTGCACAGTGTCAGGGATGCGATTATATACTGTTGTCAGACCCTGTTCCATTCTGTTTGTGCGTTCTTTTTCCTTCTTGGTTTCAAGCTTGACATGCTCGACTACCAGTTCTAAGGTTTCCTTTCCATTATTTGTGTGTTGTAGTTCTACCACATCGGTCCTTGTGCGTGACTGCACTTCCTGCGTGACATTGACTTGAAGCTTGTACAATGACTTGGTTGGTATCCTTTCCATTAACAAATCTACCTATGCTAGAGCCTTTAGTGGTGTCTAGGCTACGATCTCATCCATCTGCAACATGTTGGATGTGACTTGGATGTCTGAGCTTTCCTGTGCTATGGTTTGGATGGTATCTTGCTCATTCGGTGAGGTCCTTTCCTATGCTTCTGTTGCCGTGGGGAAGGTCTCTGTTCCCCTTTTAGGCATTTGCGTTGCTCTTATCTGGTCCAGGACGTGCCTTATGTATTCCAACTCATTTTGGATCTGACCTCTTTGGTGATGGGCTTCTTCGAACTCCTCAATTGCACGGTCCTAAACTTTTTCTGCCACGAGGTCGGTGTCATCCTCAGTAATCATGTACTCTGGCAGCTTCTTGTGCACCTTGTCCTTCTTCTGCGGCCCCCATGTGTGTATAATTGGCTGTTTGGGTGGCCCTATTTCCTTTGGGGTGGTTGTCGAGGGGGTTTCCTTTGCGAGGGAAAGCCACATGCAAGGGAGGAAATCATGCAAGGCGTGCAGGCAGGAAAACCTAAACACGTTAGGGTTATGGTTTTGGAAAGATATTGTAATGACCAATGATCTTGTAAAACAATATAAATAAGAACCTAGGAGGTCTAGGTCGGGGTTCTGTCAATTACAGAGTAATGTTGGTCAAAGTGTGTTCCAAGTAGTTGTTCAGATTTTGAGCTATTGTGATACATTTTTGTAAGTTGTTGAGCTGTAGGAGATTAAAGTAGTGAGATCTTGAGGGTTAGATCATAGGCTAAGGAGCCTGGTGTGATATAGTCTGCCTCACAGAGGTTGTGGAACCTTGTTCATGATTGTATGATCGGAATTGTAGTGCGCGCGACGCCATATTTTGCAGAAAACATATTAAAAGAGCCTAAGAAGCCAAATCTTTGTGGACATAGCCCAAGAGGGGGTGAACCATGGTAAAACCTGTTGTTGTGTCTGTTTTTTCACTTGGGTGAGCAAAACAAGGGCACTTACAAGTCTAGTTGGGCCTGCTAGACAAGAAAGAGGTTAGTGCATGAGTTAGATAATCCAAGCACATGAAATAAACAAGCAAATAAACTAAAAACAACTAAGGAAATAAAACTTGAATGCATAAGAAACTTTGAACCAAAATCAATCAACCAAATGACCAAGATTATGCCACCAATGGATAACTATATTAGTTGGCAAAACACTGTAGACAAAGGAGGACTTATGGATCCCCTCTTCCTCCTTGGGAGGGCTCTTGAGTTCCCTATTGGAGAGATCTTCTTACAATCATAAACAAGAAAGAAAATGGTGAAGAAATCCAAGCTTATTCCCTCAAGAGGTGAGTGGAATGGCCTATTGGAATGTTGCTAGAATGCTCCTAGAAAAAAAGAGGATTCTTGAGGGAGGATTGAGGCAACATAGCAATACTATGAAATTCTTAAATTCTTAGTGCACCCATGGTCTCCATTTATAGCATGTCTTCAAGGCATTATTCATTTGGTTCTTGGTGTGAACAAGGGGCCCTTTAGGGCACCCTTTGGTCCTTGACCAACGCCCATTCAGACTCAGCTTAGATCTGAGGGTCAAATCAAGTTGGGAGTTGGTCCATAAGTGGTTGAGGGGTTGACAAGAACCATAAATGCATTGTTCACAGGAGTGCATGGATTTTCTCATACACAGTCGCACATATGGCACATTGTGCGCTCTACAGGCTTCTTTGGCCCACACACTTCCTTTAGTGATTTAGCACACATCAATTTTTGTCCAATTGTATAGTTTTTTCCTCTTGGAAATGCATTTTTGGTGCTGCAGGTTAATTAATAGGTGTTTGGAACTGCTGTATTTTTGTAACCATTTTCATGCAATGTTGCGGATGAAATTTCAGTGATAATAGATGCCCCCTGATGTGTGAGGTTATGAGCATGCATATAGCTGAAATACATCAATGTTTCTTCTACTGAGAGTGCCATTGTAAGGAAGAGTGCTGATAGGAACTGCAAGAGCAATCCATCAAAGTGAGAGGGGAAACTGTGGGACCCAAACCTTTCTCTAGGGAGAGAAAATAAAATCTGTATACAAACGAGGTGGGCATGCCCCATGATTGTGTCATGTAACTCAAAATGTAAGATAGTAACTGAAGTTGCATACTGATGTAGATAACTGAAGTGCCCTCCGGGGCAGTTTGATAATGACAGATGACAATTCTGATGGTGAACATACTTTGAAAAGAGGTAAGGATGCCTGCAAGAAGTGTCGATGAATCATAGGCATTGATGGCCTAACAAATTCAGAGGTCTTCGACTGGTATAAAACAACTACAATAGTCACATAGTAAGACCCACTGTAACATTAGATTTTGTTGAAGTCGAATGTTATGGGGGTCAATGACATCAGAGAGAAATGATGGTTGTCTCTGTGTTGTCTGAGACTCCTCATTGTAAAGGTAATGAGAGTCAAGATATTGTTGCCCTTCTGGAAACTATTCTAATTTTGACAAAAAGGGAGACGCGACTCCAAGAAGCAAAGAGATTCATAAAATCCACTAGATAAGATCAATAATTGATAGGGAACATGAACAAAGTTAAGATGTGGTGAGACTCAAGACTTCCCTTGGTTGGGGGTATGTTTGAAGGATGATTGACAGTGACTGTATCTAGCGTCAGGGGGATGACTAGACATGGGGTTAAATTGTACCAGAGGCGTGACAAAGTGGACAAACTCAGAGATCTAGGGTACATGGACTATGGGATACTCAGGGTTTATGGACGATGTCAACATGAGTAGAGGATAGTGAATGCCCCAACTAAGGGCGACATGGTTTGCTTTTCCAAAAAAAGAAGGTCATCAAGGGTGACAACAAAAACCTAAGTAAATGAAACAAAGGATTTTTACAATTACCAAATAAATAAAGAATAATTTGGGATGAGTGTACAGATACAAAAACAGGTGCCCGAATGCAAGATGGCTTGGCTTGTGAGGGCGCAAGTTGTGTGGAGAATTGGTGGAGGCTAGGGGCCCCATGGGTGGGTTTTTGTATGAGGTAAATGAATGGAGGGAAATCTACAGATGGACAAAATGATTATGGATGAAATGGAGGGTTAATGATACCACGAAGGCGCATTCAAAATAGAATCGTGATGAGATAAATTGGGATTCCATTGGGAAAGCTAGAAAAATGATGAGAAGGAATATGTGTTTGATTCTCGGAAATGCGTAAGACTATCGGGACTCCCATCCCTAGGGGGATAAAGAAGCATGAGTGTCAAAGTCCCAAGGGGGACTATGAATGGGACAACTCATGTGGGGGAGAGTGCTACTGGGTGACAATACCAAAATGCAGCGGAGGTGACAGTACTGCAGAGCCGAATGTAGGGACCCTAAAGGTGAATGTCGGAGGGTGTGACTGGGAGATGCACTTGATAATAAGAGGGAATGATTACATGCCAATGTTGATCATATACCTGAAGGGGCTGCACTGGTTTGTGATGACCAAGTACCTGCACACATTAAAACCAAATACTCGACGTGAACAATATCTGAATATAAAGAACATATAATAGTTATTTGATAATTTTGAACATGAGCATGCGTACCTGGACGTGATGTGAGAAAAATGCTCCCCTAGGGCTGAGTGCAGATGGTGACTTGGGGAATGTGACTGTGTAGGTGGTGGGACCTTGATCCCATGGCTGAAGACATATTGGGAAACAAAGACTCCGAGCTCCTGTAACTGAGTGTGGAAGTTTGGCAAAAGGGACTATATGGTTGAGATCGCGAAAGTCGGTGCAGATGTGAATAATGCCTTGTTTTTTGTTAACAGGGACGGGGTTGGAGAACCATGAGGTATACATGATGTGGTATATGAATCCTGCAATGCGTAACTTGTCAATTTTGGCTTTGATAGCCATGACTTTGTATGGGTGAAGTGGGTGTTGCTTTTGACGTACTAGGGAAACATCTGGCCATGTGTCGATGCGATGTTCGACTATAGAAGGATCGAGGCCATGCATCACCATATATGACCAGGAAAAAAAATATCGGTATTCCTGAAAGAGAGCTTTGTAAGCTATGAGTTCCTCAGGGGAACATGTGACACCAATGGTGATTTCCTTGATGATTCTTGGTTTGATGGAAATGTCGATTTTGATAGTGGGGGAAATATTGGCCATGTTGCCTTCTTCAAAAGAATCAGGGGCAAGGATAGGGTTGTTGAACCAGTCTATATTCCCTGATGGAATAAAATACTTGGTTTTGATTGCACATATGGAGGCTTGGCTAGGAGGGTCAAAGGCTTCCTATGATATAAAAATCTCTTTGTGATGGAGCACATTCCATGGGAAATCGGGGGTAGAGAGTTCCTCCAGGATATCTTCATCGTAGTGGAAAATGCGAGAATATAGGGGATCCAGGGAGGTAACATGGGCGATTGTCACAGTGTGATTGTCTTCAAGTGGTGAAGATGTAGAGGGTGTATCACAACTATGGTGTGATGGCTCGCTTGACATAAACCAAATGTCCAGACACTGTGGGTTGTAAACTATGGTAGGGGGTAAGATTTCCTGGGGGAAATGAACTGGAGAGATGGGAGGATTTGGGGAATATCCTCAGAGATTCTATCCATGAACCATGGAGGGATGGGAAGTGAGTCAGGTTCAGGGGAGGTGATGTGAACAATATCTGGAGAAGGGATGGGGGGAGTCACTTACATCATATGAGGGGAGACGGTTGAATGATTTTTAATAAGAGTTAATTGATGATGCCGATACTCAATAATCAAAGGACATCAGTATGTGAAATGAGAAAGTGAGTGACAAAGAGAGAAATGGAATCTCACCCATTCGATGACTGAGGTCGAGACATAATGGATGTCGGTGACATGGGTACCTGAAGGTGTTGGTGGAGAGGACTCTTGCTGAAAGGTTTGGCATACCTCTGTTAGCATCTGTCGAAAATGAGGTAGAGCGGGACAATGATGAGTGTAGTGGCCATACTATGAACAGATGGCACACACAAATTTGGTTTGTAGCACTTTACTTCCTGTAGTAGGGGACGTTGTGGTAGTACTAGGTGTGCTTGGTGAAGCGGTGAGCGATGGGGTTGCTCGAGGGCGTTGAATCAGATTGCATAATTCATGAAGGGAAGGAAATTTATTCATGGGGTGTCCCTCTCTTTCACAGAGTGTGTAAGGAGGTTGAACTTGGGGAGGAAGTGGAGAGGTAGGCTCTTTCTTCTTTCGTCTTCCCCCAACCGTAGCGGTGGTGATGGCGATTAGGGGTGAGGGTGGCGTGGCCGGAGTTAGTACTAGAATTTGCATTGGGATTCCCTCTGACTGAGGAGGGAGGGATGATTGAGGTACCATCGACAGTGGGTATAGATACTATATAGGGATGGTGAGCACCATGTTGAGAAGGGTAAGCGTTGCGACTACCTAAAAATCTTGTACTCCCGGTGAGGGGTAGAAGAAGGGGATTTGAGTAATGGCTTGGGGGACTATTTCCCAAACTGGGATTTTCCCTTGGGGAAGGGTGAAATCGGGGATAAGTGGTGTCATAGGGTTCTCAAGTAATTCTTGAGGTAGAATTTCTTCAACTGGTGGGACGTCGAGGGGTGGAGAAGCCTCAGTGGGAGGAATGGTATCTCCAGTTTTAGTTCCATTAGAATATATGACACACACTTGTGCTGAGGGGTGTATGAGAGGTGGTGCTCCATGGTAATCCCCCAACTAGGATGAGTCCTTTAAAATTTTGGGGCCCATATCCATGAGTGGATATGTGTCAGAAATAGTGCGGACAAGAGGCAAGATGTTATCGATGTTGGAGGAGTGGTTAGGCTCGTAATGTGAAACTTGGTCTATGGTGATGATTTTCGCGTTGTGGGAGAACATCATCGTTCGAAACACAAAAGAGGCTACTACCTTCATAGCGTACATGTAGCTACATCCAAACAAAATATTGTAATCGAGTAGGGCATCGATAACCTCAATGTTGATGAGGATGGTTTTTCCCCTGAGTTCAACAAGGACATTTTGAAAGAGCCCTTCAGGGGAGGATGGTCGACCATAATAATCTCTCAAAGTGATGGCGGATGATACTAGCTCAGGGGAGCCAAGTTTTTGCCATAGAGTTTTGGACATGATGCATGTGGATGCACCTTCATCAATGATACATCAATGAACTGTGATGTTCTGAATCTTGACTAGTATCTAGAAAGATACTAAAGCAAGGAGACGAGGTTCCCCACAATATAGATCAAATGTGATGAGTCTAGTATTAGCTAGGTCGACTACCCCAAGGTGGAAAGTAAGGATTTCCATTGAGTGGGACAAGTTTGGAGAACCTCCAATACAGACATGGCTGCAGGGGACTGTGCCAAGTCATTGACTAGACTATAATTGTGTGCTGCCCTAGCCTGAGGGTTGTTGAAATTCCGTCATAACGGGATGCAAGGTATATGAATGGCAGGTTCAGTGTTAGGGCGTGGAATCATCAAGGGTTGTTCAGCTATAGCTAGAGCTAATTCCTAAGTGGTGGGAGTAGATTCACGGGGCACGGTGTATTGAAGACCATGCATTTGCAGAAGGATTTATTTTTGCTAGTGAGGAGGATATTGCGATCTGCCAGATTTCCAGGGTTTTGATACTGTCCCATTTGTGGTGGGACAGGATGTATCTCCTATTGGGTATTCATTACACCTTGGTGTGGAATGGGGTTTTGCAAC
The DNA here is from genome assembly GCA_009831015.1 of Picea engelmannii. NCBI lineage: Eukaryota > Viridiplantae > Streptophyta > Pinopsida > Pinales > Pinaceae > Picea > Picea engelmannii. Next base: position 225,373 of record ML779921.1, on the reverse strand, counting down.
ACTACCGAGGGTGGTTGTTGCAAACACTGTTGTGGGGCTTGTTGAGGGGCAGACGACACTGGAGGAAGTTGTGTGTTCATGGAATATTTCATTCATTTGAAGTTGACAATTTGGGGGAAATGGTGAGTGTAATGTCCATGCTCACCACAAAGAGCACAAGGGAAGTTCATCCAGAGATTGTTTTTGTTCCTCCCTTGGCATTTGTTGTTATTGTCCCCTTGGGGGTTCTGGTTACCCTGATTCTGGTTTCCCCCAGCAGGTTGGTTTTGTTGGGGGTTATTTCCCCCTCGTCCTAGGTTATTATTGTTTCAGTTTTTTCCTTTCTTCTTGGCATTATTCGACTGATGGGACATATTTTCTGTATTCAATTGTTCAAAAGTATGAAATTGCTGAATGGAGAGGGCTGAACAAAGTTAACACCGGTGTGTGGTTGTCCCTATGGAGGAGCAATTGGTTGGGGAGGACTAGGAAATGAAAAATACAATTTTTTTTTGTGGAAACGATCCCTAGGGTGTTGTTACGAGCGAAAAACTTTCTATGTCTAGGGTAAACCATGACATATAGGCATGACTGTAGAAATCAACTCAATTCCAACATTAGCTATATAAACCAATGTGCAAGCGAGATAATAAAGAGGCCTACCTCATCCAAACGTTTGATGATGTCCACCGTTGAGCACTTCAACCCAAAGCTTTATACCTACAACAAGTTCTCAACAAACAAGCAAAGCAAGCATATAGTGATAATATAAAAGGTTAGCACATTAGATAGCATAATCCATTAATAAACAAAACAAATACGCCCATGGATAATAATCATATATTTGCACGATATCAATAGGACAAGAAAGGATTATTTCTATTAGTAAATGATCAACATAAGTGATAACATTACAGACTTTCATGTCGACATGATTCAGAACCAAGAAAGTAAGTTCCTTCCAGTTGGGTCTCCACCACTTCAATCCTCCACCAAAGGCAAGCTCATAGAAAGGAGACAATGAGGTTCTCCAACAATAAGGGAAGAGCTTAGGGGATGAACACTGTGTTTAGACTTTATGGACAAAGGGATGCAGACTCAATATGAAGTAGTAATTTCTTCAGAGTAACTTTGTTCTCAAAGTTGAATTCTTTCTCCCCTTTTCCATAGCTCGGAATTGGCTCATTTATAGCCTTCAAATGGAACTGAAGGGCCGAGTCTGAACGTTTCCAGTATATGGAAGGCCAAGGATCAGATATCTCCTGTCGTGACATGGAAACCCGACTCCATTTTTGTATTTTCTGGTACAAATCCTGGTGTACACAGGCTGTAGTAAAGCAGTCTACGTATACACATGTTTTATAGTAGGCAAGGTGCATACATGTGTAAAAATATGTATTTTTATCTCTGGATTCATCAAAAAGGGATGCTAAGGATGCATAGGGAAATGGAAAAAGGCCCTCTGTGCAAGATTGCATAAGGTGAGGCAAATATTGCTATAAAATATGCCCCCTAATGTGTGATATCAGAGGAGTATCTGCGATGGCTGAAATACATTATAAACAACCCATAAGTGGAGTGATGGGGACCCAACTGGAAAGACTAGTTTCTCATTACATTCTGTACTGACTTTACATACATGGCTGCCAATAGAATACACTACAGATCCATGTGGAAAAGATACCAAAAAAGTGTCCGTGGCCATGAATAGGCAAACACAAATGTGGTTACATGCCAAAAGCTTTCATAGTCACGAACAAGTCCCAATAGAACCAGTCTCAAAATCAATCTGAAGATATCTATATACAATGTAGTGCAATGTGATCTCCCATGATCGTTGAAGTCATATAGGTACTGGTCCAATGAAAAGGAAGCAACAACTCAGGAAAGCTACGACCACAAAATGATGTCCTCAAGTCTTCTAGACAATCCACCAAAGGTGCAAGTCTACATCATGTGAATAAAAGAGTTGAGGTTGAACATAATGAGACATCGTTTCATTACCGGTCATTGATGTATACTGTTAACAAACACGAGACAACCTACCGATAATTAAAGTAGGTATCAAGGCACCGAGTACATTATTACAAGTGTGAATAAAGGAGTTAGTGTCGAACACCTGAAGAATCCATCGATCAGGAAACATTGATGTATTCCCAACTATCGATGGAGAGAGAGCTTGACACTAATGACTACAAGCCTCAAGGTACCCATAAGACTCTAGGTCCCATATCCAGAATAAATGAGCTGAATTCGATGGAAAGAGACCCACTGAAAGGAGAGAATTAAGGCATCTCTCATTAGTTAGCATGAGGAACAAAGTAGGAGCTTCATAATTTGGTGGAAATCGAATGAAGAACATGTTCACGAACCAACGACCCTATGCGTCTTTCACGTGTGCCAAATGCAAGCGGTACATGAAAAAGACCCTCTGAATAACAACCAATGATGAAAACTTCTAACAAAGGAAAGGAAACCACCAATAAGGCTAATGGCATCCAAGACATTGCACGAATCCCAACATGTGAATAGATGTCTTGCCGTCGAACACAAGGGAAACCACCTAGTCAACAACTATTGATGAAATGTCGACTGTTGGGTACAAGGTTACCTACCAATGATGAAAGTAGGGCCAAGGTGCATGATAGGACCAAAATATCATGTGACTCTCAGACAAACTGAGGGTATGGTCGACATGCAAAGTCAAGAGTTCTGAGGAGTGTCCGACATAGGTTGATAGACTTCCTTTGAACAAGAGAAAGAGATAGATGGAAGACTCTGGCAACATAGACTTGATGATGAAACCATGAGATGTAGGAGGCATTAATAATGTTCTCCACAGGGACTGGAAGAGTAACCAGTTGGTAGAGAAGACTTTGTAACGAGCTCGACTTCCTAGGGCCATGCTAAACCCAAAATTATGGTGACAAATGGACTGAATAACTTTGTGCTCTGTTCAAAGGCGACACGACTGCTGCCAATATAAGATAATACTCCCTTCCCACCTGTCTTTTTTTTTTTTTTTTCATAACAAATGAATGCTATGATACAGAGGAGGAAACACGTGTCGTAAGTAAGCAAAACTAGTTCTAGCAGTGGAACATACCTATGCTCAATGCAAGGAAATGCATGCGAGAGATGGACACTCGGGGCGATGTTCCCTCCTGGATATAGGGTGTCAAATTGCGAAGGATATAAACAAGGCTCTTCTTGGTTGAGGATGAAAAAACTACTGAGGCAAATGGTTTATAATGCAAAGTGAGAACTGGCTAAAGGCTCAATACTGCAAGCAAGGGCATGAGATGCAATCACAACTTGACGCCAAAAAATTTCCTTTTTTATGTCTTTTAGTCTACTTGGTGTGAAAAAGGGGTAAACTTGTACCAAATAGATGTCCTTTCTAATCCAATTTACGAGTGTGAAAAAGACAAGTTCACTCGACAATCTTTTCACTTTTTGAAAACGAGTCAGAAAAGAGCTTAACTAAGACTCACGACCTTTCTAGTCCAATTTAACGAGTGTGAAAGGAACAGACCACTCGACAATCTTTTCGCTTTTTATATGAGTCAGAAAAGAGATTAAATTAGACTCATGGATGTTGTTCTAATCAACATGTAATGGGGGAGTCCAAGGCTCTCGTATCGGCCTTTTATGGAATGTCAGTATCTTACGAATAGCCGACAAAATCTTGGGAAAACCCAAAGTTCTCTAAGTCGAGGAGGATAAAGTGCTAATGGAGTATACAGTTTTCGTGATGGTTCGAATAATGTCTCTTACTAGAAAAGACATAGGTGGGGGTATGGGATACCCCACAAGGTTGTCCCAATCGAAGGGAACCTCTTCGAGATTTGGAGGGAGAGTACTTGGGGAGAGAATAAATCTCTCTCGTTCAGAAGGGGTAGGATCAAGAATGTTGATGACATGACTAAAGGATGCATCACCCTCCACAAGGAGGGTGGGATTGACCAAAGATTGCACTGGTATGACTGCCTCTTGAAATTTAGGTTGAAGAGGATGCACGGTAACAGGGATAGGGGACACATCACCCTCGACAATAGGGGTGAGGTCAGGAGAGGATAGTGTCAAGTCGATCGAAGGAGGAATAGGGTGCAGGGAAACCACCGATGTATCAGAATCTGAAGGGCCTTTGGGTGAGCCCCACACTTCTGGTACCTTGACAGTATCCGGACATAAACGAGTAAGGTGATTTCCTTCGTAAGTCCTACAAAGGAATTTAGGCTTACGTCTGAGACGTCTAGGCTTCTTGATGCCCCCAACGTCATTGACAATGACTGGTGACATGCTCTCGACATGACTGACAGAGGTGAGAGAGTCATCTCCTACATGATGAATGGAGGTTGGAGATGTGACATTGCTATGATTCATGATGAATAGGGTGGTGCCCCCAACATGATTGGTAGAGGTTGGTTGCGGGCTGTCTACATAATTTGTAGAAGATGTTGACCCATATCCGACATGACTGGAAGAGGCTAGTGATGGAGCACTAGTATGAATGACAGTGATTGGGCTGGTGGTGAAATGTGACATTTGATGCCAAGGTCCAGGGAAAGATTGGCTTTGAAACATTGCAGGTCAGGAAGGCTCCTGGTTTACCCCCTGTCCCTGCCCAGAAAGGTGGTATCCTCCGCCAAAATGGTTCGAAGAGGCTTGTACATGCATCATTACTGAGGTCTATGAGGATACTAAGGCATGATAAGAATTATTCGAGTGAGGATATATGTTGCCCCCTTGTGAAGGGGTCCCATAAAGAGGATAGCCCGAACCGTAAAACTGATTCTCCCCATACGAAATACCTGGGGGCACATGCGGACTTGCCATGGGAAAAGTATTCGAAGGAACCGCCATGGCAGATGAAAGATACATGGATGGGGTGTAATAAGTAGAATAAGCACCCATCTGAGCACTGGCTTCTGAAATAGCATAGCTAGTATTGGATCCATAAGATGGAAGGTTACAACCTCCCATAGGGAGAGTTGGTTGAGGAACTTGACTAATATCAAACGAAGAAACAAGCATCGGAGTCATGGTGCCTCCAGATCCAATGTTGGGATTCATATATGTGGACCAGGGAGAGGATTGCACGGGTGAAGGAATATCAATAGAAAAATGACTAGAGACCCAAGGCGTGGACTGAATGTTATAGTTCTGCATACCATTGTGAAAAGCGGAAGGATCCATCCCCATGAAATGAGTAGGCATCATGGGGTGGGTAGCAGTAAATGAGGGAGCAAAAGAAAATCCACTAATATCCATGATAATGAAACTCGATGTAGACTCCTAAGGCCAACTAGTAGTCAAAGAGCATACCAAAAGTCAAATGGCCAATATGCATGCAAATGGGTTAAAGTGGTTGAGTGGCCTCCCTCCCTAAAGAAAGTATGTCTCATCCAAGAGGGGCCTGAGACTCCTTGCTAAAGATTGAAGATAACATAATCAGTTATAAGGGCCCTCGCGGGCTTAACAACCATTCAGTTAGACCTCCTCGAAGAGGTAATCCTCCATAAAGGTTGTGTGTTGTCCGAGCCCTATCTGACCCAGGGTTCTTGTAGAATAACCCCTGCAAGTAACCTATGAGATACCTAAGTCAAGAAACTAATAAACCACTGTATAATTGATGCACAAGAGAGCATTCGTAAGTCCAAATCACCATATGGGCAGGGTAAAAAATCCCAAAACCTTGAAAGCACCACCTCTCATAGAGGTAAGGGCACTAGAAATATCCCCAGATACGAATAAATCCACAGAAATATCTCTGACACTAGGCGAGTATCCGGGGGATATCCCTTCAACCAACTTCATGCGACCTCGTGATTAACTCCAGTGTGAGCGGAGCCTCCCGATCTTACCAATTATACAATGGACTTATCAACTCCCTTTCTCAGACACATATGTTGATTTAATTTCCTTGAAGAAGTTTACTCACAAAATCCTATTCCAAGGCACTAAATCCTAGACTAGTTTGTGCACCCTAGAAAATAAAATCGTGACTAATCAATTTTAATTTAAAGCGTAAATTTTATTAGCCGTGATTACTCAAAAATGTATGGAAGTGAAACTCATGATGTTATGACTCTGCAAGAAAAGTAAATATGAAATGCAAAGTCTAACTTTAACTTTTCAATGGATGATATGCTTATAAAAACAATGCAATTTTCAATTTCAACTATGCAATTATGAAGTAAAATGCAATCTTTCACTAAATGCACTAAGATAATGATCAAGATTCAAAAGACAAAAAATGCCAAGCAATGCAAAATGCCTATTTTTTTTGTTTGTATTTTCAATATACTAAAAATAAAATGCATGGACTGATAAGCAACTTGATATATAAATTCTACTGTGTATAAATGAAATAACTCAAGTAGAATACCAAGAAGAAAATAACACAACCCAAAGTACAAGGAAAATCAAAATGAAAAGATGAGAAAGACTCCGCTCAAAAATTCAACTCCAGACAGGCTTCCTGTCATCCCAGATATGCTTAACAGGCATTACAGAGACCTAAGAAGGCTCAACAATAATCAAATCCCACCTAGCAAACACCAAACCAAGAAAACAATATAGGAAACAAGGTGTATGCGACTGTTTAGGAAAACATCGTGTATATACGCAACTTTCAAGGAGACAACCAACATATGTACGCGACTGTCAAGGAAAAAGGCGCATATTTGCTTCAAAACAAGGCCAGGCAAGGGAGAAAGGTTGAAAACTCAGACCCAGAGTGAACATAATCTATCAAGCAATGATACGATAAGAAACAAAAAGGAAAGAGAGAAATGCAAGGAGAAAAAGTACTCCAACCCTTAGAAAGTAGATCTCTCCCCAGTAGGGTCGCCAATTATGTTACGAGGGAAAAACTCTCTATGTCTAGGGTAAACCACAATAGACAGATATGACTACAAAAATCAACTCAATTCCAACATATGCTATATAAACCAATGTGCAAGTGAGATAAGAAAGATGCCTACCTCGTCCAAATGTTTGATGATGTCCACCATTGAGCACTTCGAACCAAAGCTTTATACTTGGAACAAGTTCTCAACAAACAAGCAGAGCAAGCATATAGTGATAATATACAAGGTTAGCACATTATATAGCATAATCCATTAATAAACAAAACAAATACGCCCATGGATAATAATCATATATTTTCATGATATCAATAGGACAGAAAAGGAGTATTTCTATTAATAAATGATTAGCAGAAGTGATAACATTACAGACTTCTGTGTCGGTATGGTTCAGAACTAAGAAACTAAGTTCCTTCCAGTTGGGCCTCCACCACTTCAATCCTCCACCAAAGGAAAGATCATAGAAAGGAGACAATGAAGTTCTCCAACAATAAGGGAAGAGCTTGGGGGCTGAACACTGTGTTCATACTTTAAGGACAAAGGGATGCAGATTCAATATGAAGTAGTAATTTCTCCAGAGTAACTTTGTTCTCAAAGTTGAATGTTTTCTCCCCTTTTCCATAGCTTGGAATTGACTCATTTATAGCCTTCAAATGGAACTGAAGGGACGAGTTAGAACGTTTCCAGTATATGGAAGGCCAAGGATCAGAGATCTCTTGTCATGATATGGAAACCCGATTCCATTTTTTTATTTTCTGGCACAAATCTCGATGTACACAAGCTGTAGTGTTGCAACCTGCATATATGCATGTTGTATAGTAGGCAAGGTGCATACATGTGGAACAATATGTATTTTTAGCTCTGGATTCATCAAAAAATGATGCTAAGTCTACATAGGGAAATGGAAAAAGGCCCTATGTGCAAGATTGCATAAGGTGAGGAAAATATTTCTATAATAGGTGCATAGGAAGGCGTAGCGCTTTCACTAGTGCCCAGGTTATATGCTGAGGTAGAAGGGGAACCTGAACTTGGTTGAGAAGTCGGGTGCATGATGGGTGTCGGCAAAGGTCCACTCATGGGTGGAGGGGGAGAAACATGATATGGCTGTTGATAAAGGGGAGGAGGGTAATAATATGGACCTCCATATATCAACGAATATTGGGGTGTACCGTACATAGGTGGTGGTTGGATGTACGGGTTGTGGTGTGTTGTGGTACCAATCAATCCATCTTCTGCATGGGACATCCTAGGTTTGTCCTGGCCAAATGGTAGGGGTCGCGGTGCATCATTTATTACTGTGTATCAGTAACCTGACTGAGCATAAATGAGTTCATACTGGTGAGCGTTGTTGATGGCTTCCTCTTCGGTTTGGGGGAAGGTGGATGCCACATCTTTAGCAAGTATAGAGATGAATGATTTGATAAACCAATCGAGACATTGTTCTTTGGTGGTTTCTGCTTTACATAAACTACGTCGCCAATGCCATTCATGAATGTGGTTGGAAATATCTGTAGTTGATGTTTTTTTGCACTCAGAGATAAATTCTAGACCAGTGTCATGACGAATTGGTAGTTGAAATAAGGCCAAAAACGATTTGGCCAAGGATTCAAAAGTCACATGGGACCTTGATTTTTCGTCCACATACCATTTTGCAGATGGACCATTGAGTGTGCACTGAAATAACCTTAAGCAGATGGAGTCATCCATGATGCTGTTTGAAGAGCACCATAAGTGGAAGGTCATGACATGGTTAGCGAGATCTTCCCCCAATTTTCCTTCAAATTTGGGAATGTATAAAGGTAGTTTGGTAGACATATTGGGCCATGTGGGGTCATGCAATATAGGATCATTCGTGAGTTTAATCAAATCAAGAATGTTGAGAGATGCAAAATATGGCATGGGGGGTGGCGGTGGAGGATTAGTTCCAGCCATGGTGTGAGCAGGTAGTGGACCTGACCCTTGAGGGGGATTTGGTGGGGTTGTACTTCTCCCTTGAGAAGAAGTTTCCCCCCTACCTCCTTGAGAAGGAGAACTAGTGGATGGATGGCCTTGGGAAGTGGACCCAAGTAAGGTGGAACCAAGCAAAGATGATCCCAAAATAGTGGCACTAATAGGGGTGTTAGATGGTTGAGTCGGTGAGTTGGCAAGACTAGGAACTCCTCCTAGAATAGGAGGGAGATTTTGCAAGCGTCTGGAATGATAGGGATTCTGTGGGTCCCTTATGATGTCCGAATAACAAAGTGAATGTGTGCAAATGGTGATGAGAGCAATCAATGAACAAGAGACTTGTATAATTTGGACCTTCACAATATATCTCACAATCGCATGTAATCAAATGAGCATCATACATAAATCAAATGTAAATAAGAATACATGTGGGTAGGTGGATTTTGTTCGCGTGGGAGAACAAGAAAAAAAAAATATTGTGTCCTAAAAATACATATCATCCTTCCTCTCAAATAGCATTGGACCTTCCACGAGCACTCAACAGTGGGGTATGAAGCCACTAGAAGAGGAACTAGTGAATGATGAAACAATCAGTTATAATGAGGGGTAGAGAGTGCATATCCCGAAAGATCTGGTGATATTTCTCGATAGCCACACAAAATCCGATCAAGGTGCAATTGCAACCCGCAATTGCCACCTGGGTAGATGTCCTAAATTTTGCCACTAGGCACCTCATTCAAAGTGCAACATTTAGATTTTCAGCCTAAAAAATGGGTCACAGGATGGATCCCTTCCAAGAGTTGGGTGACTCAAGGGGGGACACATAGAACTACCAGACCTCAGCCTTCGACCCTTCATGGGTATCTCCTTGCCTTATGGTGTTAGGAACACTTGACTTGGAGGATTTTAAAAGTTCTCTATTTGTCAACTTCTAATGTTTGAAAATGTGAGAACCAAATAACGGGGGGTTATTTGGATGTGTACCCCCAAGATCCTACCTAGACTAAAAATTTATTTTGGCACCTTCCATGGAGGAAAACTTAGTGAGTTTTTAGAATTTTTTTAGATGTGGTGGGTTGAGAGATTGGGGGTGTGAACCAATCTCGTTTGAATTAAGTGGGTGTGGATAATTTCTTCAAGAAATAGTGGGACGTTTCATAATTATTTTGGAGAAAACCTACTTCAACCTCCACAATTCAAGATGAAATTATGTGAGTGAGGAGTGACTTTGTGTGTGAGCAAGTGATAAAATGTGCATAATTTTAATAAGTTAGGTGTAAATTTGCAACATGTGGACTTCTTGTGGTCCTTACAAATCTTTATTACCTATCTTACTAGATGTCATTGGTACAACCTTGCGGAATTTTAAAATCCTTAAAGAACTAGCATGTGGACATATGGGTCCTTACCAATCCTTTAAAATCCCTAATGTTGTTTACACTAAGAAAGCTTTGAAAAAACTATCCTAGATTGCAAGCATGTGGGCATGTATGGGCCCATTACTTTATCTTTTAAACTCTCCTAGTGATGTAAACTAAGAAAGTAATTTAAAAAACTATCCTTTTTTGCAACATGTGGGCATGTATGGGCCCTTACAAATTTAAGATGATTTTCAAAAGAAACTAAGAGGAGCCTTATGGGGGCTTTGTCCTCTCCTAAATATTTTTTTAAGGGATATTAAATGCCCCTTTAACCACCTTTCTAATTCTCAAGATCGCTCTATGGTCTGAGAGAAGAGCATACTCAATGATTAAAGTTGATTTCTGGTTCCAATGCAAGTGTTTTTATATGTGATAGCAAAGAATCTCAACTTAATTTTTACAAATCAAACAAGCCATCCATGTGGAAACCTAAAGAAAAAGAGGAGAAATATGGTTCTTTTTACCCCCTAAGTGCCTATGTTTGACTAACCTTTCACATGGAAAAGGAATCTAAGTGGAGTGCATTTAAAAATTTCATGAAAGTAAGATTTTGAAGGCTAGGGGCCTTCAAATCATCACAAAAATGCTTACAATTTTGAAACTCTGGACATATGTGCGGGTTACAGTTCAGACAGAGGCGCAGTGGGCGCACAATGCCTAGAATGCACAACGAACTGAAGATCTTTTGGCGCACAATGAACATAAGTAATTTGGGTGCACAATGCTCTGAATGCGCGTCTGTGGGCTGAAATACCTGGGCACGTTCCGATACGCGTCGATTGGGGGGGGGGGGATTTTGAGTGGAATTATCCTCATTTAGCTCCGAACTTGGCTCTTGGCAGGTAAGGCTAGGCCAGTTTTGGTACCTGTAAGACAAATGGGTCCAAAAGAAGTGCTCTAAAAGCCCAAATAGGGATGAAATTGACACCTTGTCCCTAGTATGGTTGCCAATCTGTTGTGTCCATTTCGTCACTTGGGTGAGAAAACAAGGGCACTTAGAAGTCTAGTTGGGATTGTTAGACAAGACATAGGTTAGTGCATGAGTTATATAATCCAAGCACATGAAATAAACAAGAAAATAAACTAAAAACAACTAAGGAAATAAAACTTGAATGCATAAGAAACTTTGAACCAAAATCAATCAACCAAATGACCAAGATTATACCACCAATGGATACCTATATTAGTTGGCACAACACCGTAGAGAAAGGAGGACTTATGGATCCTCTCTTCCTCCTTGGGAGGGCTCTTGAGTGCCCTATTGGATAGCTCTTCTTACAATGATAAACAAGAAAGCAAATGGTGAAGAAATCCAAGCCTATTCCCTCAAGAGGTGATTGGAATGGCCTATTGGAATGTTGCTAGAATGATCCAAGAAAAAAACGAGGATTCTTGAGGGAGGATTGAGGCAGCATAACAATACTATGAAATTCTTAGTGCACCCATGGCCTCCATTTATAGCATGTCTTCAAGGAACTATTCAACTAGTTTTTGGTGTGAACAAGGGGCCCTTTAGGGAACCCTTTGGTCCTTGACCAACTCCCCATTCAGATTCAGCTCAGATCTGAGGGTCAAATCAAGTTGGGAGTTGGTCCATAAGTGGTTGAGGGGCCTAAAAGAACCATAATTGCACCATTAACAGGAGTGCACGGATTTTCTCGTACATAGTCATGCATATGGTGCATTGTGAGCTCTACAGGCTTCTTTGGCCTGCGCACTGTGCGCGTGCTTACTTTAGTGATTCAACGCATGTCAATTTTTATCCAGTTGTGTAGTTTTTGCCTCTTGGAAATGCATTTTTGGTGGTGTAGGTGAACTAATAGGTGTTTGGAACTGCTGTATTTCTGTAACCATTTGCATGCAATGTTGCAGTTGAAATTTTAGTGATAATGCCTGTGTACAATGTGATAATTGAATGTCTGTTTACTTTCTATTAATGCTTGATCATATTTAATTCCTGTTAATGATTGATTTACACATATGTGGTCAGTTATATTATTAGAATGCATGCATAAGCTTCACAGATGAATGGATCTTAAGAATAATAGATTGAGTAATCAATTGAAGGCCTGAGAAAGATTAATTAGAATCCCAGATCCCCACTCATTCTTGGACTGCAAGCACCTGAGCATTGCAGTCACCCATAGAACTATCTCACGTGAGACTACATAGTACATTCTGTGTGCTTTGTTGCCTTCTGGTTTACCGGGAGGGCCGATAGTTTTAGAGGGTTTTGTTGGAAACCTGTTCATATATGAACTCGGTTCATCCCAAGAAGTAGTTAGAAAGAGTGATAACCAACACCCATGTTTCCCCCAACCTGTGATTAATTGTAATTTATGATTTCTATGAAATGTCTTGCAAATATTGTAAATGTATTATTGTTTAATTGTAAACATCGATAGTTGACTGATGGGTGAAGCCTTAAAGTACTAACCATGATATCACTAGAGGAATGAGGGGAAGTTATATTAAGTTAAAGGACCCCAAGCCACCTTGCGGAAATATTAATTGGAAACATTCAAAGTATTTTCCCTTATCCTAGATAACAAGAAAAGTCAGTTAATGAGGGG
>ML779921.1:167221-212306 GCA_009831015.1 Picea engelmannii | reverse complement strand
GGTGAACTAGAGGAAGATAGGAAAGATCACCAAGGGACCCTAGTATTGACCCATGAGTTAGCTTCTGATAGAATAAACAGAAGGAAAGGTCAAGAACCTTCCCAATTCATGCATGCAAGAAAAATTACAATAATGGGTGCTTCTTGAGAGGCACAGGGAGGAGAACGAGAGAGCGTGTGGGCCTCTGAGAAAGGGAGTTGCTGAAAGGAATACACTAGTGTGTGCAATAGAAAGATCAAATAACTTGTAGAAGAGTTATGAGCTAGAGTATAGAAGATCCAAAAAATGCAACCTGAGCTAAGAGGGCCACAAGATTGATGTTGGGAAGGCATATGATAAACCTCGAAGGGGCTTGGGCTATTTGGGTGTAAGGAAAATATCTACCTTGAGTAGAGTGAAGGAGAGTAACCTTCAAACATTACCGAGAACCTGAGAGAGATTCCCTAGTGATATCATGGCTTGGCATGGTGGTGGATAGAATGCTAAAAGTGAATGCATTTGAGTCTATGGTTGGGTGGAAAGAAAAATGCCCAAAGTCGGTTGGTCGGCTTTCAATTGTAATAGATAAGTATTTCATAGACTCTGTGTAATTGAATTGAAATGCATGATTGAATGTTGGCACTTGTGATATACATATGCATACTTGATTTATAGTGATAATGCTTCTTGTGTTTTCAAATTCCTGTGTTTAAGTGACAGTAGGATAGGAAGAATAGTGCAGGCCCTGCACAATTGAATACAAAACGCCTGTAATGTTCTAAGATAAAAGAATGAACTTAATTTTATGTTTCCCATGTTCTCAATATATATATATATATATATATATATATATATATATATATATATATATATATATATATATATATATATATATATATATATATATATATATGTCCCTCGTCGTGATGGGAAATGCATGAATGGAAACCAATATTATAAGTTAATAGTTGAAGGTAAGAGAAAGAGATCAAAGAAAAACCCTTGAATTGTCTGAGTCTTGAATCGGATGAAAAACTAGGTTTTGGGCTTGAAGGAATTACAGCCATGGGATTGACAGAGTGAATAGATCTAGACCCTTTATCGGAGTAGGTTACCCTGCATGTAGAGGATGTACTTGAGTTAATATGGACCATTAATAAAGGTTTAACATCTATTATAGATCATTGTGGTCTGGTTTAAGTGATATTAGAAGGAAAAGTTACGTCAACATGGTGTAACATTATGACCTAGCACGCCAATGTGTCCAAAAGTTGATAGGTGTTAGCCCGTGAATGGTAACTGATTATTGTCTGGTGGGCCATATCACAATCCCTTGGGTGAACTAGGTATTAAACCTCTGATTTAATCTTGGACTTCGGACCAAAGTTTGAAATATCTCGACCGTTGATCAGAGTACATATGGTATGTGATCTCGGTTGTTGATCGATCTAGAATCCCTTAGACGTTGCGAGAGGAGGGATGACATCATGCTAATGTTATGCTGATGTCACAAGCCTACATGTACAAGGAAGCCATGTGGAGGTCTATAATTAGTCGAGGTATTAAGGAGTGGTCCTGATCAAGTTTAAGGATTGGAAAGGTGAGATGAATGGGTCTATGAGTCCGTGAGCCTGTGAACCTAAAAAACTCACAAAATAATATAAGTGTCAATACTTCTCGGGTGGACCTATGAAGGGATGCTTATAGAATTATGCATCCATGAGTCTGCGAGTCCGCGAAGATGAAAATGGCTAAGTGTTGGGACTCTTCATGTTAGCACTGAGAGTCACCCTCATACTGCTAGAGGATAAGCCCAGTACCCATTTGATTTAAATGATTAAAACAGGTTATACTTGGTGGATCAACAAGAGAAGAGTAAAAGGGAGGGAAGCAGATTGCTTGCAAATGCATTCTATTGGGAATGGAGTCATAACATTCTATAGACCAAAGGAAATCACGCTGCCTACCAGACAAAAGGCTTATGAAAGGACAGATGGAAGAATAGAATGTAAACAAAAAGAAGAATATCCACATAACAAAGATCATTTCTGAAAGATAGATTAAAGAGTGCTTGAACAATAATCAATGATTAACAGACAATTACCACAAATGCTTTGCAACTCATGAATCCACTAACCAAAGGCATCCTTTGATCTTCAAAGTATGTAAATATTACTCAAGAAAGATGATAAGAAAGAATGGAAACACGATAAAAATAGTCTGGCATCACAACTTTCACGAATATATAATGGCATAAATTCCTACAACACATGCCCTCAGGCTTACAAATACATAAATAAACTGCCCTTGCAACTCTCTCAAGATCTCTCTAGTCCTAAAATATACCCTCTCCCCTTCATTAAATAGAAAATAACATCCAAAATATGCTTAGGAGGTCTAATCCCATCTCTTTCATTGGATTCCGAGCCTTGGAGATAGGTGGCAACAATCAAAGAGACAAAAATCCAACAAACTGCGAAATTTTAGGAAGTTGTTGGAAGTCATTAATAAATCTGTTGACAACTCATTACATGAGTTTTTAATGGAGATAAATGTTAGAAAAACAGGACCGCGGAGCAATAAAATAGAACAAATGCAGAAACAAAACACAGAAGACACACAATACAAGAGAGACACAGATTTACGTGGTTCACCCAGTGTGGGCTACGTCCACCAGAGAAATTGCCAAGTCCTTCCTTTATTGTTATCCAACAAATGAAGGGATACAACCTACAACAAAACCCACTGTAACTTCCTCTTCTTTCTCTCACAGTCTCCTCTCTCAGAATACAATATTCACNAATTACAATATACTTTTATAAGGCAATTTTTGCTTTGGGGGATTCGCCCCCGAACCCCTGCTGGGGGCCCGCTTGCCCCCAGACCCCCCAGCCGGGGGGATCGCCCCCCCGGACCCCGCAGAGGGGGTACCCCCCCTCTGCACTCCCCCACATGGAAGAGTTTACATACTTCTAGGGTGTAAATACTTCATGTGGTATAAACACAGCTGAAAGTAAAAGACCTATAGCTCAGGAAGATAATCAGGCTCCATAACCAACAATAAATCTTAGGTGCAGGTTTCCTTTAGCATATAAATGATCTTTAGGTTGAAAGGTGGCAACCTCCAAACAAGGCGGATTTATCAAATTGTTAGAGTTTGGAGTGCCTTTGACAACATGTGTTTTGAACTTTCCTGTAGGTGGTAATTTTGACTTTGCTCCCAAACTACGAACTGGGTCGGGCTAATTTTTTGTCAGAAACTCAACGGTGATATGGTGCTTCTCCACACCAAATTTACGAACAACCCACATCACCATTCGAAAGTTATGATTAAAACAAGACTCTATTGTGTGCAAATTGCTACTAACTATCCCAAATTACCGGTTCACAACGCTAGTGAGTCCAGACATTGCGAACTTTCCTGTAGCAGCCTATTTCATGCCAAATCAACTCAAATGATGCCAAAACCATGCAATAAGCCTTGAAAACCTCTGATAAACTTGCTACAACTTTTGAGTAATGAAAATAACTTTGGAGAAAATATAAAAGATGTCAGGTTTAACTCAAAATCCGAAATCACCACTTAGTGTTGTAAATGCATCCAAAAACCATGACAAAAATCATATTTTTATGTTCTCACAATATCTTGCTCCTTGTGGATTTTCTTTCTTTGCCGACTGTCCATAATTTATGTCTTAAGAAAATCATGTAACCTCTTATGAAAGTTGTTATGTGAAATATAGAGTAAAACATGGATTTTAGGGTTTGATTATAGAGCTGACATATTAAGGTTTCACATGTATTTATACACAACAATGATATGGAGTGGAGCAAATTAAAATAAGAATGATAAAATAGACAACAATTCATTCTGAGTGAAAATGTAGAAAAGCAAAAGAGACAACTCTGTATAACAGAGGGTTTGCAATGCCAACACCATTTCACAACGCAGAATAAACAATGGGTTTTAATACTTGTTTGCAAAAGGAGGCTGTAGGATGACCCTGAGATAACAATATTGACCAATGACCAGGGTTTATAACACCAAAATAGTGGGTTTAAATACTGTAGAGGGTTAGCAGTGCATGCACATTTAACAGTTTGTAGCACCAACACCAGTTCGCAGTGCACTGTGTTTTAATGAAAATGGAGATGAATTTGATACCTTTCCTTCTTTACAAATGATGTCAATCACGCTTATAACACTAAGAGTTGACAATGTATTTTGATCAAATTTACACCCAAGGTTAAAATCAAGCACCTTGATTTATAATCATAAAAGATGACTCTAAACCTATGAACTTTTAAATGGCTGACTCCTAGAAGAAGGAAATACCACATGAATAACAATGATTAATGATGTGCTTCAGTACATATCATGTGCTAACACTTCAGATGGGCTTAGGAAAGGGATAATTATGCCTTCATGAGTCTGTGAGTCTGTGATTCCATGAACCCACGTAGTTTGGAAAATGACAAAGTATTAAGGATTTCAGATGGACTTAAGAAGAGGAGGTACAAAATTTTACGTCCACGAATTCACAAGTCTGCGTAGATGGAAAAATGGCTAAGTGTTGATAATTTTCGAATGCACTTTGAAGGGAATAATTCTGCTTTTGTGAGTCTACAAATTTGTGGGTCTGTGAGTCTGCATAGATGGAAATATAATATAATTTCTGAGACTTTTCGGGCGGACCTATGAAGATATTCTTATAGAACTATGCATCCATGAGTCCTCGAAGATGAAAAATGGCTAAGTAATGATACTTCTCCGATGAAATGATGAAAGGGAGCTACAAAATTATGAGTCCGCGAGTCTGCCACTTGTAAACGTGCATTGGAAGAAGGTCTGAGAAATGATGGTTGTAGGCCTGCATGGACTGAAGTTCCACCATGGAAGACCAAGCTAGAGCCATGTTAGGACCAGGATGTTGCCACATCAGTTGGTACGGTCAATAAAACATCACATGGATGCCACATGTTAGTAAGAGATATGTTGTCTATGTAAACCAAGAACTTCAAAAGGTCATACCTTTCACTCTACAACTCAATCTTGAGTGAATATACTATCTTTGGAAAGATCTTGATGAGCAAAAGAGGATGGACATGTGGGAGATAAGATTTAAGGTTGATAGAAGTGAAAATTTAATACTCCATCCCTAAAAAGGGTACTTAAGGGTCTTGTATGTTACAAATTGATATAAGAGTAGGCTAGAACACTAAGCCTGGATGGGCCAGAGATTAGTCATAGGACCTGTTGGTTACTATAATTGCTTAATTGATTCAAACAATCAAGTGCTACATAAATTGTCAACCCAGGGAAGTCTATTTATTTCAAAGGTAACCACGCACTATATATGCTCAATTCCGAAAGCAACTTAAAATTGTAGTAAAGGAAACTATATTAATCACACTTGCCTTGAATAAACTGAAGTTCTGATTTGAATTACAGGAAATCAACTATTTTGTAACCAGAGAATAGGACCCTATTCCCGAGCAGGAACTCCAGCACCTTGTTTTTGTTTAACACACTTTCATGAAAATAACTGAAAGTGAACTGACTCTATAGAGAACAGGACCTTCTAATCCCTTCCATTAAGTAGGGATCCTTAACCCAGTCTCTGATTAGTACACTGTGAAAATAACAGAAAGCTAACTAATTCTATAGAGAACAGGACCATCTAATCCCTTCCATTAAGCAGGGACCCTTAAGCCAGTCTCTGATTAGCACATTGTGAAAATAACAGAAAGCTAACTAATTCTACAGAGAACAGGACCATCTAATCCCTTCCATTAAGCAGGGACCCTTAACCCAGTCTCTGATTAGCACACTGTGAAAATAACAGAAAGATAACTAATTCTACAGAGAACAGGACCATCTAATCCCTTCCATTAAGCAGGGACCCTTAACCTAGTCTCTGAGTAACAAACCTTATAAAATCAACACGCAAAACAAGACAGAGTTCAGTAGTGTTCTAGCAAAGTAGAATTCATTAAAAGTAGTGTTTTAGCAAGACAAAAGTTAATCAAGGCATAAACAAAAATTACACTAACACACCATAAAACTAACGGGTGAATCTTGTGAAGAAGGTGGGCCCTCCCTTCTCACAAGATTCCCCTGAAACGAAAAGGCTAGAGAAGGATGCTCAAATCAGTCTTTTATTCATTTGTCAAAGTATCAAATTACAATCTGGAAGTGAAGTGCGTCCCTCTCTCTGAAGCTCTCTTAATACATAAAACCTGGGATCCTTTCGAATGGTGATTTCCTCTTATTTAAAGAGGGAATCCCTTAGATACAATTGATCAAAAATTACAGATGTATCTCTAAGTCCTATTCTTAGTTAGATCGTCTTTCTAAACCAGAATAGGATGTCCTAGTCTCACGCAACAAAATGCCATTACAAGTGCTGAATGAGGTGTTGCTGTAACAGTTCTTTCTCATTGCTATTGATGCTGTTTCGGCACCACAAATCACGGGCTATTTCAGCCACGAGATTCACGCTCTTGACTGTTTCAACATTCTCATGTAGGAGTGATGGTTGGTGCTTGGCTCACGGTGCAACTGTTGTAGAATTGCTGTTGACCGCTGACTGTGTAACAGCTTCGTCGTGTTTCAACATCGTGGCCATGAACTGTATAACAGCTTCTTCAGCATCGTCGATCTTCTGTGTTTCAGCATCTACGACCCTGACTGTGTAACAGCTCTGTGTTTCAGCATCTGCGACCCTGGACTGTGTAACAACTCTGTGTTTCAGCATCTGCGACCTTGGACTGTGTAACAACTTCGTGTTTCAACATCTGCGACCTTGGACCGTGTAATAGCTTCGTGTTTCAACATCTGCGACCTTGGACTGTGTAACAGCTTCTGTGAATTGCTGTTTCAACAATAGGCCTCAAATGCTAATCTGCAGTTTGAACTATTTCAACGCTTATACATTTCTAATCAATGGTTAAGTATGAGAGTGATGTAAAATATTATGCAAAACAGATTAAATGTATAGTAATGAGAAGGGACGTTGTATACCTTTGGAATGATCAGATAGAGTGATAATATGAGTTTAAATGTGGGTGATCAAGAGTGTAATAGTGGAAAAAAGTATGGGCAAAAAGGTACATTGTGTGGTCCTAACATCCCCCCCAGCTTAAGGTGTTGCATGTCCTTAGGCAACTTCACTCTGAATCAGAGTATGAGTACCGACTCTGAGCGTGTAAGTTACTCAAGCAGTAGCTCTGAGAGGTATTGTCTGTTGGCGTTCTGAACCCTTGGACCTTCTGTAATCTTTGCCATGCTGCTGTTTCTATCTTCTTAGGCAGCTTATAATTAATTTGATATCTTTCTATTGGCAACCAGAGGATAGGAAAATAAAACCGGTACCTTATCCAGTTTTCAGCACAGTGCTGAACACACTGGATGTAGTTAGGTACCTTGGATATTGCTACCTCAAGGTTGGTGGGGCTAAAAGGATTGTGTTCTTGCCTTTTCTTAGTGGATTGCTGCCAAAACAGGTTATTTGCCTGGAGGGAAGGAATCTCTATGGATCTGATGATGTGCTGACAATCCTGAAGTACTGCTGATTGTAGCTGCTGAACATGTTCAGTCACCCCTGGTTGCTTTAAAAATTCATAATATTCTGTGACAAAGGTGGCTGCCTTCTGTGGTTCTGGTCTTATCCAGAGGAGACGATTATCTTCATTGTGCTTGGCAGCCAAGAAGTCATTTTGCCAGAAAATCTGATTGTAGAGAAAGGAGGTGAATGCTCGAAGCTGGATGTCCCCGATAAGGGGAGTAAGGTTCAGCCGCCTGTTCTCAGAAATGGCCTCGTTATGAAAGTATGCCTCGCAGAGGAGGTGCTGATCTCTATTAGAGGCTGCTACAAAAGTTTTGACAAAATCTGCTGGTTGTAGTGCTGCATGGGGTTTGCCTTCTATAATTGATTTGATCTGAAACCATGTGAGTCACTCCATAAGGAATAAGGAGTAGTTTCAAGATGGCTTTCTTGTGGCCAATAACTTTTGTGCCAAATCAAATACTAGGGCCATTCTGCCTTTCAACTCTTTGTTTTGTTTCTTAAGGGCATGAGCTTCCTGTCATGTTTGCTCTAGAGCTTCCCAATTTGAGTATGTATGATTTATCCAGATTTGTCTGTGCTCTTACAGGTTTTTGTCCTGTGTTGTAGCATAGTCTTTCTTCCATTTTTGTATCACTGCCTGCTCATCCCATAGCTGAGTTTTTGTTTCAACGTTGCGGGTAGTGGGATGAGGTAAGGTCTGAGTAGATTGTTCCACAAAAGTGGGGAGATTGATCTGGCTGGGAGGTGTAAATTCCTCCATAGGCATTGTTTGTACAGCTGTGTTGACAAAGGTAGGGGCTTCATTTGTTGTAATGCAGGGCTCAGTCTTGATCTTGGGAGGATCTATTGGTTCTTGTGTTTTAGCTGTAGCTGGTTCTTGTGTTACAGCTACAGCTGGTTCTTGTGTGACAGCAGGTTCTTCCTTTTTGACTACAAGAGTTGAAGGAGTAGGAGGAGCTCCTGACACTGGGACTTGAATTACCTTATAGCTTGCTTGATAGTAAATATCCCCACATTGGCAACACATATATTCTTTACATAGGCTCTCTGTAGTCCCCTCTGACAAGGTTTCTGTACGAGCTAAGGTGTACAAATTTAGTTCCTTTTCATATGCTTCCTTTGCCCTGGCTAATTCTTGCTGATATGCTTCTAGTTGAGACTTTAAAAATTCATTTTCCTGCAAGACAGAGACCAATGTGGGTTCTGCTTGAGGGATGACTAGTTCTTGTGGAGAAGCTACAGGAATGGTAGCTGCTTCTTGTGTTTCCACTTCCTGATGGAAGGAGAGTAGTGTTGTAGCACCCTGGACCTCTGATTCCTGTATCTCAATGTCAATGTCAGTGGCTAGTTCTTGTGTTTTAGCCGTAGCTGGTTCTTGTGTGGCAGCTATGGCCAGTTCTTGTGTTTCAGCCACTGAATGAGTAGCTGGTTCTTGTGTTTCATCTATGGGACGGGTAGCTGGTTCTTGTGTTTTAGCTACGGAATGGGTAGCTGGTTCTTTTGTTTCAGCTATAGAATGGGTAGCTGGTTCTTGTGTTTCAGCTATGAAATGGGTAGCTGGTTCTTGTGTTTCAGCTACAGAATGGGTAGCTGGTTTTTTTGTTTCAGCTATAGAATGGGTAGCTGGTTCTTGTGTTTCAGCTACAAAATGGGTAGCTGGTTTTTGTGTTTCAGCTATAGAATGGGTAGCTGGTTCTTGTGTTTCAGCTACTTTATTTGAGACAGATGATGTCGCAACACCCTGGGCATCTGGTTCTTGTGTTTCAGTGCCCATGGGTGGAATAGGAAAAGATCCCGGGATTTGGGAGGTTGGAGGTGTACGGGGTATTAATCGGATGGGTTGGGGGTCATGGATAGTGGCAATAATAGGTGGCCTTGTTGAGGCCCTTGTTCACTTTTTTCGTAAGAAGGGAGGAAAGAGGGGAATTTGTTTTCCTTTTCGTGAGGGTCTTTCCTCAATGATGGGGCAGGGGGAATTATCTGGCTCAGAGTCATCACTCAGAATATGAAGGGCGGGAGTGGATGATTCTGGTAAGGTATGAGGCGGGCTTGGTATGGTAGGGGAATTGATTGGGTTGATTGGTTCTGTGGGCGAACTGTTGGGTACTTCTGGGGAGTCTGGAAGGTTTTGCGGTTGCTGCTCCTGGGGATTTTGGGGAATTTCAACAGCTTCTTGGGGGTTTATGGGTGGGTTATTGAGTGGAAGGTTTTGTTGTGCGAAACCCCTTTGGATGAGAAATTGGACAAGACGGTGATGGGTGAGTGAAAGGGTGGGATATTTAGCCTTTCTGCAGTAATGTGCCATGTTTTTCAGAAAACCCAACAAATAATAAGGAATATTCGCTCGTCTATTATGCCATAAATGAGATAACAAAAGAAAGTCATGCTGATAAACTACCTGGTAGCAACCCTCGTAGGTTAGGTAATGTTTGATGAATCTTGCAACTTCTGGCCATGGGGGTGGCAATGAGCTGAGTTGAACACCCCTGCCTTTAAATTCAATTCGTTCTTTTGGTAGGAAGAAGTTCTGCTGAGCATTTCGTATGATATGTTTACGGCTGAACATGCGAGTGCCGTCGATAGGGAGGCCTGAGACCTGTGCTATATCTTCTTATGTTACTGAAATTTGGACTCCTTGGATGACAAAATGGTCTTCTTGAAGGTTTTGGGCGAATTGCAGGACCTGTTGTTCATTATACCCCTGGAGTCTCTGAAAGTAATTGAGCCATCCTGCCTGCTAAAAGATTTGATAAGCTACTGGATAATGTTCTAACAGTGCTATGGTGGCAGGATCGTTCCATATGACAGAGCCTCCCATAGCTACCATCTTGGTAGGATACATCATCAAAGAGTTTGAGTATCAGCTTCTGCACAGAGTGAGTTTTCCGAGCGACGTTATGCAAAATGATGGTCAAATGCGTGAAAGGGTGGTGAAATAGGGGTGGCGGTGGTGAATTCTTGCGAAATGATGGTATAAAAGGTTTGATGTGTCCTCCCCTCCCGTCAAGTGCGGCTAATAAATGATTGCACTTGAGTGGTCATAATGATTTAGAATATTCTCATTAACTATAGCCTAACTGAATGACATAAAATTTACATACCTCGCCTTACCTTTTGATTCGTTCTGCAAACAAAATAGCATGCCTGTCGATGGTAGTCCTGCAGTGGTCATGGCAGAGACTTTTGATCTAATAGATGAATTGTGTCGAGGGTTTGCTAACTGGAAGGACGAACTATGGTATGAGAGCATGAAAGCTTGCTGACAGATGATGTTGGAAAATTGGTGTTTTAGCATCGGAAGAAAGTCATCAGTGCTGAACAATGGTGTTTCAGCATCGGAAGAAAGTCGACAGTGCTAAACAGTGGTGTTTCAGCATCAGTAAAAATGATGAAGAGTTGCTGACAATGATGTTTCAACAATAGAAAATAAAAAGGCGAAACAATTGCTGGACGGTGTTGTTTCTTCGCTAAAGAAAATGAGAAATTGCCGGACTGTAGTGTTTTGGCAATAGGGAGAACAAAAAGTACTGAACAATGGTGTTTTAGCATCGAAAGAAAGTCAATAGTGCTGAACATTGGTGTTTCGACATCGGAAGAAAGTCAACAGTGCTGAACAGTGGTGTTTCAGCATCGAAAGAAAGTCAGCAGTGTTGAACAGTGGTGTTTCAGCATCGGGAAAAATGATGAAGAGTTGCTGACAATGATGTTTCAGCAACAGAAAAGAAAAGGCGAAACAATTGCTGGACGGTGTTGATTCGTTGCTAAAGAATGGTGAGGAGATGGGGAAAGGAGGAGTGGAAAAAGGTTGCTGATCAGTGATGGGGGAAAAAGATGTGGGGTTGGTGGTAGCGGTGTTTCAGCAACAGAGGAAAGTCAAAAGTGGTGAACAATGGTGTTTCAGTAATGAAGAAAGTCAAAAGTGCCGAACAATGGTGTTTCAACATTGGAGGAAAGTCAAAAGTGCTGAACAATGGTGTTTCAGCATCGGGCAAGCTTGTTTCTTTGAAGTAGGATCGTCCTTTCCTAGTGGCCTGTGCTTCGATCAGGAATCTACAAAAATTGATTGTAACATGGTATTTCTTGACAGGGATTATTAGTAAATAAAATCTAATCTAATACTAAAGAAATTAAAGAATTAATTGCAATGAGGGGTAGAAGCCTCTTCTAAGAAGAGGTAATGGGCGTCTGCCATGCATGTGGCCTTAAAATCTTCTTTGGAAATAGGGCGCTGGTACAGACAGAGCCGATGACCATTTACAAGTAATGGTGTTTTGGAGTCATCGATTGTGACGAGCCTTATTGTTCCATTGGGGAAAACGATGTCTACTTCGTAAGGTCCAAGCCATCTTGTACGCAGTTTCCCTTGAAATTCTTTGAATCGGGAATCATATAGTAGGGTCCAATCACCTTTTTGGAATTGCTTGTTTTTGATATTTTTTTCATGCCATTTTTATCTTTGCTGTTGAATTATGGTTGTCTGCTGAATGGCATCTAATCTTTTCTCCTCCAATTCATTAAGCTGCTACAACCTGGCTGTCTATGCATCGGTTAAATCAAGGTTGATAGCTAAAGTAGTTCTTAAGGTTTTTATCTCAAATTCCACAGGAAAGACAACACTCTTTCCATAGACTAATTCATAGGGAGAGAATCCTGTAGTATTTCTCCAGGTAGTTCTGTAGGCCCATAATGCTTCAGGGAGCCTGTAGGACCAATCCTTTCTATTTTCCTTCACTGTTTTTGTGAGAATGGATTCTATTACTTTGTTTGTGCTTTCCACCTATCCATTGGATTGGGGGTGGTATACTGTAGTCATTTTCTGCTGAATATGATATTTCTAAAGGGTGGCTTTGAATCCATGAGAAGTGAAAGGAGGTCCTCCATTTGTAACTAATTCTCGTGGTACTCCAAATCTGATGAAGATGTCTTTAAATAAGAAATCTATAACTGCTTCTTCGGTCACTCTCTAGAGTGCTTCGGCTTCCACCCATTTAGTCATGTAGTCCGTGCAGACCACTATATAGACTTCTTGATTGGATGGAGGGTTGATGGGTCCTATAAAGTCTAAGGCCATCTTTCAAATGGTTCAAGTACTATCTGGGGGTTTAATGGAATTTCATCTCTATGATTAGGTTGGCCTACTCTTTGGTAGCTATCACAGGCCCAGACATATTTCTTTGCATCCTTGAAGAGTGAGGGCCAATAGTACCCCATCCTGAGAATTTTATGTGCTGTTCTCTTATCAACAAAAAGCCCTCCACAAGGGCCATCATGACAAGCTTTTAGTAGATCATACACCTCATATTCTCTGATACACCTTCGGATTTCTTGATCAGCTCCTGTATGGAAAACATACCCACTTATCCAACTATACCGAGCACTTTGATAAACGGTACTTTTTTTCTCTCGGTAGGATAGGTGTGGTGGTAACTTCCCTACAACCAAGTAGTTAGCAATATCTGCATACCAAGGTGAGTGAGCAGAAACTGCAAATATATATTCATCAGGAAAGGAATCATCTACTGGGGTATCATCCCCAGATGTCAATCGAGAAAGGAAATCAACAACTACATTCTCTTTTCCTGGTCTATCTACAATTGTGATATCAAATTCTTGCAATAATAGTAGCCATCTGGTGATTCTAGCATTTGTGATAGGTTTGTTCATTAAATATTTGATGGCTGAGTGATCAGTGTGGACAAAAGTAGAATAGCCAGTAATATAATTTCTAAATTTATTAATTGCATAGATAACTGCTAAGAATTCCTTCTCGGTGACTGTATAATTGAGTTCAGTAGGGGTCATATTCTTGCTGATGAAATAGATAGCATAAGGGAGATGATTTTCTTCCTGTCCCAAGACAGCTCCTATTGCAGTATCTGAAGCATCGGAGGATATGTGAAAGGGAAGTGTCCAATCAGGTCCTCTAAGGATAGGATCTGTAGATAACTGATGTTTGAGTGTATTAAATGCTTCCTGGCAAGAATTAATCCATTTGAATTCAACATTTTTCATCAGTAACACAAACAGGGGAGAAGCTATTTTGGAAAAATTATTAATGAATCTTCTGTAGTATCTAGCATGTCTTAGAAAACTTCTTACCTCTGTTTGGGTTTTGGGAGTAGAAAGATCCTTAATGACTTGTATTTTGGATGGGTCTACCTGAATTCCTTGAGATGAGATAAAATGTCCAAGCACTATTCCCTCACTCATCATCATATGACATTTTTTTGTACTTAAGGAGAGTTGGGCTTGTATGCATCGTTTGAGCACTTTCTCAAGGTT
Source organism: Picea engelmannii (assembly GCA_009831015.1). Lineage (NCBI taxonomy): Eukaryota > Viridiplantae > Streptophyta > Pinopsida > Pinales > Pinaceae > Picea > Picea engelmannii. Next base: position 198,474 of record ML779921.1, on the reverse strand, counting down.
TTGCAGTGATTCCTGAAAAGAAACACCATAAGGAGTAAAGTCGTCCATAAAGATTTCCATAGAGTCATTAAGCATATCAGAAAAGATTCCTAAAACTGCTCTTTGAAAGGTTGCTGGTGCATTATATAGTCCAAATGGAAGGACTCTATAAGCAAAGGTTCCCCAAGGGATAGTAAAGGTAGTTTTATCTTGATCTTGAGGTGCAATTTTGATCTGGTTATACCCACTGAAACCATCTAAAATTGAGAAAAATTTCTTCCATGACAAATTATCTAACACTTGATCAATGAATGGTAATGAAAAGTGATCTTTTTGAGTGGCTTTATTTAAAGCTCTATAATCCACACATACTCTCCATTTCCCATTTTTCTTAGGAACTATTACCAATGGGGACACCCATTCACTGTCTGATATAGGATAGATAAACCCTGCATTGAGCAGTTTTTGAAGTTCTTCTTTGAGGATTTCTCTTAAATTAGGGTTCATTCGTCGTTGAGGTTGGCATATCGGTCGACAATCTTCCTTAATATATATTCGATGAGTACATAATTCAGAAGAGATTCCTTTCATATCTGTGTAATCCCATGCGAATGCTTCTTTATTTTCCCGAAGTAACTTCATTAATTGTTGTGTTTCAGCATCTGTCAAATTAGGGTTTATGTTCAGTGTTTTGCCAGGTTCAATTTCCACTGGTATGCTTTTAGAGGAGATGGTGTTAGATGTTTGAGGTGGGATTTTCGAGTTGAGGTTTTCTTGATTATCAGAATCCAACAGTGCAGTTAGTTGGTTATGAGTTTCTGGAGTCACAGAGGAGGGTTCACAAATAAAATTATTAATTACTTCATCCTCGGTAGAGTCTTTCAGGCTTAAGGCTTGTCCGATAGTCAAAAGGGGTTGAGTAGGTTGATCATCAAAATCTACCCATACAGAATTATCATTATTAACCAGGGGTGTAGCGTGAGGGTAGAGGGTAAGCTGTTTAGTTTCATAACCATTTGAAATTGTCATTGATCTTGATCTACAGCTGATAAGAGCATATGCTGTGGCTAGCCACGGTCTACCCATAATTAGAGGGTGCCCCCCCAACTTTGTTTTGGGTTGTAATACTGTAAAGTCAACTGGATAATTCCAGGATTCCACAGAGATACTGAGATCTTCAATGACTCCTTCTGGTTTAATTGTGGATCAGTTAGCCAATTCTAGGATAGTTGGGGTGTCTCTGACTTCATTTTGTAATTGTAGCAGTTGTAAGGTTTCCAGAATCATGATATTGATAGCGGCACCTAGGTCTACCGGGACTCGAGGGATTATCGTTTTTCCAACTTGTACTGTAATGGTAGGGTGGCCGAGATCACCATATTTAACTGGGGGAGTTTCACCTGACATTAGTGCAGACAAGTCTCCCATAACATGGACTGTAAGGGGATCCTTAGTTTTCCTACCAGGCTTTTTAACACAGATGTCTCACATTGTCCTGGCATAGATTGGTACATCTCGGAGTGCTTGTAGTAGAGGAATTTTGACATATAAATTTTGTAATTCCCCTAGAAGATTGAAGGCTAGTGGTTCAGGTGTTTTAGTCAGGGCTAGACGCTCAGGAAATGGTGGTTTTGCTGTTTCAGCAACATTGTTAGAGGATGATTGTACCTCTTCAGGTACATCATGTTCTTTTGTTCCTTCTTTATCAGAAGAGGTAACATCAACTATGGTGGGTTCCACTATTCTCCCAGATCGTAGGTGAATGTCGTTGCATTGCGCTGGGAGAAGAGAAAGTGTAGGCTGGTTATAAATATCAATGCACTGCACAACTTTATTATTTGGGTTAGGGTTAGGTTGTATAAGTAGCTGGGGTCTCATCGTTTTCTTGTTTGGGGAAGTACCTGCTGGTAAGGAGAGTGGTTGTAGGAATTGTGATTGAGGTAATTGATTTTGGAAGGGGGGTTGTTGACCTCTCCAATTTTGATTCCATTGGTTCTGATATGGTTGTTGTTGCTGTGGAGGCCAAGGGGTCCACATTGATGGATCAACAAAGGGTGGGTTAGTTTGTTGCATGGGTGGGTAAGTTTGTTGCATGGGTGGGTAATTCATTTGATTAGTGTATTTCATTTGATTATAGGGGGGGTAACTCATTTGATTGAAAGAAGAATAATTATTCCAACGATTAGAAGATGCAAATGACATGTTAGGATTCATACCTTGTCCCCTTGGTTGCCATTGCCTCCTCTGTGTCAACATATAGACAGCTTCAGCTTCTTCGTCCGTTGGTTGTAATGCTGCCTTGATCCCTGGTAAAGATAGACAATGTTGGGTATCATGATCTTTATCACAGATGGTGCAGATTGGCTTTTTGTCCAATGGACATTCTCTTTTTGGGTGCTTATCTCTGCATTGAGAACAAAAGATGGACAAGGCTACTTCTGCTTCTGCTTTCTTTTTCTTAATTTGCAGGGTGTCAATTTGTGAGGCAAAAGAGCTTAACATTTCAGTTTTAAAACCTTCAAGTAAATTACCTATCTTGGCTCTTGTTGCTCCCCCACTGGCTGATTTTTGGACTCTTGAAAATGTGGTGTCCCTGATGTTTGTATTTCTTGAAGCTCCTCTTGAACATCTTTTGCATAAATTAACAATTTCATCATATGATTCCTTGGATATGTCCCCTTTTCCGAGCATATTCAGCATATCTAGACAGTCATCCCTTACTCATTTTAATAATATAGTTTTAAGAATGTCTTTACTTACATTGGGGTGACTGGATCTTTGTAGATTGTATTGTAGCCTTTCTACAAAGTCCTCTAGATTCTTGTCCTCTTTCTGCATCATCTTAAATAGCTCCTCCCTCTTTTCTCTTGTTCGGAAGTAGTCTTGGTATTTGTTTAGGAACTTCTATTTCATTTGGTCCCATGTTGTGATTACATGGCCTCCAAGACTCATAAACCATCTTGGTGCATTCCCTTTTAGTGTTGCTGGAAATAACTTTAGTTTTTGAGCATTAGAAACATAATCATAACTTCTGCATAATATATCAAACTCAAAGAGAAATTCATCAGGATCTTCTGACGACAAACCATGAAAATTAGGTAATGCTGAGAGTGGAATGTTTTTCATGGGGGCTACTCCTCTAGGGAGATCTCCAATAAGAAATCCTAATGTCGAGAAAGATTTTTCATCATTTACCTCTCCTTCAGGACCTGCCTGTTCTTCGTGATGCAATTCTTCATTGTAGTCATCCATGTTTTCGTCTGTCTGCTCCCCTGCTACGCTTGCTCTATCCTCAATGTCTCCTACTAGATTTTGGACTATCTTAGGACTCCAAACTTCTTTCCCTGTTTCAAAATTTGCTTGAAATGAAGGCTGGGACTTTTGTTTCCGAAGGTTTGGACGTTGAGCAGCAGATTCAAACTTTGATATAATCTCGTCAATGTACGTCTTTCTTCCTCCTTTTCCTTTTCCTTTTCCTTTGCCACCTGTAGGGTTAGTATATTTGGGGTCTTTCATGCAATCTTGGTATCTGAAAAATCATAAGTTCTTTTGAAATCTAAAATTAACTTCCCCGACAACGGGGCCAAAATGTTGGTCACTATAATTGCTTAATTGATTCAAACAATCAAGTGCTACATAAATTATCAACCCAGGGAAGTCTGTTTATTTCAAAGGTAACCACGCACTATATATGCTCAATTCCGAAAGCAAATTAGAATTGTAGTAAAGGAAACTATATTAATCACACTTGCCTTGAATAAATTGAAGTTCTGATTTGAATTACAGGAAAGCAACTATTCTGTAACCAGAGAAAATGACCCTATTCCCGAGCAAGAACTCCAACACCTTGTTTCTGTTTAACACACTTTCATGAAAATAACTGAAAGCTAATTGAATCTATAGAGAACAGGACCTTCTAATCCCTTCCATTAAGCAGGGACCCTTAACCCAGTCTTTGATTAGCACACTGTGAAAATAACAGAAAGATAACTAATTCTACAGAGAACAGGACCATCTAATCCCTTCCATTAAGCAGGGACCCTTAACCCAGTCTCTGATTAGCACACTGTGAAAATAACAGAAAGCTAACTAATTCTACAGAGAATAGGACCATCTAATCCCTTCCATTAAGCAGGGACCCTTAACCCAGTCTCTGATTAGCACACTATGAAAATAATAGAAAGCTAACTAATTCTATAGAGAACATGACCATCTAATCCCTTCCATTAAGCAGGGACCCTTAACCCAGTCTCTGATTAGCACACTGTGAAAATAATAGAAAGCTAACTAATTCTACAGAGAACAAGACCATCTAATCCCTTCCATTAAGCATAGACCCTTAACCCAGTCTTTGAGTAACAAACCTTATAAAATCAACACGCAAAACAAGACAGAGTTCAGTAGTGTTCCAGCAAAGCAGAATTCATTAAAAGTAGTGTTTCAACAAGACAAAAGTTAATCAAGGCATAAACAGAAATTACACTAACACACCATAAAACTAACGGGTGAATCTCGTGAAGAAGGTGGGCCCTCCCTTCTCACAAGATTCCCCTGAAACGAAAAGGCTAGAGAAGGATGCTCAAATTAGTCTTTTATTCATCTGTCAAAGTATCAAATTACAATCTGGCAGTGAAGTGCGTCCCTCTCTCTGAAGCTCTCTTAATACATAAAACTTGGGATCCTTTCGAATGGTGATTTCCTCTTATTTAAAGAGGGAATCCCTTCGATACAATTGATCAAAAATTACAGATGTATCTCTAAGTCCTATTCTTAGTCAGATCATCTTTCTAAACCAGAATAGGATGTCCTAGTCTCACACAACAAAATGCTATTACGAGTGCTGAATGAGGTGTTGCTGTAACAGTTCTTTCTCGTTGCTGCTGATGCTGTTTCGGCACCGCAAATCGCGGGCTGTTTCAGCCATGAGATTTTCACTTTTGACTGTTTCAGCATTCTCACGTAGGAGTGATGGTTGGTGCTTGGCTCACGGTGCAACTGTTGTAGAATTGCTGTTGACCGCTGACTGTGTAACGGCTTCATCGTGTTTCAGCATCGTGGCCATGAACTGTATAACAGCTTCTTCAGCATCGTCGATCTTCTGTGTTTCATCATCTGCGACCCTAACTATGTAACAACTCTGTGTTTCAACATTTGCGACCCTAGACTGTGTAACAGCTCTGTGTTTCAGCATCTGCGACCTTGGACTGTGTAACAACTTCATGTTTCAACATCTGTGACCTTGGACTGTGTAACAACTTCGTGTTTCCGCATATGCAACCTTGGACTGTGTAACAGCTTCTGTGAATTGTTGTTTCAGCAACAGGCCTCAAATGTTAATCTGCAGTTTGAATTGTTTCAGCACTTATACATTTCTAATCAATGGTTAAGTACGAGAGTGATGTAAAATATTATGCAAAACAGATTAAATGTATAGTAATGAGAAGAGACGTTGTATACCTTTGGAATGATCAGATAGAGTGATAATATGAGTTTAATTGTGGGTGATCAAGAGTGTAATAGTGGCAAAAAGTATGGGCAAAAAGGTACATTGTGTGGTCCTAACAGGACCGATATATCAAAATTTAGAGGAGCTCGTTGAAATGTGTTTCTACCTTTAAAGGATTGTTCTTTATTTGTTGTTGGTGCATGACATTTTGGGGAACATTGCAACAATTAATGAAGACAGTTAGAAAATTGACCGGAAAAGGAGTACACGCTGGATATCAGGGAAAATAAGTGCAAGGAAGTAGGAGAGAGATGAGGAAATGGTTGGATTGTGGACCAACCATGCATAGGAAGTTAGAAAGTGGACAAACCTAATCCACTTAGGGTTAGGGTTTTGGTCATTTATGTAAAGGTTTTAACCCATTTCTTGTAGTATAAATATATGTATTGTAATATTTGAGGAGATCATGTGTATGTGATGTGAGGAAGAGTTAGTGTTTGATATATCTAGTTGTGGAGGTATTTTTTGAGTTAGAGTCAGTTTTGGAGGCAAAGTTATGGATTGTAACTGAGGGTTAGGTCGCAAGTTGTGGTGCTTGCTGCGATACGGGTTAACCTCATGATATACATGTGCATCCCATATCCAATGCTGATGTAATGCACACAATGCAATGACTTGATGAAGATGAATAAATAAACAAATAATCAAAGATCTTTGTGGACATATCTCGGGGGGTGAACCATGGTAAAACCTTGTGTCTTTGTGTGGAATGTCTCTTTTATGTGTTTCAATGGTCTATGATGAATGAATGAATGAATATAGTAGTGGTAAAATGCAACACGCAGTGGAATAAGTTATGTTAATTACTACGGAACGAACACTAATGAATGAATATGATTATAGAATGATAGATCTAATGTATCTGAGGTAGAAATAATGCCTAACATCCCCATGAGCATCGTCCCTTCCATGAATGCAGACATTTGGGTCCTGTAGTCACCCATAATCCATCTCAGGTGAGACTTCATTATGCACTATGTGCGTAGTTTTGCCTTCTGGTCTCCAGAAGGGCCGATGGTTTGCAGGGTTTTTTTGGAATCCTAAAGTAGAAATCGGGTCAACCCAAAAATTCCAACAAATGGTTATGTTGCCGGCTGGAACTCAGAAGAACAGTTTGGAAGGAATTTGTGAAGAAGGACAGTGAAGAGAATGCAGTGGTATAAGGGGATGTTCAGGCTATGGAATCCTACTAAGCAGGAGATTGAAATATGGTTGGAAACAAAAAATATCGATTTTGTACAGAAAGACAATAGAATTTCCAAGTATATACTGTGCCGATATTTGGAAAGGTATGCGTTTATTGAGATTCATAGGAATTTTTATGTTATTTTCCATATTTGTTGCAAGAGTGGATATTGATGTTGAAGGATAATCACTCGAATAATCGGATAAGACCACTAGAGTGGACTATTGAGAATATTATGTGTTTACGAAGAGTTAATAATAAATTCATGTGCGCAATGGATTTCTGGTTAGACAATATTATTACAGGATTTATTACTGAGTTTGTAGTCTATACTGCAAAGTAATACATTGTTGTAGAGCAAGAGTTTTTGAAGGGACCAATAGGAAGGTATATTAGGTCATTTTATATGTCGATCAAGATTTTATTACATGATAAAGGTGTGATTACAATGGAGTAAGACAACTAAATAAATCTACGTGCATGGGGAGACTGGGGAAAGCACTAAGAACGATCTGAGATATGGAGAGGGCTATGGAGAGAGGCCAGACGAAGGAAGCAATGGAACCCATTATTATGGATGAGGAAAAAATCAGGGAGATCATGGATAGAGAGGGAACGATGTGCAACAGAATACCCTACTAGTATAGGATTAATAGTAAGAAGAGAGTAGTAGCCAATCTAGAGGGGTTTGACAGTAATGAGGAAGAGGTAGAGGATCTCTGTAATACAGGGTAGGTTTATGAAATCCTGCATGCCACATATAAGAGAAAAACCAGAGATCAAAGGTCAGGCCCAGAAGAAGGATTTCCATTCTAAGTTAGAATTAGTGTGGAACCCACAACCCCATGTGCGACTAAGACATATGAAGACACAGAACCGATTATCCAACCAACAATTAGTAGTAGAAGGATTTTAATAGGATGAGGGTCTAGTGTAAATTCAAGCATAAGTACAAATTTAGCTAGAAGTAGTCAACTATCTACACCACGTGGAGGTGGTAATACATCAAACTTTACAATTCCAGGAGTAGATCCAACTATTCAGTTAGAAAAGTTTCATGGAGAAGGGTCGAAGGACCCAGAGAAGCATTTACTTATATGTGAGAATATATGGGAAACTAAATAGATTACAAATGAAACAAAAGTGGCATAGCTTGCAATCACATTCAGAGACCATGCACTGGACTAGTATATGGGCCTCACAATAAACAATACACAAGGAGCACCTACAACCACCACAGACATGAATAAGGCATTAATTAATGAATTCTAGTGACCAAGTTCATAACATCAGTTTGTTAATGAGATGATAGAAATCAAACATAAGCCATATGAGTCAGTTTGGGAGATTGATCAGAATTTTAAGTGATTGAAAGGTAAGTTGAAGTATCATATCATAGACATGCTACATAGGAATCTATTTGTTAATTCATTACTGCCACATCTTAAGTATCCATTGAGGAAATTTTTTTTCTAGACTCAGACTAATGCTCTGCAAGCAACCTTACAATTGGAGGAGAATCAATCTAAACATACAGATCTAATTGTGAAAGAGCTGAGAGAAGATTTCAAGAATATGACATTTCAGTTAAATGAAAATAAAGGTAAGGAAAAGAGGGAAGTTGTCTAGTATACATTATGAAAAACATAAGGACATCATAAGAATGAGTGCCCAACATTTGTGCAGTACTTGGGAGAAGGAATGCCAAATAACTTACCCATAGGAGGACCATGGTGTGAAAAATGTAGAATACATGGACATGATCCCTATCATTGTCCCATGATAAAAAAATATCAAACAATACCTAAGAGTACATTTTGTAATTTTTGCAATTATGTAGGACATGAGGACAAGGATTGCCAAAATTTGGAAATAATGAAGGAAAGGACTTTAGATGCATATAGGATTCAAGATGAACCAATGATAGAGCCACCTGCACAGTAGTATAATAATGTGCATTATTTTACAGCACCACCACAGTATAATAATGCACATCAACAATATAATTAGGTACCATAGTAAAATACACCGCGCGTAGACAATCAAGGTAACAGAGGAGGAGGTTGTGGAGGAAGAGGATTTGGAGGAGGTAGAGGACAAGTAACCTATCACAATTGTCAGAAACCTAGACATTGTGCAAGGGATTGTCCACATCCAGGAGTGACATGTATGTACTATCGCATAGCAGACCATGATATAGAATATTGTCCGACACTTTTGACTAGGATATAGGAAAAGAGGAACCTGAATAATCGGAATGTTCAATGGATTGTTGTAGAAACCAGAGAAGATGATGGGAAGAATATCAATATAGTTACTAGAAGTGGAACCAAGACAAGACAAGATGCAACAAAGAAGACTCAGGACCAGAACCAATGGGTTAGAAAGAATACAACACATGAACAACATTTTGATGCGTGCACGAAAAAAGGAGATGTTAAAGAAAGATAGACAAGAGATTTTGCTGGAGAATATTGCTTCTACTTCAGGAACAAAGCCAAGAGATGATTGTAACACCATGTTTTCCCTAGTTTGTAAATATAACTATATTGGCCAAGAGACTATGGAAAACTCAATATGTGTGAATGTTTGATTTGATGGACCTTTGTATAAAAGGTCGATGAATGTAAATTCTGTTATTTACTAGAAAATGGATAAGTGTTGCATGACTGCTAGAAGGTGGGGTGTTGTTGGCATCCATTTCGCAATTTTATCCTATCTCTATAAGCTACCTACCCAAGCATTTTGGAACCCTTGATTTTCATCGAATCTTTGAATAAGACAACACTATTATTTCACGCATTTGCACACCTTCCTTTGTTCTCGTTTTCATGACTGCAAGTGTGAAAACTTTGATTTCGAAGTCACATTAAAATTGCCACTGGATTATTATGGTCACTCTTGTCTATTTTTTCATTGAATTTCCAATTTAATTATAGTCCCACAGTTGGCAAGACACCAAAACCTTTTCTCATTTGGCATTCTTTTGTTGCTAATATGATTTCATTTTTATAAGATTGTGATGATATTATAATGACTGTCATTGATTCCTTAATACATTGGTGGTTTGATGTTTTATAGTATTTCAATTTCCTTGGCACATTAGGTTCATGAAAACACATTGATATTATGGATTAGACCCTTGGCGCGATCATATCATACAACACATATTTGTTATGATCGAACCCTTGGTGTTGATTTCAAAACATTGTTTTGATTTTAAAGCTATACAAATACTATTGCTCGTGTAAAAGATTTGGGTCGACTCATCATAGTGTTCAATGGTTGTTTTATTAACATTACAATAGTGATTTGAATCACCATATGCGCCGTCGGTGGTACAATGGGATATGACTGTTTTGCTTGGGCTGATCTAGCTCCACCACCCTCGCACACTTGGGCATTAATGCCTCCCTCCTATCCCGGGTTACCTTTGTTGGTTTTGGGAAGTCTATGATCTATTCGACCCTGTGTTTACCCTGTCCAAACCCTTGTGCATTTACCCTGCTCACTGTGTGCCCTTGCTTATGGCACCTGTGGTGCGTATAGAGCCTAATGGCAGCCAAACACTCTTTCTTTTCGACAACGCTCGCGAAGATTTGGAAAATAGTGGCTGGCTGGTGTTTATCCAGATATTTGAGGGTTTTAACCTTTCCATTGCCCAACAATTCTCCCTCACCTTTGATGGTTATAGGGCTAAGGTCGGAGACATACAACTTGAGCTAAATGAGGGATTCCTAAGTTCAGCTATAGGCTTACCAGCCATAGGGAAAAGGTGGTTCAAAAAATCCAAAGTAGACGAGGTGCCGTGGTCGCTCCTATTCACATCAAGAAAGATTGTAAGTTGTGATAGAGGTATGCCTCTCACTACCCTCAAACCCAGGTGGCACGATATTTTGGCAATTGTTAAGCAGTTTGTGACCTGCGAAGGTCGTTATGGCTTGGTATTTCTATATCACCTTTGGTTGTTGATGAATTTTATAGGCTACCCTCTGAATATGCCACATTATCTTTTATGTAGTCTGTACAAGATGTCCAAAATATTCAATCGTGAGAAGGCTGATAGCAGCCTTTTCCATCACTTCTTGATGAAACTCATTATCGTCCACCATTTGACCCTTAGTAGTGATAGTTGGCAAGTATTCTTGACAAGGAATGGCTTTGCCACTCTTGAGTCTTCTCAATTTGACAAGGTGGTGGTTACTGAGACTCTGGTTGGGCCATCCAAGCCATTTCATATCCTTCTACCCCCTGTCAAACCCTCGAATTGCCCCGACCTCGACCTACCCGATACCATGGATGACCTGTGTACTAAAGACAATTCTAAGGCCGTCAAGAAACCTGTGAGGAAGAAAGGTAAGGGTGATACTTCTGTCAACAGTAAAGGGAAGAAAAATGCATGATGGATATCTAGATGTGCCAGGAACAAGCCTAAGAAAAACGTTAACCAAAAGCCAATAGTGCTGAGCGAGGACTCAGACTCCGAAATTGAATGTTTCTTGACTGAGGAGTATACCTATTCTCATGGCCTATGCTCTATGGAAACCTATGACTATGTCTCCAACTTACCTCCGTGACTCAAGAACGACCCTAACTACTCAGGAATTAAGCTTCAAAATCAAACCCCTGGTAACTTGAAATAACCCTCGCCTGTGATGCCAAAGCCTGATCAATCATTGTGTGATCAATGTAATGTCTGGCTTGAACGCTATTACACCGACGTTCCCCTATTTCAATATAAGATCAAATCATTAGAGGAACGAGTTACAGTGCCGTCAAAAGAGAGAGACAGGTTACAAGCCAACAAGAAGAAACAAAAAACCACCATCTTAATTGTCTTCAGAAACGTCGAGGTAGCAACGACCTTTGTCAATTCAAAGTTATCATGATCGAAGCATTTTCTTACTGCCCAGGTATGTATTTCAATATCGATTTTGTTGGTTGAATTAATATAACTGAATGGGTTTGCTTTCGATTAGCTCCGTTCGTTTTTACTAGATTCAAAATGACTCTATTATTTTCGTTTTACCAAAAATGATATCGTTATGAATCATGTACAGGAGATTTGTTTGCTAAACTCGGACACAGTTATGATTTGGTTAATGCGATTTTATTGTTCTCAGAATAGTATAAACGATTGGTTTGTTTTCGATTCTGTTTGGTTTTATTTTGAAACAATTTTATACGTTTGAATCAGGGTAGTTGATTGGGTTTGCCTTCTATTAGTTCCATTTTTTTTTTTTTTTAATAGATTCAAAAAAATCCTGTTGACTTCGATTTACTAGAAACGATTTTGTTTCGTTTTGAATAATTATTTTCATTTGGATTATGATTTCATTCGACCTGTATAAAAGATTGGTTTGCTAATATCATGTGGCTATGTTTTGGGTGATACGATTTTGCATACGATTGTGTCGGCCCCAAACTTTTTCGATTCGTTCCTGTTTGATTTGATTTGCAAACGATTGTTGCGTGTCTTGAATTAACATAATTACTTGTATGAGTTGGATTGGTATCAGAGATAGATTTGATACGGCTCTGTTAGTTTTGATTTTGAAAACTGATTCTGTTAAGTTCGTATTCACATATCTTGTCTCTATTCATTTGAAAGACTTGGGTGAATCGATGACAGTCTGTTTTGAATTTGGTTCGAGAGATGATTTCGTTGGTTCCCCAACTGTCAATCGACTCTGTCTACTCCCAATTGGTAATAACAAATGTTTGACATTTTTCATATATTCCTCTCACCATTCGATTAAGAAACCACGATTTCGTTTGTTTCAATTTGCATACAAGTTTTGGTTTGATGTGGCATGAATGATTCGCTCTGTTTGGAATTAGTAATTAAAGATTTGGTTTAATAAGTCAAATATAATTCTCTTTAGTTTTGGATTGATTTTAAAATGATTCTGTGTTCAAATTAGACCAGCTACAGAATCTCAAGATTCTGTAGCTAGTCTTAAAATTTAGATTTTTGTTGGTTTTACAAATAAAGTGTCATCTAAACTTGTCTATTCTTGTCCATTTTCAGGTGCATTCGAATTTCAATAACCAACTGGATATGCTGAGGCAGTTTAGGAGATACTTTTGTGATATAGTCTTGTTATAGGGTGATAGCGTTAGTCAGAAATAGGGACTTGGGAAATTGTTCCCAGATTTTTTTTGTAAATTGTTTTGATAATTCCCACAGGGATGTTTTACCCTGTGGTCTTTAAATACTTGTTATTTTTTGTAATAAAGGCATCATCACTGTGGGGAGAACCAGACTATGGATTTATGATACAGATTGAGATGAAATTTGATGTCTTGTAACAACTTTAGCTTTCAATATATCAAACTTTTATTTCAAGTTTTCTTCATATCAGTTTGCAATAAATTATCGACTACTTTAGCTATCATAATTCGTTGCGGGTTGATGTGATTTGGTTTATATGCTGTCCATATCTGATATCTCTTATTTTAAAGTACAACAATTACTCTGTTTCAATTTGATGAATAAAGGTTTATCTTCTTCGTTAAATGAATCATTTTGTACAAATCTTCACATATGGGTTTATCTAATTGTGATGATTTGTAAATCATAAGATTGCTGTCAATTTTATGTTTTGTTTGTTCTGTTATTGATATTCAAAAGAGCACTGCTGCTTCTAGTTTACAAGAAGCTTGCAGAGAATCTGGTGCGGGTTTTCTCCCTTCGAATAGCTGAACTAGATCCTTTACACAAGACAAATTGGAAAGCGTTATTACAGGTTAGTTTATTAGTGTTATTTGATTAGTCTAGTTAGATATATATAGTTCAGATTTATAGTTAGAATTATTATTTTAATTGTCCAGCTTAGTTAGTTTTCATTTTATTTCTTTCTTATAAAATGATAAAATCAAAAAACAGTTCTGCTGTCACAGAACATCTCACAAATGATTTTAGCAGGTTTTCATATAAAGTCTGTAATCTGTAAATATTGTACATTTGTGATTAAGATCTAACTCTGTTGATAATTGAGCATTTAGTTTCATGGAATTATTGTTGTATAGTATAGACAATAGACTGTATATATATATATATATATATTTCAGATTTATTTATTAGTTTGTTTTAATTGTTGTTTTCATTTAGATTAGTTCCTTTAGTTAGTTTTCTTTCGTTTTCTTAGGACTTAGATCGGCCAACGAAGCCGCTAAACCCATCAGGGTGGATCATACCAAATGGATTTGGTTATTTAGAAAACCCTAGACCGGATCCACTCTTCCAGTTGGCGAGCGTTCATTTTTTCCCGTCAACAAATGGTGCTAGAAGGAGGGCTTGAAATTTATTAATGGCACGAGGCGGTTGTAAGACTCCTCCACCACCTAACTGCTCACCTATAGTGACAAGAAGTCATTCAAACGACAACATACCCCCTCAAACAACAACCACATCAAACGACGATCTACGGATCACTGTTGAACTGGTAACCCCAAATCCTATAGGTGGCGACGTACAAGAAATTGTCCGCCAATCTCTCTTAAGAACACATAGTGCCTTTGCCCGTTTGAGGCAACTAAATCGACCTTTGGACCAACCTTTAGATTTCTCTGATATCAAAGAACAACTTGGAGGCAGTAACCTCACTTTAAACCCTACAGATCCAATCCTCACTCTTGCTGTAGGAGGATCTGGAATACCACCCTCACCACCTCCATCATCTCCTTCTTCTTCTGGAGAAGACTCTTCTGACGAAGGCAGTTCCCCTTCTTAGCCTTCCACACCGCCTACACCAATGGCCAACCAGAACAATCCTGCCAGACCTTGGCTCGACTAGGATGTAGTAGCCGTACCTGGGGCTTAGTATCCCTTACCCAAACATCCGGAGAAGGGGCTTCCCAAGTTCGACCTTGACTCTAAACAGATCACCGAAGATCACATTAAAAAGTTTATGTTAGCCATTAGACTCCATAATATTGAGCATGAAGACGTAGTCTGTAGGTTGTTCCTTTATACTTTCGAGGACAATGACTCTACCTGGTACTTTGCCCAGCAACCCCATACCATCGTGTCATGGGAGAAATTTGAATCTTTCTTTCTGGAAAAGTTCGGAGACGATAAGTCTCCAAAAGTTCTAGTTATGGAGCTTTCTAGCTTAAGAATGAACCCAAAAGAGAAAATTAAAGACTTTAATCAAAGATTCTTAACACTAAAGAACCGAATCCCTACCGACTCAATGCCTGCTGAGAATCTTATCATAGCATACTATACTAAAGACTTGTATCAAAGTATAGCCATTTGGGTAAAACGATCAAAGAAAGCCACGTTGTTAGAGGCCTTCGAAGAGGCCAGCCAAATTGAAAAAGACATCCTTAGTTTAAAAGACAATACTAGCAATGAAACAAACACTAGCTCATCTTCCAAAAAGAAGATTGAGATCCTCCCTCGACCTGCTCAAAATAAAACACAACCTGAAAGCTCAGATTTAGAAAACTTAACTAAAGTGGTTCAAAAAATGTCAAATCAAGTTATATATTTGAAAAGGATGGCCGAAGAAGCTTCTTCGAGCAAAGGGCCTTACAAACCCCCGTTCAGGAAATCTTTTCCCACCAACCGGCCTAACCCAAATACCGAAGGCCTAAATCTAGAAAGTCTGTAATTTGTCCTTCAAACAATTCTAGAAGCCCAGGATAACTTGATGCCTCCTAAGATTCCCGAGGAGGTTGTTGAACAAGAGACAGTTCAAGAAGAAGAATCTTCTCCGAACATTTTTGGACACTTCTCGGATAATATTTTTCAAGCTAATTTCGAGACAGTCCATCCCTACAATACTAGGAGTAAGACAACAAACAAACCTTCTTTCGAAAACACTACGACTTTTCCCCCAAAGCAATTTAAACCAGCTGAGACTAAACAGAGTCATGTAAACCCCAACTTAGATTATGATTTAGTTGAAGATCTTAAAAAGTTAAGGGCTAACATTTCTGTTTATGAGTTATTAAAATTTCCATTTCTGCTACAAAAAATGTTACAGAATATTGCAGAGAATAACAAGAATGGTAATTCAAACAAGGTTGTTCAGAACAAAGTTACTCAGAAGACTTTCACTAAGAATAATCCCGATCCTCATGATAAAGGAAGCCTTCCCGTAAATAATGTAAATAATGTAGATAAGTTAGCTTTAGAAACTGTGAGTAAAAAGCCACAAGCTTCCACACTTAAAAGTTATCATGATTGAAGCATTTTCTTACTACCCAAGTATGTATTTCAATATCGATTTTGTTGGTTGAATTAATATAACCGAATGGGTTTGCTTTCGATTAGCTCTGTTCATTTTTAATAGATTCAAAACGACTCTGTTATTTTCATTTTACCAAAAATGATATCGTTATGAATCATGTATAGGAGATTTGTTTGCTAAACTCGGACACAATTATGATTTGGTTAATGCGATTTTATTGTTCTCAGAATAGTATAAATGATTGGTTTGTTTTTGATTCTATTTGGTTTTCTTTTGAAACAATTTTATACGTTTGAATCAGGGTAGTTGATTGGGTTTGCTTTTTATTAGTTCCGTTTTTTTTTTTTAATAGATTCAAAACAATCCTGTTGACTTCGATTTACCAAAAACGATTTTGTTTTGTTTTGAATAAATATTTTCGTTTGGATTATGATTGCATTCGACCTGTATAAAATATTGGTTTGCTAATATCATGTGGCTATGTTTTGAGTGATACGATTTTGCATACGATTGTGTCGGCCCCAAACATTTTCGATTCGTTCCTGTTTGATTTGATTTGAAAACGATTGCTGCATGCCTTGAATTAGCATAATTACTTGTATGAGTTGGATTGGTATCAAAGATAGATTTGATACGGCTCTGTTAGTTTTGATTTTGAAAAACGATTCTATTAAGTTCGTATTCACATATCTTGTCTCTATTCGTTTGAAAGACTTGGGTAAATCGATTATAGTCTGTTTTGAATTTGGTTCGAGAGATGATTTCATTGGTTCCCCAACTGTCAATCGACTCTGTCTGCTCCCAATTGGTAATAACAAACTTTTTACATTTTGCATATATTCCTGTCACCGTTCGATTAAGAAACCACGATTTCGTTTGTTTCAATTTGCATACAAGTTTTGGTTTGATGTGGCATGAATGATTCACTTTGTTTGGAATTAGTAATTAAAGATTTGGTTTAATAAGTCGAATATAATTCTGTTAAGTTTTGGATTGATTTTAAAACGATTCTGTGTTCAAATTAGACCAGCTACAGAATCGCAAGATTCTGTAGCTAGTCTTAAAATTTAGATTTTTGTTGGTTTTACAAATAAAGTGTCATCTAAACTTGTCTATTCTTGTTCATTTTCAGGTGCATTCGAATTTCAATAACCAACTGGATATGCTGAGGCAGTTTAGGAGATACTTTTGTGATATAGTCTTGTTATAGGCTGATAGCTTTAGTCAGAAATAGGGACTTGGGAAATTGTTCCCATATTTTTTTTGTAAATTGTTTTGATAATTTCCACAGGGATGTTTTACCCTGTGGTCTTCAAATACTTGTCATTTTTTGTAATAAAGGCATCATCACTGTGGGGAGAACCAGACTATGGATTTATGATACAGATTGAGATGAAAGTTGATGTCTGTTAACAACTTTAGCTTTCAATATATCAAACTTTTATTTCAAGTTTTCTTCATATCAGTTTGCAATAAATTATCGACTACTTTAGCTATCATAATTCGTTGCGGGTTGATGTGATTTGGTTTATATGCTGTCCATATCTGATATCTCTTATTTTAAAGTACAACAATTACTCTGTTTCAATTTGATGAATAAAGGTTTATCTTCTTCATTAAATGAATCATTTGGTACAAATCTTCACATATGGGTTTATCTAATCGTGATTATTTGTAAATCATAAGATTGCTGTCAATTTTATGTCTTGTTTGTTCTGTTATTGATATTCAAAAGAGCACTGCTGCTTCTGGTTTACAAGAAGCTTGCAGAGAATCTGGTGTGGGTTTTCTCCCATCAAACAGCTGAATTGGATACTTTACACAGGACAAATTGGAAAGCGTTATTACAGGCTAGTTTATTAGTGTTATTTGATTAGTCTAGTTAGATATATATAGTTCAGATTTATAGTTAGAATTATTATTTTAATTATCCAGCTTAGTTAGTTTTCATTTTATTTCTTTCTTATCAAATTATAAAATAAAAAAATAGTTTTGCTGTCACAGGACAACTCACAACTGATATTAGCAGGTTTTCATGTAAAATCTGAAATCTGTAAATATTGTACATTTGTGATTAAGATCTAACTCTGTTGATAATTGAGCATTTAGTTTCATGGAATTATTGTTGTATAGTATAGAAANTATATATATATATATATATATATATATATATATATATATATATATATATATATATATATATATATATATATATATATATATATTAGTTTGTTTTAATTGTTGTTTTCATTTAGATTAGTTCCTTTAGTTAGTTTTCTTTCATTTTCTTAGGACTTAGATCGGCCAATGAAGCCGCTAAACCCGTCAGGGTGGATCATCCCAAATGGCCTTGGTTATTTAGACAACCCCGGACCGGATCCAGTCTTCCAGTTGGAGAGCGTTCATTTTTGCCCGTCAACAAATGGTGCTAGAAGGACGGCCTGAAATTTATTAATGGCACGAGGCGGTCGTAAGACTCCTCCACCATCTAACCGCTCACCTATAGTGACAAGAAGTCATTCAAATGAAAACATCCCCCCTCAAACAAAAACCACATCAAACGATGATCTACAGATCACCATTGAACTAGTAACCCCAAATCCTACAGGTGGTGACGTACAAGAAATTGTCTGCCAATCTCTCTTAAGAACACATAGTGCCTTCACCCATTTGAGGCAACCAAATCGACCTTTGGAATAACCTTTAGATTTCTCTGATATCAAAGAACAACTTGGAGGCACTAACCTCACTTTAAACCCTACAGATCCAATCCTCACTCTTGCTACAGGAGGATCTAGAATACCACCCTCACCACCTGCATCATCTCCTTCTTCTTCTGGAGAAGACTCTTCTGACGAAGGTAGTTTCCCTTCTCAGCCTTCCACACTGCCTACACCGATGGCCAACCAGAACAATCTTGCTAGACCTTGGCTCGACCAGGATGCAGTAGCCGTACCTGGGGCTCAACATCCCTTACCCAAACATTAGGAGAAGTGGCTTCCCAAGTTCGACCCTGACTCTAAACAGATCGCAAAAGATCACATTAAAAAGTTTATGTTAGCCATTAGACTCTGTAATGTCGAGCATGAAGACGTAGTCTGTAGGTTGTTCCCCTATACTTTCGAGGGCAATGCCTCTACCTGGTACTTTTCCCAACAACCCCATACTATCGTGTCATGGGAGAAATTTGAATCTTGCTTTCTGGAAAAGTTCGGAGACGATAAGTCTCCAGAAGTTCTAGTTATGGAGATTTCTAGCTTAAGAATGAACCCACAAGAGAAAATTAAATACTTTAATCAAAGATTCTTAACACTAAAGAACCGAATCCCTACCGACTCGATGCCTGCTGAGAATCTTATCATAGCATACTATACTAAAGCCTTGCATCAAAGTATAGCCATTTGATTAAAACGATCAAAGAAAGCCACATTGTTAGAGGCCTTCGAAGAGGCCAACCAAATTGAAAAAGACATCCTTAGTTTAAAAGACACTACTAGCAACGAAACATAAACTAGCTCATCTTCCAAAAAGAAGATTGAGATCCTCCCTCGACCTGCTTAAAATAAAACACAACCTGAAAGCTCGGATTTAGAAAACTTAACTAAAGTCGTTCAAAAACTGTCAAATCAAGTTATAGATTTGAAAAGGACGACCAAAGAATCTTCTTTGAGCAAAGGGCCTTACAAACCCCCGTTCAGGAAATCTTTTCCCACCAACCGGCCTAACCCAAATACCGAAGGCCTAAATCTAGAAAGTCTGCAATTCGCCCTCCAAACAATTCTAGAAGCCCAGGATAACTTGATGCCTCCTGAGATTCCTGAGGAGGTTGTTGAACAAGAGACAGTTCAAGAAGAAGAATCTTCTCCGAACATTTTTGGACACTTCTCGGATAATATTTTTCAAGCTAATTTCGAGATAGTCCATCCCTATAGTACTAGGAGTAAGACAACAAACAAACCTTCTTCTGAAAACACTACGACTTTGCCCCCAAAGGAATCTAAACTAGCTGAGACTAAACAGAGTCATGTAAACGCCAACTTAGATTATGATTTAGTTGAAGATCTTAAAAAGTTGAGGGCTAACATTTCTGTTTATGAGTTATTAAAATTTCCATTTCTGCTACAAAAATGTTACAGAATATTGCAGAGAATAGCAAGAATGGTAATTCAAACAAGGTTGTTCAGAACAAAGTTCCTCAGAAGACTTCCACTAAGAATAATCTTGATCCTCATGATAAAGGAAGCCTTCCTATAAATAATGTAAATAATGTAGATAAGTTAGCTTTAGAAACTGTGAGTAAAAAGCCACAAGCTTCTACACTTACTACTCGCAAAAATATACCTCCATTTTTGTTAACTTTCGAAATCTTTAATAGAAACGTGCACAATTGTATGGTAGACTCAGGAGCATCATCCAATGTGATTCCATGGTTAGTGTGTCAAAATATTAACGCTGAAGTTGAACCATCCACTTTAAAAATTATATAGCTTGATCGAACTAGTGTTAAGGTCATAGGCGAATTAAGAAATGTGCTTATAAGATTATCGTCTAACCCCAAAGTTCATCAAGTCATTAATATTATTGTTATGGATATTCCAGAAGTGTATGGTCTATTTTGAAGCAGGGACTGGTCGGAGCAAATACACGGCTATTTCACAACAGATTGGTCTCACCTGTGGCTGCTAGAGAATGGCAAGCCCAACAAGATCAAGGTAAATTGTGAACGCTACCTAAAGCTCACAGTCATAGATTTGAATGATCCTAACGGACCATTTACACCTTCTGCTGATTCACCTGAAATACAAGGGATGGATACCTTTTTCAGTAATTTCATTGCCGAGACTTCAGCTATCATTAACCCAGAACAACAATTCGAGATTGTAGCACATGTGTAGCCAGCAACTTCTATGCAATCATCTCATGCACCTGATAAAAATCAAATTTGGTCTCTTTATTTTGACGGGTCAAAGTCCAAAGAAGGAGCAGGTGCAGGCTGCGTTATTATCGATCTGGCAGGTAACAAAACCTTGATTGCATGTAGGTTAGAATTTGAATGTACTAATAACACAACAAAATATGAGGCTTTACTGCAGGGCCTCAAAAAATCTTTAGACATGAACATTCAAAATTTGACTGTCTTTGGCGACTCCAAAATCATGGTTAGATAGGTAAGAGATTCTATCCACTGTCTGTCTCCGCATCTTAAAAGCTACCAATCCGAGGTATGGAATTTAAAGAATAAATTTTCTGCTTTCAATATAAATTCTATTCCTAGATTGAATAATTCTGAAGCTGATCTATTAGCTAACGTAGCTTCCAAACTCTTTCCTGCAGAAGGCTTGTCCCCAAATGCTTTCTCCATCGAACTGTTGTTCAGGCCATCCATTCCTGACAACATCATGAACTGGAGAGTCTTTGATGACGATCAACAGATCATTAGCTTCCTGCATATGGAGGAAACTTTCCAAGGCACGGTGATTGATGAATGCACTCACGATGACAATTTACGCGATTTCACGGTAATACCAGATCCGAGAACTCCTGAATCTTCATCGGACATGGTAAATTCGATCTCTAAATCTGTAGTTAGATTAGAGAAGTTTTACGATCTTCAAGATAAATTCAAAAAATCGGTCAACTGTAAAACCAATAGTTCCTCGTTATTGTATGAAAAGGTAAACTTAGGAACTAATGACAATCCGCAATGTATTAATTTAGGGTTGGGGTGTTCTCAACAAGAAAAATCTGCATTTATTAAATTGTTTAAATAATTTAAAGATGTCTTTGCGTGGACGTATGATGACCTTAAAACTTTCGATCCTAACATCGTACAACACGTCATTCCTATGAAACCCCAAACCTTACCCTTTCAACAAAAATTAAGAAAAATGCAACCTAAGCTCAAACCGACCGTTAAAAAAGAATTGAATAAACTCCTAAATGCTAAGATAATTTTCCCAATTAGGCACACTCAATGGGTTTCTAACCTTGTCCATGTCCGGAAGAAAAGTGGGGAAATCCGACTATGCATCAATTTCCGAAACCTTAATAGAGCGTCTGATAAAGAAAACTACCCTATCCCACCCATGGAACAGATCCTTCAACAGGTATCTGGTTCTGAGAGACTATCCTTACTGGATGGTTTTTTAGGGTACAACCAAGTCTTGATGTCTCCTCCAGACCAACTTAAAACTAACTTCCGCACTCCATGGGGCACCTACGCTTACAGGAAAATGCCCTTTGGACTGATTAATGCCGGTGCTACTTTCCAGAGAGCGATGGACATTGCTTTCCGAGGCTTAATCAACCAGTCCATTGTAGTTTACTTAGATTATGTTACTGTATTTTCCAAAAACAAAAATGATCATATAGCTCATTTAAGAGTTGTTCTACAACGATGTCGTAAATACGACATTTCCTTAAATCCTAAAAAATCCATTTTCGCATTAGAACAAGGTAAACTCTTAGGATTCATTGTGTCAAGAAAAGGGATGATTATCAACCCTGAAATGACACAATTCATCTTGAAACTTCCTCCTCCCTCCTCCAAAAAGTCTATGCAGTCTTTCTTAGTCCAGATAAACTTTGTCAGGAGATTCGTCCCCAGTTTCTCCGAAATGGTCAGACCTTTAAAGAATTTAATTAAGAAAGACACACAATATCATTGGGGACCCTTAGAAAATAAAGTTCAATTCAATAAAAAAGGCCATAATAGATGCTCATTCTCTCATGAGCCCCGACTTTTTGTAAGACTTCACACTTTACACATTTGCTTTTGATCGCTCCTACATTGCCATCCTAACTCAAAAGAACCCTGAAAACAATGAAGTATCCATTGCCTTTATGAGCTCAGCTTTCAAAGGCATGGAACTTAATTACCCAGCGGTAGATCAACAAGACTACACTATTTTCAAAGAAGTCAAGCACTTCCGGTCTTATCTTTTGAAATTTAGGACAAAAATTATTGTCCCTTATCTGGCCGTTAGGAATATGTTAGTGCAGAAAGAGTTAAGCGAAAAAAGGGCGAACTGGGTTACTTCCTTGTAAGAGTACAACATAGAAATTACCCCAGATCAGATAGTGAGAGGCCAAGGGTTATGCAAGTTAGTTGCTGATTCAACAACATGACAACAAGAAGAAAACGATATGTCAAACCTAGGACAACACAATCAAAACTCAATCTGCTGTGCACAAAACTCTGTCAGTCAGTGGTATGATGATATAAAATTATGTCTTGAACATGGGTCAGCCCCCCGTCACCTGGATCCCACTAAAAGAAGAGCGTTAAGATTAAAATCTGCCTCATTTCAGTTGATTAATGGTATTCTGTTTCGTCAAAATTTTGATGGAGTTCTAATACGCTGTTTTGAGAAAGATGAGGCAGAAAAAGTTTTACTAGAGTTGCATGCAGGAGAAGCTGGTGGGAATTTTGGTGGTGACACCACTACCCATACAATTTTGAGAGCCGGTTATTACTGGCCCACACTTTTTAGAGACTCCCATGCCTTGTGCCGCAAGTGTATTATTTGTCAAAAAGCATCCAGCGGATACAGAAACCAGCCCTTCCTTTGCAGCTTGTTTCAGTAGACTCCACTTTTTAGCGTGGGGCCTTGATATTATAGGTCCAATCAATCCTCCATTCTCACAGCAACATAATTTTATCATAACCACAGATTACTTCACCAGGTGGTTTGAAGCTACCGCATTAAGAACTGTTAATACCAGTTAGGTAATTGCCTTCCTAAATTCAAACATTATTACTCATTTGGTATCCCTGTCTGTTTAGTATTCAATAACGCTTCTTATTTTTCTTCTATTGAGATGAGCGAGTTCGCTCTAGAAAAAGGAATTAAATTGAAGTATTCTGCTAGCTACTACCCCCAGGGCAATGGATTGGCAGAATACACAAATAAGAATCTGATTAAAATCATCAAGAGAATGGTATCCGAGAATCACAAAAACTGGCATAATGCACTGTTAAACGCTGTCTAGGCTAATAGGGTGACATCGAAGACTGCTATAGGTAACGCCCCCTTCTTTCTCATCTATGGCAGAGAAGCAATTCTTCCACCACACATTCTTCTTTCCTCACTACAGTCATCACAAAAAATACAAGAAGAAGACTGTCCCCCTTTGGAAAACCGAATTAATTCTTTAATGAAACTAGAAGAGTTAAGAGCTCAAGCTAAACGTAAGTTAGATCAACATCAACAAGTAGTCAAAAGATGGTTTGATTCTAACTCTGCCTCTAATAGGAACTTCAAATCAGTGACCTTATTTTGAAGTGGGACAAACCGCATGAGAGGAAGGGAAAGCACATGAAATTTCAGAACTTATGGCTTGGATCATTTTTAATTACTGATAAATTGGGTCCCAACTCTTTCCGTTTATAGAACCTAGAGGGACAACCTGACACCTATCCGGTGAATGGCCAAGCTCTGAAAAGATATTTCGCTTGATGACAACCCTTTGTATACTATGTAAATATTTTTCTTTTGTTTGCTTTTCTTTTACTCTTTTGGTTTTGATGTTTCCCTAGTACTTATCAGTTTTTGATGTTGGAATACACATACTTGCATGCTGAACTGTTCAGACGAAGGAAACAAAAATTTCTTTCACTGAAATGACTGCTGAAAAATTGTGTAAACATCAATTATGTACTTCTAAAATTTACTTCTGTGTTGAGAAAAGGTTGTTGTTTGAGAGAAGATAACTGATTTCGATCTGTGAGTAAAGCCTGTCACAATCAT
Source organism: Picea engelmannii (assembly GCA_009831015.1). Taxonomy (NCBI): domain Eukaryota; kingdom Viridiplantae; phylum Streptophyta; class Pinopsida; order Pinales; family Pinaceae; genus Picea; species Picea engelmannii. The sequence continues at coordinate 173,850 of ML779921.1, read as the reverse complement.
CTATTATCTTTTTACGCTGTCCCTGTTCCTTAAGGGAATAACTTGAAATATGTCTCACTGCCTTAGAAGGTTGGTTTTGTAAACAAACCATCTCTGGATCTTAATGAAGGACAGTTCTAAAAAACTCTGTTGAGGTCTGTAAAAAAATATGTCAAAATAAAATAATTTTCAGTGTCACCCCGCTCAATCAAATATCTTTAAAAAATTAAAACATAAAAGAGTTGTGGGAAGTGCTTGTAAACCCGCTGGGATGCTGAATAGGTCTGATCGCAGCGGGTAAATGCATGCATGAAGCCAAGACAACTTCGCTGGGGTATTGAACAGGCCCACTGGCAGCGAAGCAATGTCGGGTACATGAAAATTTGCAAATATGAGATAACTTGACCTTAAAATGTCCTTTATTCTGATCTGAAACTTCTTGGCAGGATACAGATATCAGAGTTGGTTAAATGGAAACCCTATCGAGGCTATGGACATCTGCTGGCAGTAGTGGCTCTGTTAACAGTATTGAGGATTTTATCTTTAATATCATGGCTCACTTGTCTTAAGATTGTTATCAGTTTTCATCCTTTAAACAGTGCTGGAATATTTGATTAATGATGATGTTTAAATGATTTTCTGGTTCTTATTTTTGAGTTAGAATTTTTCTTATTATCATAATCTAAATTTGTTCTTTTGGTAGAGATAACTACTTCTACCAGTGTGTCACCATTGTTGGCAACCATTTCGCAATTTTATCCTATTTCTATAAGCTGCCTACCCAAGCGTTTTGGAATCCTTGATTTTCATCGCAATCTTTGAATAAGACAACACTATTATTTCACGCATTTGCACACCTGCCTTTGTTCTCATTTTCATGACTGCAAGCGTGAAAACTTTGATTTCTAAGTCACATTAAAATTGCCACTGGATTATTATGGTCACTCTTGTCTATGTGTTCATTACATTTCCAATTTAATTATAGTCGCACGGTTGGCAAGACACCAAAACCTTTTCTCATTTGGCATTCTTTTGTTGCTAATATGATTTCATTTTTATAAGATTGTGATGATATTATAATGACTGTCATTGATTCCTTAATACATTGGTGGTTTGATGTTTTATAGTCTTTCAATTTCCTTGGCACATTGGGTTCATGAAACACATTGATATTATGGATTAGACCCTTGGTGTGATCATATCATACAACACATATTTGTTATGATCGAACCCTTAGTGTTGATTTCGAAACATTCTTTTGATTTTAAAACTATACAAATACTATTGCTCGTGTAAAAGATTTGGGTCGACTCATCATAGTGTTCAATGGTTGTTTTATTGACATTGCAATAGTGATTTGAATCACCATATGCGTCGTCGGTTGTACAATGGGATATGACTCTTTTGCTTGGGCTGATTGAGCTCCACCACCCTCGCACACTCGGGCATTAATGCCTCCCTCCTATCCCGGGTTACCTCTGTTGGTTTCAGGAAGTCTATGAGCTATTCGACCCTGTGTTTACCCTATCCAAACCCTTGTGCATTTACCCTACTCACTGTGTGCCCTTGCCTATGGCACCTGTGGTGTGTATAGAGCCTAATGGAAACCAAACACTCTTGCTTTTCAACAATGCCCGCGAAGATTTGGAAAATAGTGGCTGGCTGGTGTTTATCCAGAGATTTGAGGGTTTTAACCTTTCCGTTGCCCAACAATTCTCCCTCACCTTCGACGGTCACAGGGATAAGATCGGAGACATACAACTCGAGCTAAATGAGGGAATCCTAAGTTCGGCTACAGGCTTACCAACCAAAGGGAAAAGGTGGTTCAAAAACTCCAAAGTAGACGAGGTGTCGTGGTCGCTCCTATTCACATCAAGAAAGATTGTAAGTTGTGATAGAGGTATGCCTCTCACTACCCTCAAAGCTAGGTGGCACGATCTTTTGGAAATTGTTAAGTAGTTTGTGACCTGCGAAGGTCGTTATGGCTTGGTATTTCTGTATCATCTTCGGTTGTTTATGAATTTTATAGGCTACCCTTTGAATATGCCACATTATCTTTTACGTAGTCTGTACAAGATGTCCAAAATATTCAAGCGTGAGAAGGCTGATAGTAGCCTTTTCCATCACTGCTTGATCAAACTCATTATCGTCCACCATTTGACCCTTACTGGTGATAGTTGGCAAGCCTTCCTAACAAGGAATGGCTTTGACACTTCCAAGTCTGCTCAAGTTGACAAGGTGGTGGTTACTGAGACTCTAGTTGGGCCAACCATGCCATTTCATATCCTTCTACACCCTATCAAACCCTCGAATTGCCCCGACCTCGACCTACCCGATACCATGGCCGACCCATGTACTAAAGACAATTCTAAGGCCGTCAAGAAACCTATGAGGAAGACAGGTAAGGGTGATACTTCTGTCAACAGTAAAGGGAAGAAAAATGCAAGATGGATATCCAGATGTGCCAGGAACAAGCCTAAGAAAAACGTTAACCAAAAGCCAATAGTGCTGAGAGAGGACTTGGACTCCGTAATTGAATGTTTCTTGACTGAGGAGTATCCCTATTCTCATGGCCTATGCTCTATGGAAACCTATGACTATGTCTCCAACTTACCTCCGTGCCTCAAGAATGACCCTAACTACCCGAAAATTAAGCTTCACAATCAAATCCCTGGTAACTTGAAAGAACCCTCGCCTGTGATGCGAAAGCCTAATCAATCACCATGTGCTCAATGTAATGTCTGGCTTGAACTTTATTACACCGACGTTCCCCTATTTCAATCTAAGATCAAATCATTAGAGGAACGAGTTACCGTGCTGTCAAAAGAGAGTGACAGGTTACAAGCCAACGAGAAGAAACAAAAAACCACCGGCTCAATTGTCTTCAGAAACGTCGAGGCAACAATGACCTTTGTCAATTCAAAGTTATCATGATTGAAGCATTTTCTTACTACCCATGTATGTATTTCAATATTGATTTTGTTGGTTGAATTAATATAACCGAATGGGTTTGCTTTCGATTAGCTCTGTTCGTTTTTAATAGATTCAAAATGACTCTGTTATTTTCGTTTTACCAAAAATAATATCGTTATGAATCATGTAGAGGAGATTTGTTTGCTAAACTCGGACACAGTTATGATTTGGTTAATGCAATTTTATTATTCTCAGAATAGTATAAACGATTGGTTTGTTTTCGATTCTGTTTGGTTTGCTTTTGAAACAATTTTATACGTTTGAATCAGGGTAGTTGATTGGGTTTGCTTTCTATTAGTTCCATTTTTTTTTTAATAGATTCAAAACAATCCCGTTGACTTCGATTTACCATAAACGATTTTGTTTCGTTTTGAATAAATATTTTTGTTTGGATTATGATTACATTCGACCTATATAAAATATTGGTTTGCTAATATCATGTGGCTATGTTTTGAGTGATACGATTTTGCATACGATTGTGTCAGCCCCAAAATTTTTCGATTCGTTCCTATTTGATTTGATTTGCAAATGATTGTTGCGTGCCTTGAATTAGCATAATTACTTGTATGAGTTGGATTGGTATCAAAGATAGATTTGATATGGCTCTATTAGTTTTGATTTTGAAAAACGATTCTGTTAAGTTCGTATTCACATATCTTGTCTCTATTCGTTTGAAAGACTTGGGTAAATCAATTATAGTCTGTTTTGAATTTGGTTCGAGAGATTATTTCGTTGGTTCCCCAACTGTCAATCGACTTTGTATTCTCCCAATTGGTAATAACAAACGTTTGACATTTTTCATATATTCCTGTCATTGTTCAATTAAGAAACCGCGATTTCGTTTGTTTCAATTTGCATTCAAGTTTTGGTTTGATGTGGCATGAATGATTTGCTCTGTTTGGAATTAGTAATTAAAGATTTGGTTTAATAAGTCGAATATAATTCTGTTAAGTTTTGGATTGATTTTAAAACGATTCTATGTTCAAATTAGACCAGCTACAGAATCACAAGATTATGTAGCTAGTCTTAAAATTTAGATTTTTGTTGGTTTTACAAATAAAGTGTCATCTAAACTTGTCTATTCTTGTCCATTTTCAGGTGCATTCAAATTTCAATAACCAACTGGATATGCTGAGGCAGTTTAGGAGATACTTTTGTGATATAGTCTTGTTATAGGCTGATAGCTTTAGTCAGAAATAGGGACTTGGGAAATTGTTCCCAGATTTTTTTTGTAAATTGTTTTGATAATTCCCACAGGGATGTTTTACCCTGTGGTCTTTAAATACTTGTTATTTTTTGTAATAAAGGCATCATCACTGTGGGGAGAACCAGACTATGGATTTATGATACAGATTGAGATGAAAGTTGATGTCTTGTAACAGCTTTAGCTTTCAATATATCAAACTTTTATTTCAGTTTTCTTCATATCAGTTTGCAATAAATTATTGACTACTTTAGCTATCATAATTCGTTGCGGGTTGATGTGATTTGGTTTATATGCTGTCCATATCTGATATCTCTTATTTTAAAGTACAACAATTGCTTTGTTTCAATTTGATGAATAAAGGTTTATCTTCTTCGTTAAATGAATCATTTGGTACAAATATTCACATATGGGTTTATCTAATCGTGATGATTTGTAAATCATAAGATTGCTGTCAATTTTATGTCTTGTTTGTTCTGTTATTGATATTCAAAAGAGCACTGTTGCTTTTGGTTTACAAGAAGCTTGTAGAGAATCTGGTGCGGGTTTTCTCCCATTGAACAACTGAACTGGATCCTTTACACATGACAAATTGGAAAGTGTTATTATAGGTTAGTTTATTAGTGTTATTTGGTTAGTCTAGTTAGATATATATAGTTCAGATTTATAGTTAGAATTATTATTTTAATTGTCGAACTTAGTTAGTTTTCATTTTATTTCTTTCTTATCAAATTATAAAATCAAAAAACAGTTATGCTGTCACAGGACAGCTCACAAATGATTTTAGCAGGTTTTCATGTAAAATCTGTAATCTGTAAATATTGTACATTTGTGATTAAGATCTAACTCTGTTGATAATTGAGCATTTAGTTTCATGGAATTATTGTTGTATAGTATAGACAATAGACTGTATATATATATATATATATATATATATATATATATATATATATATATATATATACATATTTAATATTTATTTATTAGTTTGTTTTAATTGTTTTTTTCATTTAGATTAGTTCCTTTAGTTAGTTTTCTTTCATTTTCTTAGGACTTATATCGACCAACGAAGCTGCTAAACCCGTCAGGGTGGATCATCCCAAATGGCTTGGGTTATTTAGACAACCTCGGACCGTATCCACTCTTCCGGTTGGCAAGCGTTCATTTTTGCCGGTCAACAAATGGCACTAGAAGGAGGGCCTGAAATTTATTAATGGCACGAGGCGGTCGTAAGACTCCTCCACCACCTAACCGCTCACCAATAGTGACAAGAAGTCATTCAAACGACAACATCCCCCCTCAAACAACAACCACATCAAATGATGATCTACGGATCACCGTTGAACCAGTAACCCCAAATCCTACAGGTGGTGACGTACAAGAAATTGTCTGCCAATCTCTCTTAAGAACACATAGTGCCTTTGCCCATTTGAGGCAACCAAATTAACCTTTGGACTAACCTTTAGATTTCTCTGATATCAGAGAACAACTTGGAGGCACTAACCTCACTTTAAACCCTACAGATCCAATCCTCACTCCTGCTGCAGGAGGATCTGGAATACCATCCTGACCACCTCCATCATCTCCTTCTTCTTCTGGAGAAGACTCTTCTGACGAAGGCAGTTCCCCTTCTCAGCCTTCCACACCGCCTACACCAATGGAAAACCATAACAATCCTGCTAAACCTTGGCTCGACCAGGATGCAGTAGCCATACCTGGGGCTCAACATCCCTTACCCAAACATTAGGAGAAGTGGCTTCCCAAATTCGACCTTGACTCTAAACAGATCGCCGAAGATCACATTAAAAAGTTTATGTTAGCCATTAGACTCCGTAATGTTGAGCATGAAGATGTAGTCTATAGGTTGTTCCCCTATACTTTTGAGGGCAATGCCTCTACCTGGTACTTTGCCCAGCAACCCCATACCATCGTGTCATGGGATAAATTTGAATCTTTCTTTCTGGAAAAGTTCAGAGACGATAAGTCTCCAGAAGTTCTAGTTATGAAGCTTTCTAGCTTAAGAATGAACCCAAAAGAGAAAATTAAAGACTTTAATCAAAGATTCTTAACACTAAAGAATTGAATCCCTACCAACTCGATGCCTGTTGAGAATCTTATCATAGCATACTATACTAAAGCCTTTCATCAAAGTATATCCATTTGGGTAAAACGATCAAAGAAAGCCACGTTGTTAGAGGCCTTCGAAGAGGCCAACCAAATTGAAAAAGACATCCTTAGTGTTTGAATTCTATTTGTCACTAGGTGAGCAAATTGAGAGTGCTTACATGCCCTATTGGGCTCTGCAGAGCATGACAGCTGTAAGGTAAAATGTTAGAAAGAAAACAACAAAGCTATTAACAAGAATTAAACAAAAACTAAATGAAACTATGAGCATATAAAAGAAATGAAAAAACAAATGTAAATGGACCAATATCACCAATGTATTAGCTGATCTGATTGATGAAATCCAAAG
>ML779921.1:133543-154107 GCA_009831015.1 Picea engelmannii | reverse complement strand
TCTCCAAAGAGCCTTTGTCCTCTCCTAAAAGTTTGTTTGAAATTTTGTTTAAGGGAGATGAGATCGATTTCTCAATCCTTTTCTGATTCTCAAGATCGCACAATGGCCCAAGAGAAGAGCATACTCAAGATTGTTACTTTCGATTTCTAGTCCCGAAATGTGAGTTTAGATGTGATTTAAGATTGATGTTTTAACTTAGATTTATAAACCAAAGCAAGCCATCCATGTGGCAAAAAGAAAAATAAGAGACAAACAAATTTTATCCACCTAAGTGCCTATGTTTGCTAGATTATCCCCTTTATAAGTTGAGGGGTCTAAGTGGTGCAGTATTCAGAGCATACACATTATCATCTTAAGAAGGAAAACAGTGATTTTCCCCACATCCAAGGTCTTACAATGCAAATTTTTGTTCAAATGCGCGGCCTACTGTGTGGACAGAGGCGCATATGGCGCCTGCGCGCTGACAGAACGAAAAAACAAAGCGCATGCGCGCCCGACGCGCGCCTGTGGGCAGGAAAACCCGCGCGCCTGTGTCAAAAGTCCGAGAAGAAAAATACGGATGGATTTCTCTCCAATTTCTGGTGAATCGACTCGTAAGTAGGTCGACAGAGGCCGGTTTGTGAACCTGCAAGTCAATAAAAGCAAAAGGAAAACAAATAAAGCCCAAATGAGGGAGGAATTGATACCTTCTCCCCAGCGGAGTCGCCAATCTGTTTGCACTCTATTCGTCACTAGGTGAGCAAATTGAGAGTGCTTACATGCCCTGTTGGGCTCTGCAGAGCATGACAGCTGTAAGGTAAAAGGTTAGAAAGAAAACAACAAAGCTATTAACAAGAATTAAACAAAAACTAAATGAAACTATGAGCATATAAAAGAAATGAAAAAACAAATGTAAATGGACCAATATCACCAATGTATTAGCTGATCTGATTGATGAAATCCAAAGACACACAATGGAGAAAGAGGACTTGGGTCCCTTCCCTCTCCAATGGAACGCTCTTGAGGCCCTCAACTGATTGCTCTCCTTACAAAGAAAAGATGGAAATGTGGGTGAAAGAAATCCAAGCTTATTCACTCAAAAGAGGGGTGAATAGCTTATGAAATGCAGCTTACAATGTTTGTTGCCAAAGAATGAGTCCTTAGCAATCTCAGCAGCATAACAATACAAAGAATTCCTTGAGAAAATGGTGGTCATTCATGGATTTATATAGCCAAAAATTGGGTTATTATGTGACCTCTTTTGTGTGTGAAAAGAGGCTCTTTAAGGCACAATTAGGTCTTTGACCAGCCCACCATGAGGATTGAGCTCGGATTTGGTGTCAAATCGACTTGGGAGCTGATCCATTAGTGGTTGGGAAGCCGACCAATTTCAATAAATGCGCCGTTTAGCAGGCGCGTGGGTTTTTCACCAAACAACCGCGCCTTTTGCACATATGCGTGCTTTTTACATTTCTGTTACGCGCATGCACGCGCGCGCCCAGATGATGTAAAGCGCCTTTCACATTTTTGGTCATTTGTATAGTTTTTTGACCCTTTTGCAATGCTGAGGAATTAATCCTGTGCCATGAATGACTCCAATCCTGTGTTGACGATGCGGAGTTCTTGTCGCCTTGTGTGGACGAAATTTCAGTGATAACACTTAGTTTAAAAGACACTACTAGCAACGAAACAGAAACTAGCTCATCTTCCAAAAAGAAGTTCGAGATCCTCCCTCGACCTGCTCAAAATAAAACACAACCTGAAAGCTCAGATTTAGAAAACTTAACTAAAGTCATTAAAAAATTATCAAATCAAGTTATATATTTGAAAAGGATGGCCGAAGAAGCTTCTTCGAGCAAAGGGCCTTACAAACCCCCGTTCAGGAAATCTTTTCCCACCAACTGGCCTAACCCAAATACCGAAGGCCTAAATCTAGAAAGTCTGCAATTCGCCCTTCAAACAATTCTAGAAGCCCAGGATAACTTGATACCTCCTAAGATTCCCGAGGAGGTTGTTGAACAAGAGACAATTCAGGAAGAAGAATCTTCTCCAAACATTTTTGGACACTTCTCAGATAATATTTTTCAAGCTAATTTCGAGACAGTCCATCCCTATAATACTAGGAGTAAGACAACAAACAAACCTTCTTCCGAAAACACTATGACTTTGCCCCCAAAGAAATCTAAACCAGCTGAGACTAAACAGAGTCATGTAAACCCTAACTTAGATTATGATTTAGTTGAATATCTTAAAAAGTTAAGGGCTAACATTTCTGTTTATGAGTTATTAAAATTTCCATTTCTGCTACAAAAAATGTTACAGAATATTGCAGAGAATAGCAAGAATGGTAATTGAAACAAGGTTGTTCAGAACAAACTTCCTCAGAAGGCTTCCACTAAGAATAATCCCGATCCTCACGATAAAGGAAGCCTTCCTGTAAATAATGTAAATAATGTAGATAAGTTAGCTTTAGAAACTGTGAGTAAAAATCCACAAGCTTCCACACTTACTACTCGCAAAAATATACCTCCATTTTTGTTAACTTTCAAAATATTTAATAGAAACGTGCACAATTGTATGGTAGACTTAGGAGCATCATCGAATGTGATGCCATGGTTAGTGTGTCAAAAGATTAACGTTGAAGTTGAACAATCCACTTTAAAAATTATACAGCTTGATCGAACTAGTGTTAAGGTCATAGGCGAATTAAGAAATGTGCTTATAAGATTATCGTCTAACCCCAAAGTTCATCAAGTCATTGATATTATTGTTGTGGATATTCCAGAAGTGTATGGTCTATTTTTAAGCAGAGACTGGTCGGAGAAACTAGACGGCTATTTCACAATAGATTGGTCTCACCTGTGGCTGCCAGAGAACGGCAAGCCCAACAAGATCAAGGTAAATCGTGAATGCTACCTAAAGCTCACAGTCACAGATTTGAATGATCCTAATGAACCATTTACACCTTTTGCTGATTCACCCGAAATACAAGGGATGGATACCTTTTTCGGTAATTTCATTGCCGAGACTTCAGCTATCATTAACCCAGAACAACAATCCGAGATTGTAGCATATGTGCAGCCAAAAACTTCTATGCAATGGTCTCATGCACCCGATAAAAATCAAATTTGGTCTCTTTATTTTGACGGGTCAAAGTCCAAAGAAGGAGCAGGTGCAGGCTGCATTATTATCGATCCGGTAAGTAACAAAACCTTGATTTCATGTAGGTTAGAATTTGAATGTACTAATAACACATCAGAATATGAGGCTTTACTGCAGGGCCTCAGAAAAGCTTTAGACATGAACATTTGAAATTTGACTGTCTTTGGCGACTCCGAAATCGTGGTTAGATAGGTAAGAGATTCTATCCACTGTCTGTCTCCACATCTTAAAACTACCAATCCAAGGTATGGAATTTAATGAATAAATTTTCTGCTTTCAATATAAATTCTATTCCTAGATTGAATAATTCTGAAGCTGATCTATTAGCTAACGTAGCTTCCAAACTCTTTCCTGCAGAAGGCTTGTCCCCAAATGCTTTCTCTGTTGAACTGTTGTTCAGGCCATCCGTTCCCGACAACATCACGAACTGGAGAGTCTTTGATGACGATCAGCAGATCATTAGCTTCCTGCATATGGAAGAAACTTTCCAAGGCACGGTGATTGATGAATGCACTTACGACGACAATTTGCGCAATTTCACGGTAATACCAGATCCGAGAAATCCTGAATCTTCATCGGACATGGTAAATTCGATCCCTAAATCTATAGTTAGATTAGAGAAGTTTTATGATCTTCAAGATAAATTCAAAAAATCGGTCAACTGTAAAACTAATAGTTCCTCGTTATTGTATGAAAAGGTAAACTTAGGAACTAATGACAATCCGCAGTGCATTAATTTAGGGTTGGGGTGTTCTCAACAAGAAAAAGCTACATTTATTAAATTGTTTAAATAATTTAAAGATGTCTTTGCGTGGACATATGATGACCTTAAAACTTTCGATCCTAACATCATACAACACGTCATTCCTATGAAAACCCAAACCTTACCCTTTCAACAAAAATTAAGAAAAATGCAACCTAAGCTCGAACCGACCGTTAAAAAAGAATTGAATAAACTCCTAAATGCTAAGATAATTTTCCCAGTTAGGCACACTCAATGGGTTTCTAAACTTGTCCCTGTCCGAAAGAAAAGTGGGGAAATCTGACTTTGCCTCGATTTCCGAAACCTTAATAGAGCGTCTGATAAAGACAACTACTCTGTCCCACCCATGGAATAGATCCTACAACAGGTATTTGGTTCTGAGAGACTATCCTTACTGGATGGTTTTTCAGGGTACAACCAAGTCCTGATGTCTCCTTCAGATCAACTTAAAACTACCTTCCGCACTCCATGGGGCACCTACGCTTACAGGAAAATGCCCTTTGGACTGATTAATGCCGGTGCCACTTTCCAGAGAGCGATGGACATTGCTTTCTGAGGCTTAATCAACCAGTCCGTTGTAGTTTACTTAGATGATTTTACTGTATTTTCCAAAAACAAAAATGATCATCTAGCTCATTTAAGAGCCGTTCTACAGTGATGTCGTAAATACGACATTTCCTTAAATCCTAAAAAATCCATTTTCGCAGTAGAACAAGGTAAACTCTTAGGATTCATTGTGTCAAGCAAAGGGATCATTATCGACCCTGAAAGGACACAAGTCATCTTGAAACTTCCTCCTCCCTCCTCCAAAAAGTCTATGTAGTCTTTCTTAGGCCAGATAAACTTTGTCAGGAGATTTGTCCCTAGTTTCTCCGAAATGGTCAGACCTTTAAAGAATTTAATTAAGAAAGATGCACAATATCATTGTGGACCCTTAGAAAATCAAGTTCAATTCAATAAAAAGAGCCATAATAGACGCTCCTTCTCTCATGAGCCCTGACTTTTCGCAAGACTTCACACTTTACACAGTTGCTTCTGACCGCTCCTATGCTGCTGTCCTAACTCAAAAGAACCCTGAAAACAATGAAGTACCCATTACCTTTATGAGCTCATATTTCAAAGGTGCGGAACTTAATTACCTAGTGGTAGATCAACAAGCCTATGCTATTTTCAAAGCAGTCAAGAACTTCCGATCTTATCTTTTGAAATTTAGGACGAAAATTATTGTCCCTTATCCGGCCGTCAGGAATCTGTTAGTGCAGAAAGAGTTAGGCGAAAAAAGGGTGAACTGGGTTACTTCCTTGCAAGAGTATGACATAGAAATTACCCCAGCTCAGATAGTGAGAGGCCAAGGGTTATGCAAGTTAGTTGCTGATTCAGCAGTAGAACAACAAGAAGAAAACGATATGTCAAACCTAGGACAACACAATCAAAACTCAATCTGCTGTGCACAAAACTCTGTCAGTCCGTGGTATGATGATATAAAATTATGTCTTGAACATGGGTCAGCCCCCCGTCACCTGGATCCCACTAAAGAAGAGTGTTAAGATTAAAATCTACCTCATTTCAGTTGATTAATGGTATTTTGTTTCGTCAAAATTTTGATGGAGTTCTAATGTGCTGTCTTGAGAAAGATGAGGTAGAAAAATTTTTACTAGAGTTGCATGCAGGAGAAGCTGGTGGGCATTTTGGTGGTAACACCACTGCCCATAAAGTTTTGAGAGCTGGTTATTACTGGCCCACACTTTTTAGAGATGCCCATGCCTTGTGCCGCAAGTGTATTATTTGTCAAAAAGCATCCGGGTGGATACAGAAACCAACCTTTCCTTTGCAACCTGTTTCAGTAGACTCCCCTTTTCAGCAGTGGGGCCTTGATATTATAGGTCCAACCAATCCTCCATCCTCACAGCAACATAAGTTTATCATAACAACCACATATTACTTTACCAGGTGGTTTGAAGCTGCTGCATTAAGAACTGTTAATACCAGTCAGGTAATTGCCTTCCTAAATTCAAACATTATTACTCATTTTGGTATCCCTGACTGTTTAGTATTCAATAAGGCTTCTTATTTTTCTTCTCTTGAGATGAGCGAGTTCGCTCTAGAAAAAGGAATTAAATTGAAGTATTCTGCTAGCTACTACCTCTAGGGCAATGGATTGGTAGAATCAACAAGTAAGAATCTGATTAAAATCATCAAGAGAATGGTATATGAGAATCACAAAAACTGGCATAATGCACTGTTAAACGCTGTCTGGGCTGATAGGGTGACACCAAAGAATGCTGTAGGTAACTCCCCCTTCTTTCTCATCTATGGCAGAGAAGCAATTCTGCCACCACACATTCTTCTTCCCTCACTACAGTTATCGCAGAAAATACAAGAAGAAGACTGTCCCCATTTGGAAAACCGAATTAATTCTTTAATGAAACTAGAAGAGGTAAGAGCTCAAGCTAAATGTAAGTTAGATCAACATCAACTAGTAGTCAAAAGATGGTTTGATTCTAACTCTGCCTCTGATAGGAGCTTTGAAGTCAGTGACCTTGTTTTGAAGTTGGACAAACCACATGAGGGGAAGGGAGAGCACATGAACTTTCAGAACTTATGGCTTGGACCATTTTTAATTACTAAGAAATTGGGTCCTAGCTCTTTTCGTTTACAGAACCTAGAGGGATAGCCTAACACCTATCCGGTGAATGGCGAAGCTCTGAAAAGATATTACGCTTGATGACAACCCTTTGTATACTATGTAAATATTTTTCTTTTGTTTGCTTTTCTTTTACTGTTTTGGTTTTGATGTTTAACTTGTACTTATCAGTTTTTGATGTTGGAATACACATACCTGCATGCTGAACTGTTCAGACGAAGAAAACAAAAATTTCTTTCACTGAAATGACTGCTGAAAAATTGTGTAAACATCAATTATGTACTTCTGAAATTTACTTCTATGTTGAGAAAAGGTTGTTGTTTGAGAGAAGCTAACTGATTTCGATCTGTGAGTAAAGCCTGTCACGATCATCTATTATCTTTTTACGCTGTCCTTGTTCCTTAAGGGAATAACTTGAAATATGTTTCCTTGCCTTAGAAGGTTGGTTTTGTAAACAAACCATCTCTGGATCTTAATGAAGGACAGTTCTAAAAAATTCTGTTGAGGTCTGTAAAAAAATATGTCAAAATAAAATAATTTTCAGCGTCACCCTGCTCAATCATATATCTTTAAAAAATTAAAACATAAAAGAGCCGTGGGAAGTGCTTGTAAACCCATCGGGATGCTGAACAGGTCTATTGGCAGCAGGTAAATGCATGCATGACGCCAAGACAACTTCGCTTGGGTACTGAACAGGCCCGCTGGCAGTGAAGCAATGTCGGGTACATGAAAATTTGCAAATATGAGATAACTTGACCTTAAAATGTCGTTTATTCTGATATGAAACTTCTTGGTAGGATACAGATATCAGAGTGGGTTAAATGGCAACCCTATCGAGGCTATGGACGCCTGCTGGCAGCAGTGGCTCTGTCAAAAGTATTGGGGATTTTATCTTTAATATCGTGGCTCACTTGTCTTAAGATTGTTATCAGTTTTCATCCTTTAAACACTGCTGGAATATTTGATTAATGATGATGTTTAAACGATTTTCTGGTTGTTATTTTTGAGTTAGAATTTTTCTTATTATCATAATCTGAATTTGTTCTTTTGGCAGAGATAACTGCTTCTACCAGTGTGTCGCAATTGTTGGCAACCATTTCGCAATTTTATCCTATCTCTATAAGTTGCCTACCCAAGTGTTTTGGAACCCTTGATTTTCATCGCAATCTTTGAATAAGACAACACTATTATTTCGCGCATTTGCACACCTGCCTTTGTTCTCGTTTTCACGACTGCAAATGTGAAAACTTTGATTTCTAAGTCACATTAAAATCACCACTGGATTATTATGGTCACTCTTGTCTATGTGTTCATTGTATTTCCAATTTAATTATAGTCGCACGGTTGGCAAGACACCGAAACCTTTTCTCATTTGGCATTCTTTTGTTGCTAATATGATTTCATTTTTATAAGATTGTGATGATACTATAATGACTGTCATTGATTCCTTAATACATTGGTGGTTTGATGTTTTATAGTCTTTCAATTTCCTTGGCACATTGGGTTCATGAAAACACATTGATATTATGGATTAGACCCTTGGTGTGATCATATCATACAACACATATTTGTTATGATAGAACCCTTGGTGTTGATTTCGAAACATTGTTTTGATTTTAAAACTATACAAATACTATTGCTCGTGTAAAAGATTTGGGTCGACTCATCATAGTGTTCAATGGTTGTTTTATTGACATTGCAATAGTGATTTGAATCACCATATGCGCCGTCGGTTGTACAATGGGATATGACTGTTTTGCTTGGGCTGATCTAGCTCCACCACCCTTGCACACTCGGGCATTAATGCCTCCCTCCTATCCTGGGTTACCTCTGTTGGTTTTGGGAAGTCTATCAGCTATTCGACCCTGTGTTTACCCTGTCCAAACCCTTGTGCATTTACCCTGCTCACTATGTGCCCTTGCCTATGGTACCTATGGTGCGTATAGAGCCTAATGGCAACCAAACACTCTTTCTTTTCAACAACGCCCACGAAGATTTGGAAAATAGTGGCTGGCTGGTGTTTATCTAGAGATTTGAGGGTTTTAACCTTTCTGTTGCCCAACAATTTTCCCTCACCTTCGACAGTTACAGGGCTAAGGTTGGAGACATACAACTCGAGCTAAATGAGGGATTCCTAAGTTCGGCTACAGGCTTACCAGCCACAGGGAAAAGGTGGTTCAAAAACTCCAAAGTAGACGAGGTGCCATGGTCGCTCCTATTCACATCAAGAAAGATTGTAAGTTGTGATAGAGGTATGCCTCTCACTACCCTCAAAGCCAGGTGCCATGATCTTTTGGCAATTTTTAAGCAGCTTGTGACCTGCGAAGGTCATTATGGCTTGGTATTTCTGTATCATCTTCGGTTGTTGATGAATTTTATAGGCTACCCTCTGAATATGCCACATTATATTTTACATAGTCTGTACAAGATGTCCAAAATATTCAAGCGTGAGAAGGCTGATAGCATCCTTTTCCATCACTGCTTGATCAAACTCATTATTGTCCACCATTTGACCCTTACTGGTGATAGTTGGCAAGCCTTCCTGACAAGGAATGAATTTTCCACTCCTGAGTCTGCTCAAGTTGACAAGGTGGTGGTTATTGAGACTCTGGTTGGGCTAGCCGTGCCATTTCATATCCTTCTACCCCCTGTCAAACCCTCGAATTGCCCCGACCTCGACCTACTCGATACCATGGTCGACCCGTGTACTAAAGACAATTCTAAGGCTGTCAAGAAACCTGTGAGGAAGAAAGGTAAGGGTGATACTTCTGTCAACAGTAAAGGGAAGAAAAATGCACGATGGATATCCATATGTGCCAGGAACAAGCCTAAGCAAAACGTTAACCAAAAGCCAATAGTGCTGAGCGAGGACTCAGACTCCGAAATTGAATGTTTCTTGACTGAGGAGTATCCCTATTCTCATGGCCTATGCTCTATGGAAACCTATGACTATGTCTCCAACTTACCTCCATGCCTCAAGAACGACCCTAACTACCCGAGAATTAAGCTTCACAATCAAACCCCTGGTAACTTGAAAGAACCCTTGCCTGTGATTCCAAAACCTGATCAATCACCGTGTGCTCAATGTAATGTCTGGCTTGAATGTTATTACACCGACATTCCCCTGGTGCAATCTAAGATCAAATCGTTAGAGGAATGAGTTACAGTACTGTCAAAAGAGAGAGACAGGTTACAAGCCAACGAGAAGAAACAAAAAACCACCGACTCAATTGTCTTCAGAAAAGTCAAGGCAGCAACGACCTTTGTCAATTCAAAGTTATCATGATTGAAGCATTTTCTTACTACCCAGGTATGTATTTCAATATCGATTTTGTTGGCTGAATTAATATAACCGAATGGGTTTTCTTTCGATTAGCTCCGTTCGTTTTTAATAGATTCAAAATGACTCTGTTATTTTCGTTTTACCAAAAATGATATCATTATGAATCATGTACAAGAGATTTGTTTGCTAAACTAGGACATAGTTATGATTTGGTTAATGCGATTTTATTGTTCTCAGAATAGTATAAATGATTGGTTTGTTTTTTATTCTGTTTGGTTTGCTTTTGAAACAATTTTATACGTTTGAATCAGGGTAGTTGATTGGGTTTGCTTTCTATTAGTTCCATTTTTTTTTTTTAATAGATTCAAAACAATCCTATTGACTTCGATTTACCATAAATGATTTTGTTTCATTTTGAATAAATATTTTTGTTTGGATTATGATTGCATTCGACCTGTATAAAAGATTGGTTTGCTAATATCATGTGGCTATGTTTTGAGTGATACGATTGTGTCGGCCCCAAACTTTTTTGATTCGTTCCTGTTTGATTTTATTTGCAAACGATTGCTGCATGCCTTGAATTAGCATAATTACTTGTATGAGTTGGATTGGTATCAGAGATAGATTTGATATGGCTCTGTTAGTTTTTATTTTGAAAAACGATTTTGTTAAGTTCATATTCACATATCTTGTCTCTATTCGTTTGAAAGACTTGGGTAAATCGATTATAGTCTGTTTTGAATTTGGTTCGAGAGATGATTTCGTTGGTTCCCCAACTGTCAATCGACTCTGTCTGCTCCCAATTGGTAATAACAAACGTTTGACATTTTGCATATATTCCTGTCATCGTTCGATTAAGAAACCACGATTTCGTTTGTTTCAATTTGCATACAAGTTTTGGTTTGATGTGGCATGAATGATTTTCTCTGTTTGGAATTAGTAATTAAAGATTTGGTTTAATAAGTTGAATATAATTCTGTTAAGTTTTGGATTGATTTTAAAACGATTATGTGTTCAAATTAGACCAGCTACAGAATCGCAAGATTCTGTAGCTAGTCTTAAAATTTAGATTTTTGTTGGTTTTACAAATAAAGTGTCATCTAAACTTGTCTATTCTTGTCCATTTTCAGGTGCATTCAAATTTCAATAAGCAACTGGATATGCTGAGGCAGTTTAGGAGATACTTTTGTGATATAGTCTTGTTATAGGCTGATAGCTTTAGTCAGAAATAGGGACTTGGGAAATTGTTCCCAGATTTTTTTTGTAAATTGTTTAGATAATTCCCACAGGGATGTTTTACCCTGTGGTCTTTAAATACTTGTTATTTTTTGTAATAAAGGCATCATCACTGTGGGGAGAACCAGACTATGGATTTATGATACAGATTGAGATGAAATTTGATGTCTTGTAACAACTTTAGCTTTCAATATATCAAACTTTTATTTCAAGTTTTCTTCATATTAGTTTGCAATAAGTTATCAACTACTTTAGCTATCATAATTCGTTGCGGGTTGATGTGATTTGGTTTATATTCTGTCCATATCTGATATCTCTTATTTTAAAGTGCAACAATTACTCTGTTTCAATTTGATGAATAAAGGTTTATCTTCTTCGTTAAATGAATCATTTGGTACAAATCTTCACATATGGGTTTATCTAATCATGATGATTTGTAAATCATAAGATTGCTGTCAATTTTATGTATTGTTTGTTCTATTATTGATATTCAAAAGAGCACTACTGCTTCTGGTTTACAAGAAGCTTGCAGAGAATCTGGTGCGGGTTTTCTCCCATCGAACAACTGAACTGGATCCTTTACATAGGACAAATTGGAAAGTTTTATTACAGGTTAGTTTATTAGTGTTATTTGATTAGTCTAGTTAGATATATATAGTTCAAATTTATAGTTAGAATTATTATTTTAATTGTCCATCTTAGTTAGTTTTCATTTTATTTCTTTCTTATAAAATTATAAAATAAAAAAACAGTTCTGTTGTCACAGGACAACTCACAAATGATTTTAGCAAGTTTTCATGTAAAATCTGTAATATGTAAATATTGTACATTTGTGATTAAGATCTAACTCTGTTGATAATTGAGCATTTAGTTTCATGGAATTATTGTTGTATAGTATAGACAATAGACTGTATATATATATTTCAGATTTATTTATTAGTTTGTTTTAATTGTTGTTTTCATTTAGATTAGTTCCTTTAGTTAGTTTTCTTTCATTTTCTTAGGACTTAGATTGGCCAACAGAGCCTCTAAACCCATCAAGGTGGATCATCCCAAGCAGCTTGGGTTATTTAGACAACCCTGGACTAGATCCACTCTTCCAGTTGGCGAGCGTTCATTTTCACCCGTCAACAGGTGTGCTAAGAGAGACCACGAATGTTATAAAAGAGATGGTGAAGGGTACCAGGAATGGTTGTGTTAACCTCCACCAGACGAGTAATTTGCTGGATTTAATTGCTCAGGATCAGAACAACTCTCTAACCCATGAATGAATTACAGTCAAGCTGGTAGGTAGGAACATTTACTCAAGAGTTAATGAGGGGATGGGGAAGACTGCCCATCGGTAAGGCTTCCAGACCTGACCACGGGCTGGGAATTTAGGCCACACACAATATTCCTGAGGAAGGAAAGAAAGGAAGGCATGGTGGGTAGAGGAATACCTATGAAGAGTGTAGAGATGAGAGACTGAGCTCTCGAGTTCAAGGAAGAACTGTGAAAAGAGTGTGTTCTGATCGCAGGAAATAACGACTGACTCGAGAGAAGGAGGGTAACCTTCATTGCTATATATGAATTAGTCGGGAGAAGGAGAGTAACCTTCGTCCCTATCTATTTCTGTGCCAAGAGAAGGAGAGTAACCTTCATCCCTAACTTTCGTTAATTCGAAAGAAAAGATTTAATCTCAAAGCATCGAGGTCTAGCTCGGGGGTGGCTAGTGGTAAATCCGTTAGGAGTGATTGAGCCTATGGTTAGGTGGAAATGGGCACCCCTTTCAATAGTCGCATCATGTATTCTGGTTTTGATAAGTGTTTTCATGCTTTTTTCTTTGAAATGGAATAATGAATTAATGCATGTATGTATACATTTAAGATTTACCTCTGTATTGACTGATCGAGTGATGTGTATGTATTTATCTCCTTGAGGACTTATGCTTTTGCTTGATTTTCCATATGCTCCAGTTTAACACTTGAAGGTGTTTTCCCAGGGAGTTACCTCACAGTTCCAGAGTCAGAGCAAGCCTCTTGGCACTACTACTGTCTCGGTAATTCCACGAGATTACCCCGCCCTATTTCATAACTTAAAGTTCTGCGAGCTAGGAAGACACTTCCTTCAAACCAGTAGCCTAAGAGACCTTAGGCTTGCACCTATGGCCTTAAACAAATCTTGACTAAGAGTAGATCTTATAGCCTGATATTCATCAGAGGTTCCATATGACTAGGGTCTATGAACCCTGCGCTAAGTATGAAAGGATATAACTCTGGATGAATTCGAAACTTCGGGAGCTTGATGCCCTGAGATGTCAAACTTCATAATTGTAAAAAATACCCGAATGTCAGAGTCGTAAAAGATTGTGAGTTGTTGATCTAGGGATTCTGTTGGGGCCCCTTCTCGACCATCTGATCATCTAGTGGAAGGTTTCATGTATGGTACTTCGGAGAAGTTCCACTTCGAGAGAATGGAGATGCTATAGAATCAACTCCCCGAACAAAAAAGTTACGAAGTGAAGAAGAGTCGTAGATCTGGGGGAGATCGTTAGGAGCCCCGCCTACTATTCGATCATTTAGGAGGAGGGACCCGCACACAATGCTTCAACGAAATCTTTCTTCAGGAGAACAGAGTGGAAGTAAAGCCAAAACCCCCGAACGTTGAAGTCACGAATTAACTAGGACCGTAGATCTAGGGAACCTTTGGGTTCCTTCCTAGCTGTTGGATTCACAATGTAGTCATCCCAATGTTGACCAACTTCAGGAGAAAGGAGAGTTTGCATAAAAAAACTCCCAAACGTCGAAGCCTGAAGTGACAAGAGTAGTATATCTATGGGTCTACATGTCCAGATCTTGATCGTGAGATTTGAAGGACGTTAGAAGGTTGTCAGTTTGGAGTGACATGGCATAGTGACATCACCCAGGGTGAGGTGGACCCATGGTAGACGTGACACCTATATTCCTATGTATAATATACCCTATAGACCCATTGGAATGTGACACGTGTCACCCCTAGCCCCTTACATGNGCACCTGACATGAGCCCTCCTAGCCAAAGTGGTTGGTGAAGTGACCGAAACTCTGGGAGTCTGGGACTTCGGACTCTGGAGGAATTGGGGTATAGTATTGTAGGAATTCCGTCCTAGGTGTTGACGTCGGGGAACACATGGCACTAGATCCTATAATCCATAGGTTTAACACATCGGAAGGAAGCAAGCGTAAAATATTGAAGACCCCTGAAGTTGTAGGGAGCCAGAGGAGATCTGAACCGTTCATAAACTGGGATGCGTGTCAGTATATAGTTAACTTTGGAGGAGAGCCACTCTAGAGGATTTGAATATTGGTGCTTCAAAAATGCCTGAAGCCCGGAGTAATGGAGAGGATCTCAACCATCCATTGTTTGGGGACACGTGGTGGGTGATCTGTTACTTCAGAGGATATCCCCTTCGAAGAAAAAGTGGAACAAGAATTCCCAAAGGCCTAGAGCCCGAAGTTCACTTAAGCCGTGGATCTCATAGGACAGGTGTCAAAATATCTATCACTCCGGAGGAAGGCTCGTTGTGAGAGTTGAGAACTCCTGAAGGTCGAAGCATCGGAGTTCATCGTAACCATTAGTAGTGGAGGACATGTGTCAGGAGATCTAATACTCCGGAAGGATTTCACTTTGGAGATTTGTGTGTGTGAATAATAGGGAACTGCTGAAGCCCAGAATCCCAAAGTGAATCATAGCCATCAATTCTATGAGGACATGTGGCGTTGGATTGTGAACTTAATATATTTTCCACTCCGAAGGATTCACATGGTGGTTGTTCGGAATTTCCCGAAGTGTCGGAGCCCGAAGTTGCTGTGGGTTGTTGATGTTAAAGGAGAAACGTGCACCGTTGATTAGCAAGGGGACACGTGGAAGACAAAGGTCCATTCCGTTAGAAAGAGACTTCAGAGGATTTATGGAGTGTGCATGTGGATTTGGCTGAAGCCCAAATTTCCTAAGGAAGAGACTAGGTTGTAGATCTCAGTGAGGAACAAGGACCGTTGATCCTGTTTTTGTGGTTTCAGAGGATTGTGCCTCCAGAATAATTGGCTGTAGTGTGAGGCGAGAATGCCCGAATAAATTTGGGAAGCCATAACTTGAAACCCGAAGCTTGGATTTGAGCCTAGTATTAGTCATTAGAATGCCATGGGTAAGTAGAAGATGATGAAGACCTCAAATAGAGGATTTGAGATGTTAAGGAGAGTGAAATTTTGATGCCCCATCCCTAGGAAAGATACTCAAGGGTCGAGTGTGTTACAAATTGGTATCACATCATGGTTACAACACTTGGCCTGCTTGGACTCATGGACGAGTTGCGTAAAATCCATATTTTAAATTACTTTAAGGGTGACACCCTGTCTTACCTCTTTCATAAAGAGTGTGGTTAAACTTTTGTGGAAGAAAATAATGAAACTCTCTACTGTGTGTGTATTTAATAAATATGAACTATGTGTTGTTTGTAAACTAATAAAATGATGACTAATAGTAATTTTTTTGTCAGCACTCAAGCAACCGGTAAATCGCGGGAAACTCCAAGTATAAAGGATGGTGATGTTCCATGAAATGGGGGATGGATCCAGTTGGGTATGTGTTATATTCTTTGCATGTGTGTGTGTGGGCGCGTTAGATTCGACAACTGCGTCTAACGATCCCTCTCGTAGTGTTCTTTGTGTTGTGTGCACTGGGTGCTTCCTAGGGGGGTCCTAGGGGGGGCCAGGTATGCCCCCCCTAGTTACGCGCAACATTTGGCTCCAAGCGGTAGCCTGAAGCTGATGGGGTTTGGGATAGTGCCCCAAATTTGTTTTTTGGGCATTTTTGCTATTTTTAGCAGTTTTCTAAATTAATCCTGGATTAAGGGATTAGGGTTTTGGTATATACAGAATACCTAAAAAGATTGTATATATATTGTATGGTGAATGGTGAAATTAATACAATGAAGTGTTGAAAGGTTTTTTTCCGGTTAAGGATTTCCAGTATAAATATCTGTGTACTATGTGTATGAGCCATTGATTAATTTTTGTTTTGCATAAGAATATATATGCATTGATTTACTTCACATGTTTAAAGCTTACATATCCCACAATAGTGACGAAGAATCTGATGAAAGGAGGGCGGTGGAAACCCCTCCAGATCTGGTTGAAATTGTAAGGAGCCTCATGGCCGAATTACAGAGTTGCAAGGCCGACAACGAGATATTGATAAAGGAGCAAGAAAAACAAATGGAAATTAATGTAGTCTTGCTGCAGATCTTATCCAACATATAGAGGTAGCTACAACATGGACCGAAAACTAGTCATGTGGACCGACGACATACAAAGAGAAATCAAAGTCCACATGAAATATGAAAATGTGGTCCCATAAGTGGCCACACTGGGAGAAGTACCTCGAGGAAGGCCCAACCTGGAGGTAGGGGATACTCATCAGGAGAGTCCTCTGGAAAGGAAACTGGCAACTATGAGGGATATTCTAGTAGCAAAACTAGCTCACATTCTCTGAAGAAAGGAAATAAGAGAAAGCATTCCAAAAGTTGTGATCCTAAAGAGTTCAAGAAAGCCAAACCACCCTATTTCGGTGCAGATATTAAGAAAGGGGAAGAGGCAGAAGCTTGACAACTTAGTTTAAATAAGTACTTCAGAGTCCATGACTACTCTGAAAAACTTGAAGGCTCGAATAGCCATCTTCAACCTAAATGGAAAGGCTTCCATTTGGTGGGAAGACCTTAGGAATGTGAAAGGAATCCATGAGAAGGATTTATCATGGAAACAATTTGAGGAATACTTCAAGAAAAAATATTTGTTAGAAAAATAATTTGATAGAAGACTAAAAAGTTCTATGAAATCAAGCTGGGACAACTCATCATAAAGGAATATATCAATAAGTTCCTTGAGTTGATAAGGTATGTACCATACATAAAGGATGAAAAGGTAAAATTACAATGATTTATTAGTGGGTTACCTAAGTCCTACCAGAATAGGATTGAGTTTGATGAGCCAAAGACCTTAGAAGATACTATCCAGAAGGCAAGGTATTGTTATGAACAGTTCGGGGGTCAGACCGAACCTCATGGGAAATGGAAGAAGAAGAGTAGTTCGAGATTTAAGAAGAAGGGATTTAAATCCTCAAGATTTAAGAACTATGGGAAGAACTCTAGGATGAGCCTTCCTACTAAAAGTGTGTATCAACAGAATTTCCCCTCCTAGAGTGGAAATAAACCTTTTGGAGCAACCTCAAGAAAGAATGATAACCCAAAGAAAGAACCCTTGAAATGTTAGGGTTGTGGAGAAGAACATCTACTGAGAAATTTCCCACACAGACAACATAACAGTAGGAAAGTATACAACATCCAAGAATCTACCACAGTCAATAATGTGGCTAGGATCATGCCACAGATTTATGCAGCCTTGGATAATAAACAAGCCGATCAACAAGCCTCAGTGGTGGATATGGAAGGTATGATTGCCAACCATCTAGTCTCTATTTTAATTGATCCTCATTCTAATTTGATTTATGTGGCCCCTCAGACTATTGATGAGTGTAAACTACAACCATTTAGACATGTTAAGCCATGGTTAGTACAACTAGCCACTGGAACCAAAAGAAAAATAACATAGGTCATACCAGCTTGCCAATTCATTATGGATGGATTACCCACCCAAGCGAACCTTAACATACTTCCCATAGGGTCTTACGTGTTGGTTGTGGAGTCTGATTATCTTCCTGATTCAGAGGTCCTTGCTTTCAGCCATGTTTATGCCCCATGAAGTATTTACACCCCAGAAGTATGTACACTCTTCCATGCGGGGGAGTGCAGAGGGGGGTACCCCCTCTGCGGGGTCCAAGGGGGCTATCCCCCTGACTGGGGGGTCTGGGGGAAAGTGGGCCCCCAGCGAGGGTTCGGGGGCGAAGCCCTCGAAGGAAAAATTGCCTTGTAAAAGTAAATTGTAATTTCATTGTAAATCTAGACTGTTTATTATAAGGTTGCAGATCTATCAGTAGAAATTATGCTAGGGTTTTTTTCCTAAGAAGGAAACCCTCTTTTATGAGAGAAATGTATTTCGGCTATGTTGTGATGGTGAATATTCTATTCTGAGAGAGGAGACCGTGAGAGAAAGAAGAGGAAGTTACATTGGGTTTTGCTGTAGGTTGTATCCCTTCATTTGCTGGATAATAATAAAGGAAGGACCTGGAAATTTCTCTGGTGGACGTAGCCCACATTGGGTGAACCATGTAAATATGTGTCTCTCTTGTATTGTGTATCTTCTGTGTTTTGTTTCCACATTTGTTTTATTTTATTGCTCCACGGTCCTATTTTTTCTAATAACTGGTATCAGAGCGAAAGGTAACTCACAGGAAAAGAGGGTTCCTGGTTCGAGTGGGAGCAATGTTGGAAGATGGAAAGTTTAGGGTCGAGAAATTTAACAGCCAAAACTACCAGTTACGGAAGATGCAGATGGAAGATTATTTATATCAGAAGGATCTATTCCTACCATTGGGTAGAATAGCAAATAAACCAACGGCCATGAAGGATGAAGAATGGGAGATCCTTGAATGATAGGCTCTAGGAACAATACGGCTGAGTTTGGCAGCGTCGGTGGATTTCAATATTTCCAAAGAAAAGACAACGAAGGGTTTGATGGATGCATTGGCCAAATTGTATGAAAAACCCTCGACGTCCAATAAGGTATTTCTAATGAAGAGATTATTTAATATGAAGATGTCAGAAGGTGGTTCTGTTGCAGATCATTTAAATGAATTTAATACGGTTACTAATCAACTAAGTTATGTAAAAGTGGACTTTGATGATGAGGTTAGGGCTCTTCTAATCTTATGCTCATTGCTAGAAAGATGGAACAACTTGGTCATGGCTGTAAGTAACTCTGTCTCTGGTTCAAATACTTTAAAATTTGATGATGTTGTTGGTGTTATCCTTAGTGAGGAAATGCGACAGAAAAGCACAGGTGAGACATCAGGTAATGCATTGAACATGGAGAATAGGGGAAGACAAAAGGATAGAGGAAAGGGATCAGGGAACTGCGAGAATTCTAGGAAGGGTAGATCTAAATCCAGACTTGGAAAGATAGAGTGTTGGAATTGTGGGAAGAAAGGACATCTGAAGAAAGATTGCAGAGCTCCAAAGAAACAAAGAGATGGACAACAGGAGAGAAATCAGGAAGAAAATGTAACAAGTGATGTGTTACAAGATGCTTTGATTCTTTCTGTATATAATATTTCTGAGTCTTGGGTAGTATATTCAGGAGCTTCATTTCATGCCACACCCCATAGGAACCATTTTCTAGATTATGTTCAAGGTGATTTTGGACAGGTTCATTTGGGTGATGATGCACCATGCAAAATTGTTGGAATGGGAAAGGTAAAAATAAAGCAACGAAATGGAAACCAATGGTTGTTGAAAGAGGTAAGACATGTTCTAGATTTAAGAAAAAATCTGATTTCAACAGGGCAGTTGGAAAGTGAAGGTTGTATATCCATATTTACAGATAAGACATGGAAGGTCATCAAAGGATCATTGGTGATAGAGAAAAGAGAGAAGGTAGGTACATTGTATTTATGTATTGGTAATACTGACTCTTCTATCTCTTTAGCTTCTACATGAGTGGATACAACACTATGACATCATAGGCTTGGACACATGAGTGAGAAGGGTATGAAGATACTTCACAAAGAAATTTGTTTCCAGATCTTAAAAAAATTGAATTGGACTTCTATGAGCATTGTGTTTATGGAAAACAAAAGAGAGTCAGATTTCTCAGAGTCGGAAAATAAAAGAAGAATGAAAGGTTAGAGTTTGTGCATACAGATGTATGGGGACTAACTCGGATATCATCTCTTGGTGGCTCTAATTATTATGTTACTTTTATTGATGATGCAACTAGAAAAACTTGGGTTTATTGCATTCGACAAAAATCTGATGTTTTTGATACTTTTAAGAAATGGAAAACTTTGGTTGAGAATGAGATAGGAAAAAAATTGAAGTGTCTCAGATTAGATAATGGAGGTGAATATTGTAGCAAGGAGTTTGATGATTACTGTTCATACCATGGGATTCGTAGAGAGAAGACAGTTCCAAGAACACCACAAGAAAATGGTGTGTTAGAAAGGATGAATAGGATAATCATGGAGCGTGCAAGGAGTATGAGATTGCATGCCGGTTTTCCCTTACAGTTCTGGGCAGATGTTGTAGATACTGTTGTTTACTTAATAAACATAGGACCTTCAAGCTCTTTGGATGGTAGAATTCCAGAGGAGGAATGGACAGGAAAAAAGGTAAACTATTCTTTTTTGAAAACTTTCGGTTGTGAATCATTTGTCTATATTGATAAATAAAATAGAACAAAGCTTGAGGCAAAATCCAAGAAGTGTACCTTTATTGGATATGGTGTTAATGATTTTGGTTATCGCTTATGGGATTACGAAAATAACAAAATCATTAGGAGTAGAGATGTCATATTCAATGAGAAGGTCATG
>ML779921.1:98180-132929 GCA_009831015.1 Picea engelmannii | reverse complement strand
GGGTATGAGGTCAAAGGGAAGGAGAATTTGGTATGCAGGTTGAAGAAGAGCTTGTATGGCCTAAAGAAAGCTCCAAGGAAGTGGTATTTGAAGTTTGACAGGTTTATGACAGAACATGGTTATAGTAGATGTCATTCTGATCACTGTGTTTATTTTAAAAAGCTAGAAAATGGATGCTTTATTATCTTGATATTGTATGTAGATGACATGCTTGTTACAGGGTCTAATATGTAGGATATAAATGTGCTCAAGAAGAAATTATCCAATTCATTTGCGATGAAGGATTTGGGTGCTGCAAAGAAAATCCTTAGCATGGGAATAACAAGAGACAGAAAAAATCACAAATTGACATTGTCTCAGGGTGAGTAGACAGAGAAGGTGTTGGAGAAGTTTAGAATGAAGAATGAAAAAATAGTTAGTACAACTTTGGCCAACCATTTCAAATTAACTAAGGAAATGTGTCCCAAGACACAGGAGGAGATAGAATACATGTCCAGGGTCCCTTATTCATCAACAGTTGGCAACTTGATGTATGCAATGGTTTGCACAAGACCAGATATTGCACATGTAGTGGGAGATATGAGCAGGTATATGAACAATCCAGGTAAAGAACATTGGGAGGCAGTAAAGTGGATTCTCAGGTATTTGAGAGGTACTACTACTCATGCATTATGTTTTGGAGGTTCAGACACTTTTCTACAGGGATATGTTGATTCAGATATGGAAGGTGATAAAGACAGTAGGAAGAGCACCACAGGGTATGTTTTTACTATAGGTGGAACAACAGTAAATTGGATTTCGAAACTACAAAAGATTGTTGCACTTTCAACAATAGAGGCAGAGTATGTTTCTTATACAGAGGCTAGTAAAGAGATGATTTGGTTACAAAGGTTTATGGAGGAATTGGGAAAGAAGTAGGAGAACATGAGGTTGTACTGTGATAGTCAGAGTGCCATTCACCTTGCAAAGATCTCAGCCTTCCATTAAAAGACTAAGCATATACAGTTGAGGTACCACTTCATACGATCTGCCTTGGAAGATGGACATTTGAAGTTGGAAAAGATACTCACTAGCTAGAATCCTGCAGACATGCTAACAAAGGGACCAGGGAGAAACTGAGTTCCTGCTCAGTTTTAGTTGGTCTTCAAGAATGAAGATGAAGATGAAATTTTCCAGGTCCAAGAAGGTTCAGAGTCTAGCATATACAACAATGGTGGAGTTGTTGAGATCAGTCTCCAAGTGGGAGATTGTTGGTTGTGGAGCCTGATTATCTTTCTGATTCAGAGGTCCTTGCTTTCAGCTGTGTTTATACTCCATGAAGTATTTACACCCTAGAAGTATGTGCACTCTTCCATGCGGGGGAGTGCAGAGGGGGGGTACCCCCTTTGCGGCGTCGAGGGGGGATATCCCCCTAGCTGGAGGGTCTGGGGGCAAGCAGGCCCCCAGCGGGGGTTCGGGGGTGAAGCCCCGGAAGGAAAAATTACCTTGTAAAAGTATATTATAATTTCATTGTAAATATAGACCGTTCATTATAAGGTCACAGATCTAACAGTAGAAATTATGTTAGGGTTTTTTTCCCTAGAAGGCATCCTTCTTTTATGAGCGAAATGTATTGTGGCTATGTTGTGATGGTGAATATTGTATTCTGAGAGAGGATACTGTGAGAGAAAGAAGAGGAAGTTACAACGGGTTTTGCTGTAGGTTGTATCCCTTCATTTGCTGGATAATAATAAAGGAAGGACCTGACAATTTCTTTGGTGGACATAGCCCACACTGGGTGAACCACGTAAATCTGTGTCTCTCTTGTATTGTGTATCTTCTGTGTTTTGTTTCCAAATTTGTTTTATTTTATTGCTCCACGGTCCTTTTTTTTCTAACATTACGACCTATTGATTGGTATGGATTGGTTAGCTGCTTATAAAACTAAGTTTGACTGTTACTATAAAACTTTAGAATGTGTAAATGAAGAAGGGAGAAAAATAACCCTCCAAGGGATCCAGAAGCCTATCTCAGTGAGACAAATATCATGCCTTCAAATGAAAAAGTATTGCAGAAAGGGATGTCACCTATATGAAATACAGGTGTTGGAATCTGTTGAGGATGAGAAGCCAAACCTAGAAGACCACCCCATATTAAGAGAGTATAAAGATGTTCTTCCAGAAGAGGTATTGGGTCTACCTCTAAGAAGAGACATTGAATTCTTGATAGAACTTTCACCAGGAGAAGTGCCAGTGTCTAGAACACTCTATAGGATGAGTACACCAGAGATAATTGAGCTCAAGCTACAACTAAAAAATATGATGAACAAAGGCTACATCCAGGCCACTGTGTCTCCATGGTGAGCACCAACCTTGTTTATGAAAAAGAAAGATGGCACACTCTGACTGTGCATAGACTATAATCAACTAAATAAGACAACCATAAACAACCAGTATCCCTTGCCAAGAATCGTTGACTTTTTCGACCAGTCAGGGGGTGATTCAATTTTCTCAAAGATTGAATTAAGGTCTGGATACCATCAATTCTGAATCAAGGACGAGGACATCCACAAAACAACCTTCAAGACAAGGAATGGTCACTATGAATTTGTGGTGGTGCCATTTGGATTAACCAATGCCCCCGCCACTTTTATGTTCTTGATGAATAATGTACTTAGCTAATTCCTAGACATATTTGTATTGGTTTTCATTGATGATATCCTAATCTACTCCAATAATAGAGAGGATCATGAAGAACATCTTAAATTAGTGCTACAATTACTATGAGAGCATCAACTCTACGCTAAGTTTAGCAAGTGTGACTTTTTCCAGAAGCAAGTCCATTACTTAGGCCACGTCATTTCTGAAGGAGTGGAAGTAGACCATGACAAGATCAGATCTATCATGGAATGGCCTACCCCAAAGGATGTATATGATATCTAATCCTTTATGGGCTTAGCAGGATACTATAGGAGGTTCATAAAATATTTTTTCAAGATTGGTTGTCCAATCACTACCCTTCAGAAAAAAGGGGTTAAATTCACTTGGACATCGTAATGTGAAGAAAGATTTAAGAAAATGAAATACCTTCTAACCCATGAAACCATGATGAAGTTTGCAGACCCTGATATCGACTTCCTCATGTGTATAAGATGCCTATAAGGAAGGACTCAGAGGATTCCTTATGCAAAAAGGGCATGTAATTTGCTACTAATCCAAAAAATTGAATGAGCATGAAATCAATTATGTGACCCATGATATAGAGTTGGCCTCCATAGTGCTTGCTTTAAAAATGTGGAGGGATTATCTACTAGGTAGGATATTTGTACTTATGACAGACCATTGTGGGTTGAGGCACCTATTTGATCAACCAAAACTCAATGATAGACAAGCTAGGTGGATGGCTCTCCTCAGTGAGTTTGATTTCAAAATCAAACACATCAAAGGGAAGGAAAATAGGGTGGTTGATTCCCTTAGCACAAGTATGAAAAAAATTCACCTAGCAATGGTAAGCACCCGTGAAAGGGATGTCAGGGAGAGAGTCAGGAATGCACAAGAAACATATACATTTTTCAAGACTGTGACGTCATACCTAAAGCAAGAGCCCACAAGGTTAAATTATGAAGGCTATCAAATGCTTGATGAAGGCCTGCTTAGTTACATAAACATATTGTATATTCCAAGTTGTGATGACTTGAAGAGGTTCATAATGGATGAACTACACAATAGCCATATACTGGTCATCCAGGTTATCAGAAAATGATCACGACCACTAGGAAACAATTCTATTGGTGTGGGTTGAAAAAGGACATAGCTTACTATCTAGCTAAGTGTCTTGAATGCCAACAAGTTAAGGCAAAACATCGACACCCAACAGGGTTGCTACAACCTCTACCAATTCCATAATGGAAATGGGAAACCATCTCCATGGATTTCATCACCGGATTACCAAAATTGGCCAAGAAGAATGATGCCATCATGGTAGTGGTAGACAAATTGAGCAAGTTTGCTCACGTCATTCCTGTCAAGTCAACTTTCAAGGAAATAGATATTACCAACATCTTCATGAAGGATATATTTAGACTACATGGCATTCCTAGGGATATTGTATCTGACTAGTTTACTTCAAGCTTTTGGAAGTCTTTAATGGCTAGTTTTGAGACTAAAGTGTTGTTTAGCACAACCTATCACCCTCAAACCGATGGACATATAGAAATATTAAACCAGGTATTAGAAGACATGTTAAGGATGCATGTAATGCATCAGCCTAAGGAGTGGGAAGACTACCCGCCATTGGTATAATTTTCCTACAACAACGGTTATCAAGAGTCACTGAAGATGAGCCCTTTTGAAACCCTCTATGGTAGACAATGAAATATTCCAATCAGATGGAGTAATATAGTGGATAGAATTACAATCGAACCCAACATGCTAAAATAAATGGAACAACAAGTGATTCAGATAAAACAAAATCTGAAAATTGCTCAGGATAGACAAAAGAGTTACGCCGATAGAAAGAGAAATCCTAGAGAGTTCAAGACAAGAGACCATGTTTATCTCAGAGTTAGGCCCAAGAATATTTCTCTGAGAATGGGAGCTTGTGCCAAGCTGGAACCTCGGTATTGTGGACCCTTTGAAGTATTATATAGAGTAGGACTTGTAGCCTATAGGTTAGCACTCCCTCCCACAGTAAAGGCACATAATTTTTTCCATGTTTCATTATTGAAGAAATATGTACATGATTCTAATCATATAATTGAATGGTTTGTGATCCAAGTGGAGCTGGAGGGAGAATTCCTCCTAGAATCTCAATTCATACTAGACAGGAAGGAAACCTCACTCAACAACCAAACCATTACATAGGTCAAGGTGCAGGGGAAACACTTTGGCCCATATGAGGCTACGTGGGAAATGGAGGATGCCATGAGACATGCATATCCATTTTTGTTTACTTATGTATATACATAGCATATTGACAGATAGAACATTGAGGACGATGTTCCTTTAAGGGGGAGGGAATTGTAACACCCTTTTTCCCATAATTTGTAAATATAACTGTATTGGCCAAGAGACTATGGAAAACTCAATATGTGTGAATGTTTGGTTTGATGGACCTTTATATAAAAGGTCAATGAATGTAAATTCTATTATTTACTAGAAAATGGATAAGTGTTGCATGACTGTTGGAAGTGGGGGTGTGCTA
Organism: Picea engelmannii; assembly: GCA_009831015.1. Taxonomy (NCBI): domain Eukaryota; kingdom Viridiplantae; phylum Streptophyta; class Pinopsida; order Pinales; family Pinaceae; genus Picea; species Picea engelmannii. The sequence goes on along the minus strand of ML779921.1, from coordinate 127,748 downwards.
AGAGAGACCATGAAATCTATTAAAAAAATGGTGAAGGGGACCAGGAATGGTTGTGTTAACCTCCACCAGACCAGTACTTTGCTGGATTTAATTACTTAGGATTAGAACAACCCTCTGACCCAAGAATGAATTACATTCAGGCTGGTAGGTGGGAAGACATCCTCAAGAGTTAATGAGGGGATGGGGCACACTTCCCATCGGTAAGGCTTCCAGACCTAACCATAGACTAGGAATTTGGGCCACATGCAATCTTTCCTAGGAAGGAAAGAAAGACAGGCATGGTGGGCGGAGGAAGACCTGCGAAGAGTGCAAAGACGAGAGACTAAGCTCTCGGGTTCGAGGAAGAACTGTGAAAAGAGTGTGTTATGATCGCAGGAAATAGAGACTGACTCGGGAGAAGGAGGGTAACCTTCATCCCTATATATGACTAAGCCGGGAGAAGGAGAGTAACCTTCATCCCTATCTATTTTTGTGATGGGAGAAGGAGAGTAACCTTCATCCCTAACTTTCGTTAAGCATGAAGAAAAGATTCAATCTCAAAGCATCGTGGTATAGCTCGGGGTGGCCAGTGGTAAACATGTTAGGAGTGATTGAGCCTATGGTTGGGTGGAAATGAGCACCCCTTTCAATAGTCACATCACGTCTTCTGGTTCTGATAAGTGTTTTCATGCTTTGTGCTTTGAAATGGAATAATGAATGAAGGCATGTATGTATACATTTAATATTGACCTCTGTATTGACTGATCGAGTGATGTGTACGTATTTATCTCCTTGAGGACTTATGCTTCTACTTGATTTTACATATGCTCCAGTTTAACCCTTGAAGGTGTTTTCCCAAGGATTTACATCACAACTCCAGAGTTGGAGCAACCCTCTTGGAAATGCTATTGTATTCATAATTCCACGAGATTACCCCGCCCTGTTTCAAAACTTAAAGTTCTGCGAGCTAGGAAGGTTCTCCCTTCAAACTAGTATCCTAAGAGACCTTAGGCTCGCGCTTACGACCTTAAAAAAATCTCGGCTAAGAGTAGAGATTATAGCCCGAGATTCATCACAAGGTCCATATGACCAGGGTCTAGGAACCTTGCGCTAAGTCCGAAAGGAGATAACTCTGGATGACTTCAGAACCTCGAGAGCTTGAATCCATGGGATGTCAAACTTCATAAATTTCAAAAATACCTGAATGTAGGAGTCATGAAAGGTTGTGAGTCGTTGATCAGGGGAGTCCGTTGGGGCCCCTTCTTGAGCATCTGATCGTCTAGTGGAAGGTTTCACGTATGGTACTTCGGTGAAGTTCCACTTTGGAAGAATGGGGATGCTATAACACCAACTCTTTGAAAATGAAAGTTATGAAGTCAAGGAGAGCCATAGATATGGGGGAGATTGTTAGGAGCCCCACCTATCGTCCGATCACTTAGGAAGAGGGACCCGCACATGTTGCTTCGGTGAAATCCTTCTTCAAGAGAACATAGTGGCAGTAAATCCAAAACCCTGAATGCCGAAGACGTGAAGTAACCAGGACACATGTCAGTATATCGTTAACTCCGGAGGAGAGCCACTCTGAAGGATTTGAATCTTGGTGCTTCAAAAATCCCAGAATCCTGGAGTAACGGAGAGGATCTCTACCATCCATCATTTGGGGATGCGTGGTGGGTGATGTGTTACTTCAGAGGATAGGCCCTTCAGAGAAAAAGTGGAACATGAATTACCAAAGGCCCAGAGATCGGAGTTCACCTGAGTCGTCGATCTCAGAGGACAGGTGTCAGAATATCTGTCACTCTAGAGGAAGCCTCATTGCGAGAGTTGAGAACTCCCAAAGGTTGAAGCACTGGAGTTCATTGTAACCGTTAGTAGTGGTAGACATGTGTTAGGAGATCTAATACTCCAGAAGGATTTCACTCCATATATTTACATGTGTGAAGACTTGGGAACTGCCAAAGCCTGGAGTCCCGAAGTGAATTGGAGCTGTCGATTCTCTAAGGACACATGGCGTCATATTTGTGAACTTTAGATATTTGCCACTCAAGAGGATTCACATAGTGGTTGCTCAGAATTTTCCAAAGTGCTGGAGCCCGAAGTTGTTGTGGGCCGTTGATCTTAAAGGAGAAGCATGCACCATTGACTACCAAGGGGACATGTGGAAGAGAGAGGTCCATTCCATTAGAAATCCACTTTGGAGGATTTGTGGAGTGTGCATGCAGATTCGGTCGAAGCCCAAATTTTCGAAGGAAGAGACTGGGTTGTAGATCTCAGTGAGGAACAAGGACAGTTGATCCTATTTATGTGCTTATGGAGGATTGTTCCTCTGAAATAATTGGCTACAGTGTGAGGCGAGAACGCCTGAAGAACTTTGGGAAGCCATAAATTGCAACATGAAGCTCAGATTTGAGCCTGGTAGCAGTCATTAGAATGCTACGAGTAAGTAGAAGAGGATGAAAATGTTGGAAAAAGGATTTGAGATGTTAAGGAGAGAAAAATTTTGATGCCCCATCCCTAGGAAAGATACTCATGGGTTAGGTGTGTTACATTGATGCACCAGTATACAACATGCCTCATTTATTTGATCAGACCAACAAAGATGAGACTTCATAACAAGTAAGTAATATAAGAAGATTTCTGGTGTCATGTTTGAAGTTGTTGAATGATAAAACCTCTTTACAAGTGTTACAAAGTCTGTTAGGAAAGTGAAATTCTAGAGAAGAGATAAAACTAGAACAAAAGATAGTTAATCAGGTCCATAAAAAGATAAGGAAAAATAGGGAGTTCAGACAACTGTTTTTCCTAAGAAGACATGGGAATCCATGGGGGAACCCACACCGGGATATTCACCTATTCAGTTGAACATAGAAAATCAACATAGAGTGGTACCAATTGGTATATTGAAGGGGATACCAGTGGATTTAGATGGTGTGTGCACCATGGTAGACTTTGAGGTGATTGATATCATGGATAACACTCAACCTTATCCAACATTGTTGGGACTGGACTGGGCATTTGAAAAACAGGCTACCATCAAATTGATTACCAGGAAAATTATTTTTGAATAATGAGAGTACAAATTTATAACACCCTTAGATCCTTCATAATGTGGATGATATGTTGAACTTGCAACATAAAAATTTATCATAGACGAGGTAAAACAATTTTATAGAACTACCACATGCAAGGAAGATTACATTAACCCAACAACAGATGGAATGCTTAGCTGGAGAAGAATTAGTTATCATGATTCATAATATGACATAGGAATGGATAATTAGCAACAATTATTACATGAGATATCTACCAGAATATGTGCCAAAATGACGCGCACACTAAGATGGATTGGCTCAGAGGTAAGAGAACCTCCTACTTTTTATGGTCAAAATGATTTAGAAGAATTTTTAAGAAACTTTGAGTTATAATTTTGGAAAATAAAAGATTATTGGTTTTATACCTTGCATTAAAAGCAACATCTAGACATTGGTGGGGTACTCACAAAGGTAAGATCAATCAATGGTATCAATGCAAGAGATTACTGCGCATTAGATTTGGCACAGAACATGAGAATAAGTATGTGGAGAAGTATGATGGAATTAGACAACCTAAAGAACATATATAAATATGTATAACCTAATGGATAGTGGTACCACCGGAGGAATGGTCACATCACTTCATCCATACACTAGAAGGCATCCCAAGGAATTGGTATACATAATTGGAATTGCACATAGAAATTGCAAATTGGGAGGAGATGCAACAAAAATTTGTCATTAAATTTGCATTTGAAAATGAGAACCCAATGGTAGATACAACGTTAAAGGTGGTAAAAGAGAGGATATTTGAATAACCTGAAGTTTAAGTTGTAACAACCTATCAGAATCAGAATCGGTAGAAAGTCAGATAATTGTTACACCGTTATCACATTGTAGAAGATGATATAGCAGAAGAAGACCTACGCAATATTCATATAACATAAGTCGAAGGGCAAAGAGAAGTATAAGGTCCACAATTACAATTGGAAGAATTTTTTGCAATACTGAAAATCAATAAAGTCAACATTGGAACATAGGAGAGTCTGAAAATTTCAAGTATTGGTGACTATTGGGATAACCAAACAGTGGAAAGAATAACATAGTTACTGCGTGAGTATAGTGATTTATTTCTAGCAACATTTTCATAGATGAAATCGGTAGCAGGGGAACTTGGATAAATGAATATTCCTTTAAGACCATATGTCAGACCAATCAAACAGAGACCCTACATGATGAATCTGGTATATAAATAGAAAGTTAAGGTAGATATTGACAAGATGCTAGAGGCTGGTATAATAGAACCTGTTATAGAATCATAGTGGATTATCCCTATTGTATTTCAAGAGAAGAAGCAAGGGGGAATTACTATCTATGTATACTTGAGGAAGTTGGATGATGCATGTCTGCATGATCCTTTCCCTACTCCATTTATAGATGAAGTGTTGGAGAATGTAGGAGGCAAGAAGCATATTCATTTACTAATGGATTTTAAGGGTATCACCAGATCAGGATAGCACCAAAGGATCAACATAAGACAAAATTTTCCATAGAATGGGGGTCATATCAGTACACAAAGATTCCTTTTGGATTGAAGAATTCCCCTGCTATATTTTCAAGAGTAGTAGTAGCTTCTTTTAAGAATTTTATACATAATTTTTTGGAAGTTTATTTGGATAATTGGACAACCTTTAGCTTATTGAAGGATGATGTTGAAGTGTTAATATTGATGCTAGATAGGTGTGGATAGTGTCAAATTTCATAAAATATTACTAAATGCATATTCAACGCACCATTTGGAATTTTGCTAGGGCATGTGGTGTGTAAACAGGGTCCGTTGGTTGATCCTGCGAAGATTGTTGTCATTGTTAATTTACAACCACCTAAGTCATTGCGCCTATTAAAATATACACTTGGTCATACTGGATACTATAGAAATTTTATAAGGGGATATGCACAAATTACTGTGCCCATGAATAAATTGTTAAAGAAGGATACCAATTTTCATTGGAATGATGAGTGCCAACATAGTTTGGATATCTTGAAGGAGAAAATGGTGACAACATCAATTTTGGTGTTTCTTGATTGGTCAAAAGAGTTCCATGTTCATGTGGATGCATGTTCAATATCACTTGGAGCAGTATTGGAACAACTAGGATAAGGTGATATAGATCACCCAATAGCATTTGCAAGAAGGAAGCTTTTAGATTCAAAGCAAAATTACTATACAATAGAGAGAGAAGGTGTGGCTATGGTATATGCATTACAAAAGATTAGACATTACTTATTAGTCCAACATTTTAAGATGTTTATATATCACTTTTCTCTTAGATATCTGGTCAACAAGCCGATGTTGGAGGGAATAATATGTAGATGGTTGTTTTTATTTCAGGAATTTGATTTTGAAGTAGTTGTGAAACCTGGAAGACTGAATGCAGGGCCATATCATCTATTCAGGATAACTAATGGAGAGGAACCAAGAATCTCGGAGGACAATTTTCCCAATGCACAACTCTTTTTAGTAAAGATTGCCGATGAATATTTTGCTGACATTATTGAATTTTTGAGTACAATATTTGTCCGAGAGGAATATAATATTGCACACAGGAAGAATTTGGTGGTTAGAAATGCATACTACCAACTTATTGTAGGACACTTGTATAAACTAGGAGAAAAAAATATTCTAAGGGTATGTGTCATGGAACATGAACATCCTATCATTTTGGCAGAAGCACATGAAGGAATAGATGGAGGACATTATGCAAGGAAATTGACTACGCAAAATATATTGGGCGCAGGACTTTGGTGGCCAACAATGTCAAAGGATGCAAAGGAGTATTGTCAGAATTGTGATGTTTTCCAGAGGGTAGGTAAACCATCTAGGAGGGATGAGATTCCACTAAGACCTCAAGTAACTCTTAAAGTGATTGATAAATGGGCATTAGATTTTGTAGGACCAATTAATCCATTATCTAGAAGATCAAGAGAAAGGTATATAATTACAACGACAAAATATTTAACCACATGGGCTGAAGCAGTAGCAGTGAAATGATGTAACACAAAGACTACAATGCACTTCATATTTTAACATGTAATCACAAGATTTGGATGCTATATAATTATGATGAGCGATCATGGGACTCATTTTATCAATAATACCATCCAGACAATGAATGAAGAATTTGAGATACACCATCAGAAGAGAACTCCTTACCATCCTCAGGATAATGGAAAAATTTGAAGAATTTAATAAGATATTGGAGAATTCCTTAATTGATATTTGAAATGTAAACTGGGATGATTGGGATTTCAAGATAACAATAATGTTATGGGCCTATAAAAATACATGAAAGAAAATCACAAGGCAAACACCTTTTAGATTGGTGTATGGACAAGAAGGAGTAGTTCCTTTGGAGTATTTGATACCTATTCTGCACATTGCAGCCATTGCAGACATGACAAAAATAGGCGTAGTACAAGAAATACTGGCTCAATTCATGGAACTAGAAGAAGACATGGTTATATCTAGTTTTCATCAAGAAGTATAGAAAGAAAAGGATAGATCTTGGTATGATAGGCACATTAAGAATAAGAAATTTAAGGAAGGAGATCTAGTTCTCCTTTATGACAGTAAATATTTACAACACCCAAGAAAATTCAGGATGCATTGGCTAGGGCCATATGAGATAAAGTCTTATATCATAGATGGAGGTGTTTTGCAACTATATATAGGATTTAGCAGACAAGGAGATTCAAGGATAGGTGAATGGTAATTGACTAAAACTGTATAGGGGCATTCGACCTAGTAACCCTCAGTAGTTGTAATGCAAAAAGTAAAGTTGTACATAGTGTATATAGTAGGAGTTAAAAGAAGAAAAACAAGAAAAAAAATGGAAAAAAAAGAAAAAGACAAAAAAATGCAGTAGATAGATAGATGGTAGACAAGCAGTTGGATGATACAATGTGCAATAGAAAACAAGATATATAGAAGCACATGATGACACTGCGTGCCAGAAAAAGGTGATAAGACAGAAAACACAATGCAATAAGATAGAGAACAATCAGAAGACGAAACCCGATGATCGAAAAAGTGGAATACAACCGATGATTATGATAGTAAATATAAAAGAAGGAAACGTGAACAAGAAGACTTATTGTGACTTGAAGAAAGTGAGATCTAAGTAGCGAAAACACAGAGTGAGAAGATGATTTTCAGATGATTCAATAAAGATTTATAAAATCCGTATTCGGATTTAGCAAAATGGCGCCACTGAAGTTCGAAGCTCCCAGTCGAACTGCAATAAAAATGAGAAGCACCATGATATCTCCACAAGAGAAAAAAGTCAAAGAAACAAAACCTATTCATCCAAAGGGAGTGGTGGACATGGATTCCATTCCTTCCCCAGTGATCGATCTAGCTAGCCTGATGATTGTGGAGGAACAGGAAAAACAAATTACAATAACAGAGTAGATGGAGGTCGATTTGAGGGTCGAAGAACATAACCTATCGTAGAGAAAAACCCTACATAGCAGCTTGTCCTAGGAGAACCATAGTAGATGAGTGTGGAAGAGGAGGAGTGACCAAAAGTAGATGAACCCAGAAGACAAGCCACAAAATCACAATAACCTATCACAGAACCAACGCAATAGACAAAAAAATAGGTGCAGATGGAGGATGTTACAGGTCAACAAGATTCAGATGTAGAAGTAGAAGAGGATGCACACCAAAAATCAGGGTCATCGATAGTTATAGGAAATACAAAGGGAAACTAGGCAGTACAAAGATCAACATGCAAATAGAAATAAGGCACACCGACACTATCACGCATACCCAAAGGAGTAACAATCCTTCCTGACTTATTAGGATGCGTGGATAAACTGAAGTATTATGTTCATGATGTAACAGACATTGAAAATTTCCATGAGTTTGTGCCACAAGTTTATATGGAGAGAAAGGGGATAGGTCCATCAGAGGTTCCAATTTTAGAGCCAAAGCAGTGGATTGCAGGGTTGTATAATACATGTATAATGAACTTGTTAGAAATCCCTCATCTTGGACAGGGTAAATATGTAAACAATTGCGTCAAAAAATTATTTTCCTTGGTACATGAGGTATTCCATGGATGGAGAGACTGGTATCAATAGACATAAATTTAATTGCAGAAATCTCAGGTCTTCCAACAAATGGAGAAAATCCAGAACAATATTTGGATGATAAGACAAAGGAGAAATCCCCGATAGAGGAGATGAAGAAGACATATGGCACTGAGAGAGAGTCACGAGGAATAATAATTAACAAAATCACTGAACCTACAATGATATTGGCGACCAATTTAATGGCTTGAAAAGTTATAAGGAAATATCACAAGGAAGAAGCACCTGCATGAGTTATAGCAGCAACTGCGTAGTGCGTGAAGGGGACTTTACTCAACTCAATCCCATACTTACTGAATTTGTTTTTAGATGACTGATTTGTGAAAAAAGTTCCATTATACATGGCTGATAATATTTATAACTTTGGTGGGTTGGGGAGAACCCAAATACAACGTATTTTACCCAAGGCCAGGGAAGTGTCATGCAACTAAGTATGTAACATTATGGCACACCTCAAACGAAAAAGAAAGCAATGCAAATTCTGATATATTTTCTATGTACTTTGAAGAGATGTAGGGAAAGATAGCCAATACATGGATGATACCACCAAAAGTGGTGGAAAAGCATCAAGGAGTAGAAAATTTTAAGGCTTCTAGACACAATATGTGGATTCAAGCAAAAAGGTATTCCAAGAAGGAATGGTTACAATTGAGATATTGTGTGACAACATAAGAAGTGCAATGGGCCATGAAAGACTGGACTGAGGGATGGAAGGTACTAGTAGTTCCCAAGAACATATCAAAAGGTAAGTAACAAGAAGAATTTGGTCCATCGCAAAAATCAAACAATCCAACAATGAATAGAAGGAAGCAAGTAGAGCGTGTGAAGGAAATAGGGGGGAGTGCAACAATTAGAAAAAAGAAAGTAGAAGAACCCTATCCCCAAGCCTTTAGTGTAGAAGAAGGATTGTGCAGAAGTAAGAAATGGAGGAGCACAAAAGAATACTAATGGAGGAGCACAAAATACTAATGTGGAGATGTCCCAGACATAGAGATACCAGGTACTACAGTGCATACATAGATACTTCTCATGAAGATAACTATCTTTCAGTGAGGAGGAAAGAAAAAGAAGATGAAGGTGCACAAGGGTGTCCCTGAATTTACAATCATAGAAGATGATGTTGATTTAGTCATTGAGAAGGTGTAGGACCGCACAATAGAGTCATGGGATGATTATGAGAATAAAAGGGAATAGATAATGAAGAATTTGAAATAAGTTAAGAGTGTAATGGAACAACTACAACTCAATACATCACAAAAAAAACAACAAGTTTAACAACAACAGACTCATTAGGAAAAGACAGTTCTAGTGCAAGAGACGGTATAGATCATGCCGTTGGGGAATGGATATTTTTGTATTACTCAATACATGTTGCAGATTGATGAGGAAACAATGCAAGAGAAGCTAAAAGGAATTGATCACTTGGACTTGGAACTTCCCAAGGTCCCAAATAAGTTGTTATATAAATTACAAGTCAGTGTCGTGTAGGAGTGTCAATTGAGGACTCGAGAATATGTGACCGATTTACAATTGGCTAAGAAAGTAAGTGACACACTAAAGATAAAAATAAATGAGGTGTAGGTTGAGAGGGACGAAGAAAAGAAGCGCACTGACCATATATATAAGCACATATAAGAAGTGTTCAAGATGATTACTGACAATGTAGAGGAAGGAAATATACAAATAGAAGAGAAGATCAGGAAAATAGCATAGACAATAGAGAATTATAGAAGCCACGTCACAGAGTTGATGACACTCCTACAACCAAGCACTCCACCAGAGGTTAGATAAAAAAGGGTGTAGGGGGTGACAGATCATAAGGAGAACATTACACAGAGAATCCAGGAAATCACATATTTATATGATAGAAGCACAAAATTATGGACTCATCTGCAAGAGGATGAGAAATTGCAGGACTTAGACAAGAAAGAAGGAGTAAAATATGCACTGCAAGACTTGAAGCAAAAATAGAAGATTATTACAATACAAGATAGGTTGAGAAGTGCACATGAATTGAAAAACTTGTAGGAAGAACTGAAGAGTATTCAGGCAGAAAAATAGTCAAGGCAAGTGCAGTTGGAGCCACTACAAGAAGGTGTAGAGAAAATGCCGACAGATATTGATGCAGCCATGGGATATATTGGAAAATTATCTTGGAGACTGAATAATTGATGAAGGATCACATCACTACGCAAAATATGGAGTCTGTAGCACATAAGAGTGCACAGGTAAAATCTCGAGCTAAAGGCATTTTAGGCAGATTCCGGGAGTTGGAAAAGTCAGTAAAAGCTGCAAACACTGTGTGAGTGGCTTGGGACGAGCCACGGGTGAGTGTTGGTGGCCTTTTGGCATAGGAAATTTTGTGGAAAAATGCATACATTAATTAAGACAATCAGAAAAGGGACCAAAAAAAGGTGCGCGTGTCGGATATCAGGGAAAAGTAGTGTGAGGAGGCAGGAGAGAGACAAGGAGACAGTTGGATCATGGACCAGCCATGTGTAGGAAGTTAGAAAGTGGATAAACCTAATCCACTTAGGGTTAGGGTTTTGGTCATTGATGTAAAGGATTTAACCCATTTATTGTAGTATAAATATATGTATTGTAAGATCTAAGGAGATCATGTGTGTGTGATGTTAGGAAGAATCAGTGCTTGAGCTATCTAGTTGTGGAACTAGTTTTGGATTCAAAGTCATTTTTGGAGATAGAGTTATGGATTATAACTGAGGGTCAATTCGCAAGCTATGGAGCTTGGTGCGACACTATTCAACCTTATCATATACATGTGCATCTCATATGCACTGCTAATGTAATGCATGTAGCGCACTAACTTGATGAAGATGAATAAAGAAGAAGATAATGCCAGATCTTTGTGGACGTAGCCTAGGGGGGTGAACCATGGTAAAACATTATGTCTTTGTGTGGAATTTCTCTTTTATGTGTTGCAATGGTTTATGATGAATGAATGAATAATCTGGTAGTAGTAAAATGCATTGCGCATTGGAATAAGTTATGTTAATTACTATAGAATGAATGTTAATGAATGAATATGATTATAGAATGATATATGTGATGTATATGAGGTAGAAATAATTCCTAACATCCCCATGAGAACCATTCCTTCCATGAATACATACATCTGGTTCCTGTAGCTGCCCATAAGACATCTCTGGTGAGACTTCATTTTGCACTCTATGCACAATGTTGGAAATATTGTCATTGATGTCAAGAAGTATATCAGTCAGCATAAGATGTCAAACATCATGATCAAAAGCACAAGCTCAGAAGGAAGAGCACATTGCACAATATATCAGGTAGCAAAAGAAATTTGTGATTATTGTTGATCATGATAGGATCAACAATGTTCCTATGATTAAATCTCAGGAGGGTTAGAAAACACATAGATCAAAATTCGGAAGGAAAAATGTAAGCTCAATAGCTGTCCGATTAGAGTGAGAAGAGGAGCTAGCACCTTTAGTTGGGATTTCACCATTTCAGAGATCAAGAGGTTGGACACAACATACAACAAATAAACCTGAAGGATGAAGCCCTGAAGTTGAGGAAGCAAGACACGTTGACAGACCACGTCAGTAGATCTACGTCAGAAAAGACACGGGGCACAGTTAGAGAATGAAAAGTGTCAAGATAAATTGGCATTTCAGGATCATATATATCATGAATTTGAATGACACGTGGAAGCTACTCGGCACATGCCAAGTCATCATGTGACATCAACAGGTTTACGTCACGTTGGGAGTTTCTACTTTGGTATTTTTTCATAGAAAGAAAATACTCTAATATCCCGAAGTCCCAAACGTCGAAATTCTGAAAAGGACACACGTCAGTAGATTGACAGCTTCAGAGTTTTGAAATATTGGAAGTCACGAAGACCCAAAGGTCAAAGTGACAAAATCCTATCAGTCATCCATCTCATCAGAAGATCGAATCGTGACCGTTGATTTGGTAAAGCACTCAAGCACTCGTTTTGGCTCAGCATTCGGTCACTGCCGATGGTCATATGCTATAAGTGTTTTATTATATGTTGCTATAATTGGTAAAGCCCATGGTTATGTAAATGTGTGATCATATGTGATGGTTTGAAAGAAGCGCCTCCATGGAATCTAGTCTCTGTGAATATAAAAGAGATTCAGGATCGATCATAAAGGATTAAATTGATCCATGATTGTGATCAATTTATGAAAAACCTTTATAGTAAAATAACAAAAAATAATTGCGATTGATTAATCGAAGAGGCACGATGGTCAAAATAAAGGGAAACAGATGTGTCACACTCACATCATTTGAAGAGTATATAGTCAAGGAAGAGTGTTGAGAAGAAAGTGTCTCTGCAGTCCATATTAGAAGATCAAAAGCTGAAGTAGATTCTAGGAAGAAAAGCTAATTACTATGCATTAAGGGTGGTTGGGTGGTGTAAGGGCAGGTTGGTGCTTGCAGAGGGAGTTGGTGCTTCCTTGTTAGTTGTAGCTAAATAAATAGGGGGTCATAGCCTCCTATCAGTTGGTGTTGGTAAACCAGGGTGTGGGTGCATCCTGATCAGTCGGTGTTGATCAAAGAGGAAGTACATCTTCCTTCTATGTAACATGTAAAACAAATTTTGCAGTTAATAGAAAAGAGTTTGTGGTTTTTCCCATTTGGGTTCCACAATACAATATTGTGTTAAGATTCTGTTTTCATTAATAATTAAAAATTGATATAATTGTTGTGTCACCGATTCACCCCCCCGCTCTCAGTGACAAAATCTGATCCTTCAATTGGTATCAAAGCCGGTTCCTTCAGCACAGTCTAACAAACTTAAAGGTAGATCTTGAAGATGGATCAACAAGAACGAATGTCTAACAACAAAGCACCATTGTTCACTGGAGAAGGATATGCTCTGTGGAAAATAAGAATGAAAAACTTCTTGTTGGCACTTGGTTTTGATATCTGGCAATAAGTTGTAGATAGTTACATTGCACTGACTACTCCACCCAAAGACTCTGGAGGAAATTGTTGAAATAATGTAACTGCAAAGTGTATTCTTATTATTATTTGATATATTATTTATTGGATCAATCCCCATTGTGGATTGATCATGTCGGCTATCATAAAAGGACCAAATACCATTTTTCGGATTGGTCATAATGTAATTGTAAAAGGCTAGAGAAGAAGTCGGCCCCATAATATATTAAAGAGGCACAAAATATAATAAAGGTGGTTATAACCACCCAGATTGAGAAGTCGGCCCTGCTAGTGAAGATACACTTCACACGTGCCAGATTTGTATAAATAAGGAGGCTAGTGCCTCACTTAGATACACACCTCACTTTCTCATTGAGAGACAAGTTTCAAAACTGCAGTTGGAGAAGAGAGAGAGAGAGTGGTGCATATTTGGGAGAGGAATTTCTGTATTATCTTGAGTTATCTCTTGGCATTGTATTGGCTATCTATAATAAGGAAGTTTTGCTGGGTTTTCTTCCCCTAGAGGGTTTCCTAGGATAAATTCTATGTCTCTTGTGATTGTGTATTTCTCATTGATCTTGTCTTATGTTGCTGTTATCTATTGAAATGCAAAGAACTATAATAATGGCTTAAACATTAATAGGCCTTCAGAATTTACATACCAGGTCACCGCCACATTGAGATCAACAGGGATGTAACCTTTGATGAAGATGCAACACTCAAGAAATCGAGAAGATTCCAGCTTGAAGAAGTACATGAAGAGGAACCCGTAATCCCCAGAACTGCAGAATCAGTGAGGGAGGTTCCCAAAATTGCAAAACCAATGAGGGAAGACATAGTTTCCCCTGATGAGGAAATTTCAAAAGATCATGATATAGTAGAATTTCAAGAACCACCTCATATGACAATCCTCCATAAAATAAAGCCATCTTGGGCTAGAGAGCTCATTCAATATGGAGAGAAGTATGGTGTTCCCCAAGGAACCATGAGACAGGTGAAAAGACCAAATCCATTTTCCAGTTATACGGCTTTGATGTGTGACCTCCTAGAGAAGGAGCCTACCAGCTTTGAAGAAGCCATTCAGATGAAAGAATGGGTAGATGCCATGATAGAGGAATACCAATCCATAATAAAAAATGATGTATGGGAAATAGTTCCCAGACTGAAGAGTAAAGACATGGTATCCTCTAAATGGCTCTTCAAAATAAAACATGCTGCTGACGAAAGTATTGAAAAACATAAAGTAAGATTCGTTGCTTGGGGATTTTCTCAGAAAGAAGGCATTGACTATGAAGAGACATTCACTTTTGTAGCCAGATACACTTCGATCAGAACCATCATAGCCCTTGCAGCTAAGATGAAGTGGAAGTTGCACCAGACGGACATAAAGACAACTTTCCTAAATGGTTTCATCGAAGAGGAAGTGTATATAGAGAAACCTGAAGGATTTGAAGTTGAAGACAGGAAGTCTCACATCTGCAAATTGAAGAAAGCCTTGTACGGATTGAAGCAAGCTCCTAGATCTTGGTATGGCCAGATAGACAGTTTCCTGACGATCTTGGGCTTTACCAAGAGTAAAGCAGATTCTAACCTCTACTTCAAGGTTATGAACGATGAGCCAGTGATATTAATACTATATGTGGATGACTTATTCTTAACCAGAGAAGAAAAGCTCATCACTGAATGTAAGAAGAGACTTGCCTCAGAATTTGAAATGAAAGACCTTGGCCTAATGCATTATTTCTTAGGTCTTGAGGTATGGCAAAGTCCAGAGAGAATATTCCTTAACCAAGGGAAGTATGTAGTCGAAATCCTGAAGAGATTCGACATGTTGGAATGCAAGTCCATGAATACACCCATGGAGGTGAAGATGAAGTTGTTGGTCGACACCTCGTCATAATTGATTGATGCCACACTGTACAGACAGATTATTGGATCCTTGATGTACCTGATGAACACCGGACCATGCATTTGTTTTTCCGTGAACACTTTGAGTCAGCTTCTAGTAGAACCCATACATGTTCACCTAGTGGCTGCAAAACATGTGATGAGGTACCTTAAGGGTACAATAGATTGTGGTCTCAGCTATGATGGAGATCATGATTTCACAGTGAGTGGATATACTGATGCAGATTGGGAAGGAAATGTTTCTGACAGGAAAAGCACTTCTGGATGCTGTTTCAGTTTGGGATCAGCCATGATCTCATGGTAGAGTAGAAATCAATCTAGCATTGCTCTCAACACAATAGAAGTAGAATACATTGCTGCATGTTCTGCCAGCTGCGAAGCTATATGGCTTCGAAAGTTGCTGACCTATATATTTGACCTAGAGATGGAAGCAACCACGATCCTATGTGACAACCAGAGCTGCATAAAGATGACAGAGAATCCTGTATTCCATGACAGGTCGAAGCACATAGAGATCCAATATCATTACATCCATGACATGGTGCAGAGAGGAGCCATAAAGCTCTATTACATTAGCACGGATGAACAAGTTGCTGATGTGTTGACCAAGCCTCTATCTCATGTAAAGTTTGAGCACTTTCAAGATAAGATTGGCATAGTCTGAAAGAACCTTCCTCGAAAGGGGGAGTAGTTGCTGTGATGAGACATCTCTTGCTTCCGACCTGATGGTTGTGACATAAAGCAAGACGATGTGATATGACTAGTACTGAGATTTCAGATATATAGATGTGACGTAAAGCTAGTCTAGTACCCTGCTTTCGACTTGATGGTTGTGACGTAAAGCATGACATGTACCTTGCTTCCAACCTAATGGTTGTGACGTAAATCAAGATGATGTGATGAGACTAGCACTGTGCTTCCGGCTGGATAGCTGTGACGTAAATCTAGTCTAGTATCCTTCTTCCAACCTGATGGTTGTGACGTAAAGCAAGACGTACGCCTTGCTTCCGACTTGATGCTTGTGACGTAAAGCAAGATGATGATATGAGACTAGCACTATGCTTCCAACTGGATAGCTATGATGTAAAGCTAGTCTAGTATCCTTCTTCCGACCTGATGGTTGTGACGTAAAGCAGGTTGAATATCTTGCTTCTAGCTTTATTGCTATGACGTAAAGCAAGACTTTGATATGAGACTATAACTGTGCTTCCGGATTGATAGCTGTGACGTAAAGCCAGTCTAGTATTATGATGATGAGGCAGCCTCATGCTGTGATGATGATGATGTATTAGTTTTATACTAATCCATATTGACGTAGATGATGATTGCATTCCTTTGAGAATGACGATGCTGCTGATGAATAAAACTTCCGATGATTTATAGATATGCCAGTCAGTGCTCCAAGATGATATTGATGATGCTGTCCTCCTAATGCCGTTGATAATGCATACCTCTCTCTCTCGCTTGATGCTGTTGAAGAATACCCTTCTTGTTAAGGGGGAGTGTTGAAATAATGTAACTACAAAGTGTATTCTTATTATTATTTGATATATTATTTATTGGATCAATCCCCATTCTGGATTGATCATGTCAGCTATCATAAAAGGACCAAATCCCCTTTTGTGGATTGGTCATAATGTAATTGTAAAAGGCTAAAGAAGAAGTTGGCCCCAAAATATATTAAAGAGGCCTAGAATATAATAAAGGTGGTTATAACCACCCAGATTGAGAAGTTGGCCCTACCAGTGAAGAGACACTTCACACGTGCCAGATTTGTATAAATAAGGAGGCTAGCGCCTCACTTAGATACACACCTCACTTGCTCATTGAGAGACAAGTTTCAGAACTGCAGTTGGAGAAGAGAGAGAGAGAGAGTGGTGCATCTTTGGGAGAGGACTTTCTATATTAGCTTGAGTTATCTCTTGGCATTGTATTGGCTATCTATAATAAGGAAGTTTTGCTGGGTTTTCTTCCCCTAGAGGGTTTCCCAGGATAAATGTTGTGTCTCTTGTGATTGTGTATTTCTCAGTGATCTTGTCTTATGTTACTGTTATCTATTGAAATTCAAAGAACTATAATAATGGCTTAAACATTAACATAAATAAAATCTGTAATGATAACTCAAGAGCAGTTAATGGAATTCTAGCTGGGTTGACTAACTCTATATGTTTGAAAGTTATGAATTGCAAATCAGCCAAAGAAATCTGGGACAAATTGGACGCTATATATGAAGGAGATGACAAAGTCAAAGAAGCCAAACTACAGACCTATAGAACTCAATTTGAAAACCTGAAAATGAAAGAAGAAGAAAATATTGTTGAATACTTTCATAGGGTAGATGAAGTGGTCAACTCAATTAGAGCAACAAGAGAAAAAGTTACATATAAAACCATTGTGAAAAAAATACTAAGGTCATTATCGATGATACATGATGCAAAGATTTCCTCAATTGAAGATAGATCCAATCTAATCTCACTCACAGTTGACCAGCTCCATGGGATTTTTACAACTTATGAAATGAGAATAGGAAATAATAAATTAGCAAAAGATGAAACAACTTTCAAAGCATCCAAGACAAAGATAAATCAGAATAAAAAACCTCAATCTTGTCATCATGAAGAATCTGATGTGGAGGAAGCGAACTTCATTAGAAAACTTAAAAAAGGATCAGGGAAGTACAAAGGAAAGCTTCCTTTCAAATGTTTTAGTTGTGGAAAAGTTGGTCATTTTGCATCCAAGTGTCCCTATCCCAAGGAGGACCCTGAAGAGGAAGAAAACAAAAACAAACAATACCAGAAGAAGGAAAAACCCAACTACAAGAAAAAGTTCTACAGAGGGAAAAATAATTTCTACTCAAAAGAAGAAGACAACAACTCATCAGAGTCTAGTGATAATGATGAATCTGATGATGATGAAGTTCTTTTCTTAGGTATTGAAGAATCTAATGAGATAGAGAAAATTAAACATGAGAAGGAGTTAGAAGATGAAGCAGAAGTTAATATGGAGGAAGAACTTTTCAGTGCCTTAGATGAATTAAGAAAATACAAAACCAGATATAGACAATTGAATTTTTTTGTAGTTGAACAGAAAGAAAAATATGAACAAGAAGAAAAGGAGATGGAAAAACTTATGAACAATCTGAAAAAAACAAATCTTAGAAGCAAATAAGATCGAAGAAATTCTGGAAAAGTCTCTTGAAGAAAAACAAATAACTATTGAAAGGATGGAGGCAGAAATAGTTCATCTAAAAAAGGAACTGGATGCAAAAATAATTCAATCAAAATCTGAGAATAGCTCTAAAATATTAGATAAGATTATTAGAGCGCAAAGGGATTCTAGAAATAAAAATGGAATAGGTTATTCTCAAAAGGAAATCCATGTTAACTCAAAATATTATGCAGATGCTCTTCGCAGTACATTCAAGAAGAAAAATGAAGAGAAGATAAGTAATGATAAGGACTCCAGAAGATTACCTCCACCCATCAGGAAAGAAGGCAATACAATACCAAAGAAGTTTTACCAAAAYAGGAATCCTCAYATTTTTCYTGGTTATTTCTATGCATGCTCTAATTTTGGACACAAAGSTATGAATTGYAGAGCATATAGAAAGAAAAATATGAAGGTTAAGAATTATATCCTTAAGGATAAACAAGCAACAAATCGAGTTAAGAGAAGAAACTATAACTCCTTTGAACCTCTACAAGAAGGGGACTTACAATGCTTCAGATGTCATAACCATGGACATAAATCCATTAATTGCAGACTAATGGAAGTCTTAGAACAACCCAAGTTCATTAGAGAGCAGAAGAAACTTTGGAGAGTAAAAACATCAAAAAGGGAATGTCTTATTGCCCTAAAAACTCAAGATGAAAAGGATCTCTGGTATGTTGACAGTGGATGCTCGAAACATATGATAGGTAACAAGGACAATTTTTTAGACTTAAAGAAACAAAAAGGTAAAGTTACATTTAGTTATAATTCTTCAAGTAGCATACTTGGGAAAGGCACTGTGAGCTTGGGAAAAGACAAAGCTAGAAATGTACTACTTGTCAATAAATTGAAGCCTAGTTTATTAAGTGTCAGTCAAAACTATGATTAGGGATACTTCTGCATCTTTGATTCCCAAAAATGTGAGATTAGGAGAGAAGACACGGGAAAATTAGTTGGTACTGCTCCTAGAACTCTTGAAAATGTATATATACTAAATGCAAAATTGAATGAGGAGTGTCATATAAATTCTGTAGATGAAAGTTCACTATGGCATAGGAGGTTGAGGCATATTAACTTTGACAATCTTGTGAAATTCAACAACCTTGGTGCAGTAAGAAACCTACCAAAAATCATAAAACCCTCAAATGCTATGTGTAGACACTGTCAACTAGGGAAACAAACTAGGGTAAGGTTCAAAACAAAAGAATACAGAACCTCTAAACCTTTAGAGATTGTTCACACTGAACTATGTGGACCTACGAGAACCAAGAGTCTACAAGGAGAGTCTTAATTTATGTTGTTCATTGATGACTTTACTAGAATGAGTTGGATATGTTTTCTCAAGGAAAAATCAGAAGCACTCAACAAATTCAAAGCCTTTAAAACCCTTGTTGAAAATGAAAGGGAGACAAAAATCAAATGTATTAGATCAGACAATGGTGGTGAATTCACCTCAAAAGAGTTCGATGTCTTCTGTGAAACTCATGGAATAAAAATACAATTCTTTGTTGCCAGAACACCTCAACAAAACAGGATTGTTGAAAGAAAGAACAAAACAGTTCAGGAGGCTACAAGGACTATGCTCAATGAAGAAAAATTGTCAGATGGATATTGGAGGGAAGTTGTAAGCACAACTATATACATATTGAACAAAGGTAAGCTCACGGTTAATAGTGATACAAATCCTTATGAACTATGGTTTGGAAGAGCTCCATCAGTGAAATACTTCAAAGTCTTTGGAAGTAAATGCTACATCAAAAGACTAGATGAGAGTCTTGGAAAATTTGATGCCAGATTTGATGAAGGTATTTTTCTTGGATATGCTTCAAACAAGAAGGCATATAGATGCTACAATCTTAGATCACATAAGATTGTTTAAAGTGCAGATGTCAAGGTGGATGATCTAAAAATGATAAGGATCAAAAATCAAGAGACCATATCTAAAAATAAAGATGAAAATGATGATGAGACATTCAACACACAACTAGAAGAAGTAGAGGAGAATGAAAAAGAAAGGGAAGAAGATCATGGATGATTTTAAGGATGGAAATGTGTTTTAAAATGTAGAAACCTTGACGAATCTTACTAATTCTTCATATGCCAACTATAAATATTTGGTGATATATTTGTAAAAATATTCAAATTTATAAGGATTTTATATAGTTTTTATAAAATTTTGGCGATTTTTAAGGTAAAATAATTTTATCCTATAGAATCTGGGCAAATCATTTTTAAAATAGTGAATCTCGTTTTTGGAAAAACCATGGAAAATTAGCCCATGAGCGAAATTTATCCCCTAAAATCATCCATGAAGAAGATGATATGGATACTATTGAAAGTGAAGAAGATAGTGAAGATGGAGAGATAAGAGAAGAATTTCCAAGAAGAGATACAAAGACACCCTCAAGAATTATTCAGAAAAATCATCCCGAAGAACTGATTATTGTATATATGAATGATGGAGTGCAAACAAGAAGACAACTACTGTATCAAACATAATTAACATTGTTGTCACATATTGAGCCAAGTTCAATCAAAGAGGCATATAAAGATGAGAACTGGGTTAAATCTATGAATGAATAATTGGATCAAATTGAAAGAAATCAAACTTGGGAACTAGTTCCTACACCAAAAGATAAAAATGTCATTGGAACTAAATGGGTATATAAAAATAAAATGAATGAAGATGGGCAAGTAATCAGGAACAAAGCCAGATTAGTATACAAAGGTTATGCTCAGGTTGAAGGAGTAGACTATGAAGAAACATTTGCACCTGTAGCTAGATTAGAGGCAATTAGGATGTTCTTAGCTTTCTCCAGCTACAGAAAATTTAAAGTGTACTAAATGGATGTCAAATCAACATTTCTCAATGGAAATTTAGAAGAGGAAGTCTATATTGAGCAACCACATGGGTTCCAAATAACCAATAAAAGAGACTATGTTTGTAAATTAAATAAGGCACTCTATGGATTAAAACAAGCACCCAGAGCATGGTATGCAAGGCTAGACTCTTATTTACAAAAACAAGGCCTCAAAAGGGGATAAGCAGACAACAATATTTATTGCAAAATTGTAATAACTTGATCATTGTGGAAGTGTATGCTGATGATATCATATTTGGTAGTAATAATATAAAAATGAGTGAAGACTTTGCTAAGATGATGCAACAAGAATTTGAAATTTCTATGCTTGGAGAACTAAATTTCTTCCTTGGATTACAAATAATACAATCCAAAAAGGGGTCTTTATCCACCATTCTAAATATGTTAAGGACATGCTTAAGAGATTCCAGTTAGAGGATTGCAAACCTATTAGTACACATATGACAGTTGGATGCAAACTACGCAAGGATTATGAGTCCAAAGTTGTAGATCCAAAACACTACAGATCAATGATTAGCAGTTTTCTCTATGTAATAGCTTCCAGACCTGATGTTAAACAAGCTGTTGGGATGGTGGCTAGATTCCAAGAAGAACCAAAGGAGAGTCATGTTCAAGCTGTAAAAAGAATCTTTAGATATTTGAAAAGAACCATAGATCTTGGTTTGTGGTATCCTAGCAAGGAATCATTCACATTAAAAGCCTATCCAAATGCTGATTGGGCAGGAAGTGTAGATGACAGAAAAAGTACGAGTGGAGGATAATTCTTTTTGGGAGAATCACTAGTTGCTTGGATAAGCAAGAAACAATCCTCTATTTCTCTGTCTAGCACTGAAGCTGAGTATATTGCAGTAGAAGAATTTTGCACACAAGTGGAATGGATGAAACAAACTCTAAAAGACATCAAAATAGTATTTGAAAAACCCACAATTATCCATTGTTGGCCCTTGACCAAGTTTTGAGGGATCTTGACCAAGTTTTACCTATTTTGGGACTTCGACAGGTTGTCGAAGGAGTAGTGCAAGACAAAGCGAAGATCATTGGATCTCATCTCCTTTTTGGGATTTGGGAATATGTAACGGGAATGGGATGTCGGCCCATGGGTTTACCCATGTTTAGGCCTATTTTGTATGTATAAATAGAAGTGTAGGCAATGTAAGAAACAACTGGATGAGCCTATGAGCTAAGTGCTATATCTATGTGATCGAAGGATTATAAGTGCTTTGTGAATTCTATGTGAGACTTGCAGAGCTAAGTGCAAGTCATGTTAAGAAGCTATGGAAGATTGTGTGCTTAGATCTACTCGGGGAAGGAGGATCTAGCGAGCTGCATAGATCTCTTGTCCCAGGAGGAGTAGGGTTTTAGTGGCTCTGTTCTTGTAACCGATTGACTGAAGACAATAAAGAAGAATATTTGGTGGACATAGCCCCAAGGTGGGGGTGAACCAAGTAAATATTGTGTTGTTCTTCTTTGTGCTTTGTCTTGATGTGTTTATGTCTTCTATTGCTAACTGATTTGATAGAGATAGATAAATCTACTTATGCTTTGTGTTAATGATGTGTATGAATGTTATATCTGACTTACATGAATGTGCTTAGTGCTTGATCTGCTAGATCTAACCTATCTGTTTATGATAAGTGTTGACATACATCAGATCTGAGTGAATGATGCGATGATATGTTCTATTTGCGAAGTAGAATAGTGGTTGAATATTGATGAACTATTGGTGCTAAGTGCCCTGTCAAGTATTATAATCATAGATCTGTTTCCCAGCTAAGGTTGTAGACATTTGAGTCCTGCAACTACCCCTGCCTCTACCTTGGGTGAGGCTTCATCTACTTCATAGGTGTTTCCAAAAGGGTCGGTAGTTAGGGTTTTGTTGGTGTGTTGTTGTAGCGTTGAACCCCGGGTCTGCCCCTGTGCCAACAAATGGTTCCGTTGTCGAGACCTGAAATTGTGATTGTTGGGAACTGAGAAAGAAGAAGCTTTGTGAAAAGATCTGATCTGAAACTGTGAAATCTCTGTGTGTAGATCTGTCTCTCTAGTGGGCAATACTCTACTTAGTTTAAAAAGCTCCGTGCTAAATAAAATAAGTCCGATCAGAAGAAAAGAGGTAAGATCTGAAAGCTTTGTACTCTGAGAAAGGTAAAAACGAGAATTCTTGACTAAAAGAGGTAGGATCTGTAAGCTCTGTGCTCTGATAAAGGTAAGGCTAGTGAAAATTTTTAGATCTGAAAGCTTTGTGTTATGTAGAAGTAATATTAGCGGAAGTTTTTGTTTCAAAAGTATGAATCTAGGTATATTTGATAGATTCTGTCCTAGCTTGAAAACTAGGGCACTAATAGATGAAATAAGTTTTGATATGAATAGATATGATAAGAATAGTGAAAGATATGTTATACCTATGCATAGAAAGGATATTTGGACTAATAAGTGTATGCAAGATCCTAGAAAGATTTTTTTGCAGGTTAGCTACCATGATCCTGGTGTGCAACATCGGAAAGGCTAGGGATCATTTAAAAGAAAGACAGGATCAACCCTCTATTACAATTGCAGAAAACCTGGACATATTGCTAAGGAATTCCTTGGGAGAAGACCTAGTTGTCTTTGTTGCAAAGTTGTGGACCATGAAGTGTTGGATTGCCCTAGAATGATTTCTAATCTTGAAGGAATGAACCTGAACCAAGAAAACCCTAAGGAAGATCCAAAAATAGCAGAACCCCAGAAAGAATCAGAGAAAACATTGCTACAAATGAAAGAAACCCTGAATGACCACCGACATGTCAGCTTACCAGAGATCTTCAAGGAAAAAGAGCAAATAGAAGTAAGAATAGGAGACTTCGACATTGACTGTGTTCTGGATGAGGAAACACAGTTGAATATCATGATAGAGAGAACGTGGGAAGCTATAGGGAAGTATGCCATGATTCCTTCACTAGGAGTAATAGGTCTATTCAAAGGAGAGTTGATAAACCTGTGTAGAAGGCTCACTTGGATACCTATGAATGCTAATGACACTTCGACAGAAGAAGATTTTGAGATTATTAAATTTATTGAGAACAACGCCCCATTTACCATGCTACTAGGAAAAACTTGGATTGAAAGAGATCAGGCCAGAAGGAAATCAGAAGAAGAAGTTTTGGAGAAGAAGAAGCAAGAATTAAGAGATTTCATGGCTAAGAGGATCACACACTTGATTGAAGAGCATGAGACCATATCGAAGCTATTTAACACCAGAGACCTATATATTGAAGTTGCAATAACACTGGAAGAACCACTGAAGATTGAAGTACCTATTCCAAATGAAAAAGAAGGGTTACCCTTGAACCTTAGGGAAGGATCTCAACAATGTGAAGTCACTATGTCCAAAGAAGATAAGAATCAGAATGGAAAAAGACATACCGAGACGAAGCTCACTAGAAAGAAGGCTAGAAAGATAAGTAAGAAGAGAGATAAGCTACAAAAGGAAAATTTGCAAAATTGGAGCTTCGTTGGGATATCAGAACAACGACACATGGCACTTCACCATGGTGAAGAAATATAGCCGTTGGGGACATTATAACCATTCGAGTGATGCCCCGAATGGATAAAAAGGCATTTATGGTTCGCCACCAGACCGTTAGACCACACCATAATGGAAAGAATAAATTTAATGAAGGCTTCATACCCATTACAAGTGATCCATTACAGAGTTATCTATTTACCCCATCGTGCCATGCAATGAGAACACTTTTGCTAAACCGAGAATTTGAGCCTGCAGACTTATTGAGTTTACACAACGATCATTGCGCTCTGCCTTCTATCCTATTGCAGTACCTACGTTACTTTTCGAACTTGAGATATTCCTCCTGAGCACGTATGTACGAAGAGCTCACCACAGTCAAAGAAGTTGCGACAGAAGTGCTGATCAACCTCATGACTGAAAGAGTTATGTCGATGTCTATAGGTATACAAGCATCATCGACGAGAGGAGTGCAAGCCTCCCTGTCGACTGCTTGAGCCAGACCGTCCCATCCATCAGATGAAAAGCAAACCAAGCACAAAGATGACTTAGCAAATGTGAAGCTCATTCCATCCATATCACCTGCTTATATACCACCTATGAGCGGCACAGTAAACAAAGATAGCGTACCTAGAGATTTTGACTACACCTTGGTCACTGCGTACCTCCCGAAGAGGATACACATAGTTCGAGTAGACCAAGATAAGATTGCAGCGTTGAAGTTTATCAACTTCAACCTCGGAGATCGCAAAGTTTACAGAATTCTCACCCCATACAAGTACCTGACCAGAATAAAGGGAAAGAATTTGAAGATCATCCCTCAGTCATGGACCCATAACCTCATGCAGTCCACCCTGCTCAATGTCATGAAGATTTCTCACTTCAGACGACACCAGGAGGTGAATGAATGTGTCAAGCTACTGCTATCTTGTTACCATGATGGTTATTTGTGGTTAAACCACCGTATCATGGTTGACCCTACCTTGATCCATCGGATCACCGGGCTTAGCATGCAAGGACCGGATCCACAAGATTTTTACCCTAGAAAAAACACAGACCGAGCACTAGCATAGAGGATCAAAGAGACTTATGGTGATGTTGAGAAGGGAATTTGAGACTACAAGGTATCTTCTATTCTGAATGGCCCAATGTGCCTCGCCTATCAATTGATCGCAGCGAAGTTAGTACGGAAGAACTGACCCACCCAAGTCACTGGTTTTGTAGTCAACCTCGCAAGGAAGTGCACAGAAGGACTACATATCAACTAGGTGAAGTACCTGGTGAATCAATTAGAACTTGACTACAGATAATCCCAAGATCAAGGGTACAAATTTCATTTCAGCTGGCTCTTGATACTCATAGCTTTTATTTTCTGGGAGATGCTGGAAGGTGCGACCTTCTTGGACATCGAGCCCTTTGAGCCACTGGCCACAAAGTTCAGTACACTGTGTTAATTGAGTGACATGAATAAGTAATGGGAGTCCAATGTTGTGTTCCATACATACTACAACTAGCTAAAGAAAACCATCTAGTCTGAGCCTCGTATGACTCCGAATACTTTACACAAGTTCCAACCTTTGATGAAGTTCAACGCAGACCGACATTTTATTTACATCACAATGCACATTGACGAGCAAAAGAAACATCTGCAATTATACTACAAGCTGACATAAGAAGATATGGAAGGGATCACTAAGGAATGGTTGACGAACCTCCTTGTTCCAGCAGATCCTGCAGAGATATCCGACATCGATAGTCCAAAAACTGTGCAAGATACACTCGGACCGAGAAAGACAAAGAAGACTGAAGAAGTACACAATTTAAGCAGTGACTTAGTGAATATTGCTTCCATATCACTAGAGAAAGGGGGTGATGGAGAAGAGATAGATGACATGGAATTTGAACAGAAGAAAGGCGAGGTAACCTCACCTAAAGATGAGGAGGACCCCTTGAAGAAAAGGAAGGTTTCCCCTTCAAAAAATTCCTCCTGGAAGAAACTGAAAGCTCCTATAACCAAGATGCAGACTACATTGACTCCAGATGACTTTAATTTCATCATAGCATCCCTGAATGATGCTTCCCTAGAGATAGTAGAGAAGAAAGAAGCTAAGAAGGAGGATATGTATAATCGAATTGAGGTCGAGATCTAAGGGGTGTAGCAAGCACTATAGTCTAGCCACGTAGTTTCCACTGTGCCTATACCATTGATAACACCATAACTGGGATATGAGCCAGCTCAACTCCATCGGCTTGCTGATACAGTCGAAGCTCACCTTCGATGAGCACAAGAGGAAGTAGAGCAAGCTAGTCAAGATTTGACACAAGTACAAGGAGTCCTTGTAGAGAAACACAGTGCTATAGAATGGGAAAATATTTCTCTCCAAGAAAATTTTGGTGAAGAAAAATCCCAGCTACACCAAGAAAAGGAACAGTTGCTCGCAGAGCAACTTGAAGTAAAGGAATTGGTCAACATAGCACTTCTCTCTGTGATAGTTGTAGAAGTAAAGGCTGAAGAGCGAGTTCCATAGACAATAGCGCAACTTGAAGAAGTGATACAACAACTACAACAATGCATAAAATATTTGGAGCTATGCGCAGTACCTGAGACCCCTCAAGATATAAGAGACCAAAGGGAAGAAACCCTCCAGGAGCGCAATTGACAGACTGAAATCCCTTGCCCTAGAATGCAAGCAGTTGAGTAACCGTAGTGCCCGAACATATGAGAACCTCACTAAGAATCCAGAGTTCCAGGCACTGGAGTCATAGCTCCAAGAAGCGAAGCAGCACACAGACACACTACAGGTGCAGCTGAAATCCCTATCAGCCGTAGAAAGAATGAAGTGGTCTCAAGAGTAGCGCATCACCCAACAACAGATCCATATGATTCAAAGTAGAGTTATGGAAGTAACTCAACGGCTCCAAACAATACAAGATAAGGCATGCCAATTGTTCATAGAGGTTGAAAGCCGAGGAGCCCAGCTAGAGCATGTTGTTAATGTAGCAGAACAATGCCTAGAAGGGCCCGTGAATGACGCATTAATCCAAGAGTTCACCAAGAAAGAGGCCGTAGCACAACAACAAGTTGAAGCAGCTCGAGCCAAGCTCGAGGCTTTCAAAGAAGAACTGGTTAGACCATAGTGACTCAGGATGAGTCATAGGTGAGTGCAAGGGGCTTGTTGGCCCTTGACCAAGTTTTGAGGGATCTTGACCAAGTTTTACCTATTTTGGGACTTCGACAGGTTGTCGAAGGAGGAGCGCAAGAGGAATCGGAGACCATAGGATCTCAACTCCTTTTTGGGATTTGGTAATATGTAACAGGAATGGGATGTCAGCCCATGGGTTTACTCATGTTTAGGCCTATTTTGTATGTATAAATAGAATTCTAGGTAATGTAGGAAACAACTAGATGGGCCTATGAGCTAAGTGATAGATCTATGTGATCGAAGGATTGTAAGTGCTTTGTGCATTCTGTGTGATACTTGCAGAGCTAAGTGCAATTCATTGTAATAAGTTGTGGAAGACTATGTGCTTAGATTTAATCGAGGAAGGATGATCTAGCGAGCTACGCAGATCTCCTGTCCCAGGTGGAGTAGGGTTTTTTGGCTTTGTGCTTGTAACCGATTGACTGAAGACAATAAAGAAGAAGATTTGGTGGACGTATCCCCAGGGTGGGGGTGAACCACGTAAATACTTTGTTGTTTTGCTTTGTTCTTTGTCTTGATGTGTTTATGTCTTCTATTGCTAAGTGCTTTGATAGAGATAGATAAATCTGCTTATGCTTTGTGTTAATGATGTGTATGAATGTTATATTTGACCTACATGAATGTGCTTAGTGCTTGATCTTGTTGGGTATGTGTTATATTCTTTGCATGTGTGTGTGTGGGTGTGTCAGATTCGACAACTGCGTCTGACGATCCCTCATATTAGTTAAGGGATTTTGCTATTTTTAGCGATTTACTAAATTAATCCATGTTTTAGGGATTAGGGTTTTGGTATCTACGTAATACCTAAAAACATTGTATATATTGTATAGTGAATGGTGAAATTCGATATAATGAATATAAGAAAGGTTTTCCCGGTTGAGAGCTTCCGATATAAATCTCTGTGTACTATGTGAATGGGCCATTGATTAAATTCTATTTTTCTTAAGAATCTATATGCATTTCTTTACTTCACAGGTTTAAAACTTACATGTGGTATCAGAGCCCATTTTTGGCTTTAGAGGGATGCCTTTGTTGTTGAGGGTTTGGCTTGGTCTTGATATATCAAGTTTATCTTGGGTCTATGATAAACCTGGGTTTAGTGGGAGCTTTTGCAGTGGTGATTTGAGTGCAGAAAGAGGAATGGCGAGTTCTTCTAGAATCAAGATAGAGAAGTTCAACGGTAAAAACTTTGAGCTATGGAAGCTGAAGATGGAGGACCTTCTTGTAGACAAAGAACAATGGATCATTGTGGATCCTGGTACACAACTTACTGGTATGCAGCCTACTAGCACACAGACGACTGGTACAGAACCTACTAGTGCACAAACTACTAGTACACCACCTACTAGTATGTCAAAGAAAGATTGGGAGAAGTTGGAAAGAAGAGAAAGGAGTACTATTCGACTCTGCCTGGAAGATTCGGTGTTGTTGAATGTCTCAGGAGAATCTACAGCCAATGAACTATGGGATAAGTTAGGGAATTTGTATCAATCAAGGTCCCTGGTAAACAAGTTGTTTCTTCAAAAGAAGCTGTATCATCTTAGGATGGAAGATGGAGATTCTGTGACAGAACATCTAAATGCCTTTAATACACTGGTAAGTCAGCTTGGCTCTATTAATATTACGATTGCAGAAGAAGATAAGTGTATTACTTTGTTATGTTCTTTGCTAGACTCTTGGGATAATCTGGTTGTAGCAATAGGTAGTACCACTCAATCTACATTGAAGTATGAGGATGTAGTTGC